>OY776302.1:7851338-8343294 GCA_963675345.1 Trididemnum clinides | reverse complement strand
GTGTGGTGAAAGAAGGATTGATAAGCATAATTGTGAGAAACTAATGGATGTGTCAGGGTTGCGGGAAATGCTGCATAAGTAGCTAAGCAAATCGATGGTTCTACGGTGTGGCCATATTTTAAGGAGAAACAAGATGCGTTAAAAAGTCATTAGCCGTGAAGTACATTGTGAAAAAAAGCAAAGATCAAAAGCAACACGATAAAGGCAGGTGAAGATGAGAATCAAAAATATTAATCTGACAACAAACAACAAATGGAAGTGCTGTTTACTACATGTAAGTAAAATGATTCCGGCCACCGCAATCTAAGGGGAAACATCCGATTTAGAAATATATAGTCTAATATATAAAGCGCAATTCTGTCTGTGTGTCTGTTTTAACTCCTCTGAAGCTGCTATAGGTACCAGCATCAAACTTGGCACGATTGATCACCACCTCGTGGAGAGTGTCATAAGGGTATTCGTGGCGTCATGATGACGTCAGAATCAAAAATAAGTTTTTTAAAAATTGCATTACTTGGCGGAGGACAACTGCTTTTTGCTCAAACGAAAACCAACTTCCGACTTACTACATTACAAAAACGTTCATTTATTTGGGGTCTAAAATGACGTCACAATCAACGATTCATTGAACAATCAGTTTTTTGTTCTTTCTCAAAAAGTACTCATCGTAGAAACGCGATTAAACGTTTTTTCAGAAGATATTAATAAGGTTCTTTGGACAAAAACAATTCTACAACAATAATTGCTTATTTTACAATGCTACGAGCACTTCTGTATTTAAAACCCTTTGACGGATGCTGGGTCCTATATGACCCACAATTGTTAATTGTTATGGCATTATGATGTAATAACCACTTTTGTGAAATCCATTATTTTGCCATTGTTACCAACAATTATGGAATTGTTTCAAATTTTATCAATTAGAATCTTATGATCCTTAAAGGGTTAAGAACTTTAAGCCATATATGCATTTTTATTCCCTATTTCGCTTGCGCGCTGAAAACTGGCTCTATGATGTCGTAAAATGTCTCGAACATTAACGCAATTTTTGGCTACCGCAGATCATAATATGATAATGTTTTTAAAAATGGCAACCTTTTTGCAAAATTAGTTTACTTAAAAACTAATTTGTGACCTCATTTCTTAATCGATTTTCAAACTTTATTCAACAAATTAAAGGTTATTTCAAGGCGATTCCGATAGTGTATAATATGCACAATTAATATTAGTTTTTATACTGAAAAAACTGAACTTTAAGACCTGTGATGTAACTTTTTACCCCTCCCAAAAAGTGGTAAACGTAGTAAAAACAGGTAACTTTAATACAAAAACGTCATAATAAAATACTAATAATTACTAAAGGTACTAACAATTACTGTCTTTGAAACCTTAGGAATTTTTTTCCAGCAATATGCGACTCCAAATGCTTTGGGTTAAGGATTAGCTTATAATGGCTGATCAAAAATTGGTTGCTATGCTCGATGTTCCATTTTTAGTTGAACAATCATCCTACTTGACCTAACAAACTTGCAATTGTTAAACCACAGTTAGTTCTTTGATGCATTTTGACTACTTTTCCTCACAAGTTCTTTTGCATTTTCTGTCGACGTTTTCAAAAATATTCATCAAAAACTGAAGTCTGTAAATGTTTATGAAATGTAGTCTACCGGTTAAAAAAAACGCAAAATTTTGTTTCCTACCTTTCACAAAATAGCAATTCCTAGAAAAACTAAGTTTTTTAGTACATCTTGGCTCTTCTTTCTCGATAGCATGGATCTCTGGCATTATCCATCAAAACGTTCAAAAAGATTCATCGAAAAATGAAGTCTGCAAATTTTAATTTGTAAAGCAAAAGACTTGGTGATCACTCAAGGAAAAGAGAAGGATGTAAAAATGATCCTTTCTTATCTTTTGCAACAAAATGTAACTGTCGAGCTACATATGATCTAAATGTTGAAGCAATTTCCTTTGCAATTGGGTCAGGCCGCCGCAGCAGCCAGCTGATTCTTAACCTCGACATTATTAATGGGGGGCTTCGGCAATTGCTATAACTTAACTGTGAGTGCTTCATTTCGAGTTAGTTTGCTCTTTGCATGGTGGCATTTATGCCAGGACCAAGCAACATCGCCTTTAGTTCAGAGACATTAGTTTTTATTAATTCGCCTTCATAATGAATAAGTGGTAAGTAGCGATCCTAATATTTAATTGCTTAAAATGCACTGTGAGGTCATACACTTAAATGACATGACATCATAAAGCTTGCCACTATACAGTGAAAACAGAAGCAGGCAGCAAAATTATCCACTATCATTTTGATAGCAAACATAAATGGTAAAGCCCATTATAATATTTGTAATTGCAAGGGTATTGCTACAAAACACTAATCTTTGTTTAACAGTAGAGAGGTCCGGATTAGGGGCAAAGTTAAATGTAACAAAATTGCAAGTTTAAGAAAAGATCAATATTAAACAATAATAGCTTCCATTTGTGACACTGGATTAAGAGAAAATGCTTTTGTTCGAAAAGAGATTTATAGGCGTGTATTGCAATACGTTATATGACTTAGGGTAAAGGCATGGCTCCTTTTCATGCTATGGACGAAATAAAGGAAAACAGCCCAGGCAAAGATGCTAATGTCACAAATAAAATTACAAAAGCGGGGCCACCAAATCGTCAAATAGGCCTACCACTAAATAGCTCATTTCCTTAATTGTCAAAACAACCACTATTTGGAAAACACCAACAATTTTGAAGATGTTTCATCCCCCTTCTTACACTTTTAAGTATTTAAAATGGTAGTTTGTGTCATCGTTCTTTCTTTTTGAATACTTCCAGTCTTGATTAATATAACAACATGACAACCAGTACATGTACAGAAACTATGGCTTATATTTACTAAAAGATTTCGTTGTTGCTCTCACAAATGCTTGTACAGTGAAGCTGGTGCAGCTGCATTAATTGATATGATTTAAATCGGCGCGGGTGATGGCACGCCCTACCGGGGTAAAATCGCACCAAAGTTAAGAGAAACATTTCTTCTATTTTGTTTGATAATAGCTTTATAGAGCTACCGGAATCAAACCTGAAAATTTGGGAAAAGCAAGGACTCTTTTAACTTCTCGAGGCATACCTAAGCAAGAAAAAACGAATATGGATCATAATACGTAGCCACCACGGACTTCAGAATGTTTGAGGGAAGTCAAAATTAACAGCGTCACTGTGTCAAATTGCACCACATGAAATATATCATTGGTATTTTGCTTTATAATAGCTTCATAGAGCTACTGGGATCAAACCAAACATTTTGGGAAAACCAAGGATCTTTTTACTCTTCAGGGCATGTCAAACTGGTAAAAAGAACATGCTACATAATGCGTAGCCAGCGAGAACTTGAGAAAGGGTAAAGAGAAATCAAAAGAAAACAACGCCACTAAATAGCCTAATGTGAGAAATGTGTTCCGTACTTCAAACTACGGGAAACGCATGGCTCTTTTGGGTTCGTGTCAGCAATGAACAGAGCACATAGACCTAAGGCATAGCCATGACCTTGAAATGAGAAGTTCTATGAGAATCGAAAAGAAGTACAAAATGTGGTGAAAATCTTATGTGCAGAAAACACATAAGCTTTTGTTAACTCTTCACACAAGAGCCTGATTGGTGAAGCCGGCTTGGCAGCCGGTTGAAACGAAATGATAAGCCCCATCATTACTGATGGAGGGCCCCTGCCGGGCGACGCCGGCAGAGCCGGCTAGTACTCCTGTAAAGTCGTAAAGAATTTTTGTGAGATGGTGAATATAATGTAGATAATTGGTTACTATTTGAAAAGGAAAAATCATAGTGTCGCACCTAAAAAACATTGCCAAGACTTAAAGTAAACAAAATCTTCTAAAATACATAAAGTACTTGATAGCAACCTGGATGATTTATAACTTAAGTCGCCAATAGCATTATTGACTTGATGATATTTTTTACCAAAGTAGCCTATGTCCAAAAATTAAGTAAAAAAAGTACGTTAAGAAAATAAATTTTGAGCTATTCATCTTATATTAGGTACTAGACAGCAATGCCGGCGTCGCCCGCGGGGCCTCCATCAGTAACGTCTGGATTAAAAATATCAGTTAAGTCGGCCGCGTCGGCTTCACCCATCGCCCAATTCTGTAAACAGAAACGATAAAATTGTTTTTTTTTTGCACATCATAATTGTACACCCAATGATGACAATCTTAATCTCTTAAAGGTTGATAATGCTCACAAACAAAGAATCTTGCCACAAACTACCATTAATACTTGTAAAAAGTACGAGGAAGGGGAATTGAAACACAGTCAAAAATGATGGTAACGGTCGAATGGAGGTTGTTTTCACAATCACAGAAATAAACTACTTAAGTGTAAGCATAATTCGCGACTTAGTGGGACCCCTTTTTTATTTATATTTGCGGTGTTAAGTTCTTAGGCTGCGCTATTTGCCTTGTTTCTGGCATAGTGACAAAAGCAATTATGGCTTTCCCAAACTCATTCACTATGTTCAAGTAGGAGCCCATCATACCAATTTATTTTCAAACAAAATATTCGCTTTAAATTCAGTTTTACAAATTGTTAGGTCTATGGTTTTGTTTTGATTTTTTTCTTAAACTTAGGATTTTATTACATTGTTTTATAGTATAGATGTAGATAACTTTACAGGCAGCATATCTGCAAAAGAAAAAAATCCCTGCATTATGATAGTATATGTCGGCGTTGCCCGCATAGCCCCCATCAGTAACGTCGGGATTGAGAATGTCGCTTCAGCTGACTGCGCCTGCTTCAGCCATCGAGCACTTAAGTGAGCAGCAACAAAAATGTGTTTTTTCTGTACACAAGATTTTCACGACTTGGTGCGCTTCTTTTGTGATAGAATTTCCGATTTCAAGGTCCTGGCTATACCCTAGATCTATGCGCTCTGTTCGTTGCTTACGAAAACCCAAGGGGGTCTTGCGTTTCCGTCCATTTTGAAGTTGGGAACACATTTCTGATATTAAGCTATTTGCAAAGCAGAATGTCTTCCATGAAGTTAGATTTGATCCTCTGACGCTGTTTTTTTTTATTTCTCCATAAACTTTGTCAAGTCCTCGCTGGCTATGCGTTATGTTACATGCTCTCATCTCTCTCCTTAGCCTGCCCAGGAAGGTGAGAAGATTCCTTACTTTTCCCCAAATGTGTAAGTTTGATTCCAGTAGCTCTATAAAGCAAAATATTATATGGCGCGATTTGACACAGTAACCTTGTGTTTTTTGATTTCCCCACAAACTTTATCAAGTCCCTGCTAGTTACGCATTATGTTGCATGTTCGTTTTTCCTTGCTCAGAGAAGTTGAAAGAATTCTTGCTTTTCCCAAAATTTTTAGTTTTGATTCCGGTAGTTCTATAAAGCTACTATTAGCCAAAATAGAAAAATGTTTCCTCCTAATTGTGGTGCGGTATTTACCCCGGCTGGTCATGCCACCATCTGTACCGACTTAAAAGTTATCAAATAAGGCAGCTGCGCCAGTTTCACCGTACCGCACAAATACTTGTAAGAGCAGCAACAAAAAGTTGTAGAAAATATAGGCCATAGTTCTTGTACACTTAATGGTAATCATGTTGGTTTGCTAATCAAGATTAATAGTACATGTACTTATAAAGAAAGAATGATGTCACAAACTATCGTTCGTACTTTTCGAAGTTGTAGTGGAGGAAGAAGGTGAAACCTATGATATAATTTTTGTAGATTTTGAGATATTGCCATTTTTAAAAACGCACTTTATTTGGAAATTTCTGCAAGAACACGCTGGCACTTAACCCTTTAACTAAACAGACTTTTTCCAGTTAAATTCAGCGAATGCTCGAAAGCATATCAAAGTTGTGATAGGGCGCCAAGGTAATTGGTATGTGTTTCCAGGATTAAGCCATTAAATGTTCTGACCACTACATGCGACTTTTTTGTTACTGTAGGCGTATTTGTATGAGCTAACGTTTGATATTTATTTCCAGAATAAAGCCATTAAATGTTCGGACCGCTACTTTCGACTTTTTCGTTACTCTGGGCGTATTTGTATGAGCTAACGTCTCTGACTGCGCGCATGTTGCTTGATCTTGAGAAAAACGCAGCCATGAAAAGAGCATACTAACCCGAAATGAAGCACTCATAGTTAAGGTATTGCAAGAGCAGAGCCTCATTAATAATGTTGAGGTTAAAAATATTGAATCAGCTGGCTCCGCCAGCCTCACCCAATTGCAAAGAAAACTGCTTCAACATTAAATGATATGTATTAATATTTTGTAGCAAAAGATTAAACAGGACCAACATTATTCCCACTCATTTTTTCTTGGGGGATAACTAAGTGTTTCGCTTGGAGTAGACTACATATTAAAGTTTTTAAAGGTTTGATTTTTAGATGAATATTTTTGAATATTTTGATTGATATTGCCAAAGCCAATGCTATTGAGAATGAATAGAGAATATATATCAAAGTATTGTAGTTAAGTTTTGAAGAAAATTCCAAGTTTGTAATGTGCAGACACCAATATTTCAAGTGTTTTTGACTGGAAGACTTCATTTAATAAAGGTTTTGAGACTTCATTTTTCGATAAATGTATTTGAAAACGTAGATACATAATGCAAAAGAACCATGCTTGAAAGGAAAAGTAGTCAAAATGTAGAAAGAACACAATTTGTCTAACAATTGCGAGTTTGTTAAGTCAAGTAGGATAATTTTTCAACTAAAAGTGAAACATGATGTAGGGCAACAGTTTTTTATCAACCATTATAAACTAGTTGTTAGCCCTAACTAATTGGGGTCACATATTGCTGGAAAGCAAATTTTCTAACTTATCTGTTTTTACTCAGCTTACCACTTTTTGAGAAGGATAAAAAGTTACACTACTGATGTTTAAGTTCAGTATTTTTAGTGTAAAATGTAATACTGAAGACACATGTTACATACTATCGGAATTGCCGTGAAATGACCTTTATTTTGGTGTAAAAAGTTTGAAAATTGGTTGAGAAATGAGGCCATAAATCAGTTTTTAAATAAACTGATTATGTAGAAATGTTTCAATTTTTGAAATATTCATTGTATTGAAATCCATGCTAGAAAAGACTGTGTTAATCGTACCAGACACATTATGACATCATAGAGCGAGTTTTAAGCGTGCAAGAGCAAAAGCGAAGAAGCATGCCTAAAATGCTTAAAACGCTTCAATAAAGAATTGCTAGTTGCATTGTCAAATGAACTAAAATTGGTATAGAATTAATTTATCGAAATCACCTCATTAATATCTACTGAAAATACGTATAATCGCGTTTCTACGACCAATAGATTTTGAAAAAATACAGGTAGTAAATTGTGCAATGAAGCGTAGGTTGTGACGTCATCTTAGACCCTAAAGCAGTGGTTCTTAAACTGAGTTCGATCGAACCCCAGGGGCTCGATGAGTCAGTATCAGAAGTTAGGCGGAGATTAGAATAAGTATACACAAGACCAAGCGCGTCAATTGACGCACACAGCTGAAAGTTTGACATAGAGTGCGACTACAGTTTTCAGAATCATTACAACGTGAAAACATTCGGCAAGTGATAATCAGGATTGTTTTAGACAGAGCTATAATTGAGCATTGTGAGATCACAGCAGGATTGGGATAATTTCTCTCCAGCGTCCTAATTCTGTAGATTGAGACTAGCACGTGCTTGCGAGCAGTTAGACATTTAGAAGGAAAGGCAGAGACTACTGTTTTACACCGACTTTACTGTTATCCGCAATAAAAGCGTTATTTCCATGAATATATGAGCATTTTCATAATACATTTCAGGCGTTGAATTATATACCTCTGCGTTCTTAGCTTTAGAAACTTGTTCTGCTAGTCACAGTGTAGGCTCAAATATGGTAAGACGTGTCACTGCGCAGCAGGCTTAGTTGCGGTTACAAGACATTTCAGCAGACTGCTCAATTATATTATTTAGTTTTTGGCATTATTTCGTGGGGTTAGGGTTAGTTTTAATTTCATTTAAATTTAATTTAGTAGACATAAATTTTTTTTATGTATTTTAATCCCTTTACTCTACCTATGTTGAAGAAAATAAGGAAGTGGTCAGATGAATATGTACAATATGGATTTACGTATATCACAGAATTTGATGGGAGTCAGCGTCCTCAGTGCACTATTTGCGACGCCAATTTGAGCAATTCTTGCTTAGCACCGGCAAAACTAAAGGAATACTTTCTAAAGATGCATGGCGATGGAAAATACAAGAACATAACGCTCGCTGAATCTAAAATAAAAAAGAGCCAGATATGATGAAAAAGCTACTCTGCTACTCTACTCAGTTTTCGGCTTTGTTCCCATCGACAAACCGATCTTCACAACATCGTACGAAGTTGCATACCCAATTGCCAAACAGGGCAAACCAAACACCATTGGGGAAAAACTCGTAAAACCAGCTGCGTTGAAGATGGTGAATATCAATCATGCTTAGAAAAGCAGCCGAAAATAAATTATTTCAAATTCCTCTTTCGAATGACAACATCAGCAACAGAATTGATAAGATGAGCGATGACATTTTGGCTCAAATAGTTTCAGACTTGATTTCGAGCCGGCAAAATTTAGTCTCTAACTTGACAAGAACACCGACGTTGTCAGTCTAAGCCAGCTTGCTGTATTCGTGCGCAATGTGAAAGAAGAGGAGATAAAAAAAAGATTTTTTATTTTGTCAGTTTCTAACTACATCAACTAAGACTATTGACGCTAAGAAACTTGTGGATAATTTCTTCAGAGACAACGATCTTTCGTGGGATATGGTTTGCGCAATTTGTTCGGACGGAGCCCCAGCCATGTTTGGGCGAAAATCTGGCCTTGATGAGCTAGTGAAAGCCAATGCACCACACATAACTGTAACGCATTGTCTTGTGCACAGGCATGCGTTAGCAACAAAAACCTTCCCGTGTTTGGGCGAAAATCTGGCCTTGATGCGCTAGTGAAAGCCAATGCACCACACATAACTGTAACGCATTGTCTTGTGCACAGGCATGCGTTAGCAACAAAAACCTTCCCGCCAAAATTCGCAGAAATATTAACAATTGTGGTGGAATGTGTGCACTATGTGCGAAATAGTGCTTTGAAGCACCGCATATTCAAGGAGCTGTGCAATGAAATGGGCTCTGAATTCGAGGTACTTCTGTACTACTCTAACGTTCGGTTGTTGTCCCGAGGAAAAGTGCTAAACCGTGTTTTCGCCTCGCCTGTGGAATTAACCGTGTTTTTGCGAAAGCACAACACTGTCATGCAGATTGTTTAAAAATTCTGAGTTCATTATCGTTTTGGCATGGGAAAATTTTCGTACCCACAGAACTGAAACAAGCAATTTCCTTGCACTTAGATGAGCTCACGAGGTCTCTCGACGGATACTTCCCGAACAGAGAGTCATATCAAATGACTCAGGTTTAACAATCGGGCAGTATTTGATGCCTTGTATAAGATTATATTCTTTTTTGACGATTTTACTCAGCGCATTTTTGGCAATGACATCATAGTGTCTGACGTTGTTGGTTTCTAAATAACGCATCGAGATGTAGCACGACAAAAATTTTTTTTTTTATTTTGATAAAGTTATTAAATTAGGGATTACATGTCCGCTGCCATCATTGCTATCAACTGTACTGTGTGATTCATGTGGACAGTTTAAAGTCTAAACGTCTGGCAGTGTCAGGGCATTGGATTTAAAAGCATTTAAAACTTGTGTCTTGGCATGCGGATACATTGTCCGCGGCGTGGTCGAGTGGGCTGAAGCGCATGCGGAATGTTCACGTGTTCAAATATCTTGATGGTTTGGTGTGTGTTTATGGGAAAGGCATTTTACGGCAGTTTTTGAGCTTATTGGTTGCACAGATTAAGTGGGTAAGAATTCCGTGAACAGCAGCAGGCTGACTGGTAAATCTGAGCACAAGTTGTTTTATTTATTGTGGTACATGTGTGACCATAGCTGTTGATAGGATTAATAATAATGTGTGATTGACTAAAGGTTTTTCTCCACATAAAAGATAATGTATGTACCTCACCTCATGGGCTCTGACTTTCCGCCAAACAGCTGTATATCTTTTGAGTTTAATATGTGGACGCAAAATTGAACGAATTATTTTGTTTTTAGACCGTTGCTGCTAAGGTGAACGCCTATGACGATCCTAGGTTCTTTATATGTGTGTCTCCAAAGTCTAATTATGCCAATCGGTTGTCAGTCAAGTAAGTGCAAGTTGTTGCATCGGCCTTGTTCGTTTCTTTTCCTTTTATTGTGCTAAAGCGTTGTTGGAAGCGAATATCCAGGTTTGTATTGCTGGTCCAGTCAGAATTGGGTGCGAAAGGTTACAGTCCATTTCAAGTGCATTCTTGTGTTGGCAAATTGCAGACTCACATTCCCAGCACAATGGCGCGGCCTTTTATGCTTCAGCTTTGCTCTCGGTAGGGTTGCAATTTAACTTCAAGCCGGATCAGAGTAAAGCCTTTTTATTTGATTTGACATTCCCCAATTTCTCGTATGGCGCTTTAAGTTAACATTCGAAAGACTTCTTTCAGTTTTTGAGGTACCAAGCAATGACGAGAGCAATGGTTTCTTAAATGTGAGGGAACGAAAAGCTTTGGCGTTTTGATTTAATTCTTGTTGTGAACAATGCTAAACTGTCGTTTCTCATCTCTGCTAAGTCCTCAAGAGCAGCGGTCTCCAACCTTTCTCGAGCCACGGACCGGTTGAAAGTCACTCAATATTCTTGCGGACCGGTTTGAAGCACGAAGATAAATAGGCCTGCCTGCAACTAAAACATGCATCAACTGGAATTGTGAAAATTAAGTTAATTTATTAAATCTATATGAAACATAAGACATAAACTGTACAAATATTCAGCCTTCTAAATTACAAATGAATAAAGCAGTAATAGTGTATAGTTATCGTTTCCTGTTAGGCCCGGTAGCAAGTATCTCACGGACCGGTACCGGTCCGCAGCCCGGGGGTTGGGGATTACTGCTCAAGAGCGTAATGTTATGTGAACAGTTATAATTACAATGTTTGTCTGTTCGTACCGACGTTCAAGGACTTTGTTTGAAAGATAGACGTAAAGTAGTGTGAAGTTTTGTAATTATGTCATAGGAAGTTTGGTAATAATTGTCTGTTCGTATCAACGTTCGAAATCTTCCTTCTTGGAGTTGCCATAAGCCGGCAAAATTGTGATCAATGCATAACGTTTCCATTGGTCGTGACGCCAAAGTTTCCCAGTTTTATTTTCTCCGCTAGTAGAATAAAATGCCATTGGTATAGAGCAGGGGCGGGCAAACTGCGACCCGCGACGAACTTTTGTGCGGCCCGCGAAAACCTCAAGCAAATAATTAATAGAAAATTAATTAATGTGGAAGAGCGTGATTGGGTGCATTTTTCTCATTGATAGACTTTGAAAATTAAATGTGCTTGCATTTTCAATTGAATAAAACTACTTTGATTCATTTGTCTAATAATTGTTGGTTTTTAATGTTATACTAAATTAAAAACGCAAATCAATTAGAATAATTTACCAATGCGTTCGTTAAAAAGTGCGGTCCTCAGCTAGCTTCCGTGACTGCGATGCGGCCCGCAAGCCAAAACAATTGCCCACCCCTGGTATAGAGTTTCCCGAAAGTCGTTACTACATGCCTTATGAGCTTTTGGAGATTAAATATCCATATTTGATTTGCTGCTGTAATGCAGCTGAAATTGTTGCCATAAAGAGTTTAAGTCCTGTTGTCGCGCTTTCGCACGCTTACACTTACAGGTTCAGAGTGTGTATCTGCCTTTCTTCACTCGTTTTTCGACTGGACTTAAGGTACTAAACTATAAATTCTGAACAGATGGTATGCTGACAGTGTTCTAAGAGTTTCGAACTCTAGGTATTTCTTTCCGTATTTTGATGCAATTAACATCTCACTATGTCGACTGTTTGTTATGTTACCGAGTATTTGTTTGGTTGTCGACGTTTCGTAGAAATGGTGTAGTCGTTTAAAAGGACTTGTGTATGTAAACAAGACACTCCATCATGCTTGATTCCTGTTGAAGTAGCAAGGCCTACGTGGTCGTTATGGATTCGTATTTTCTTCGTTAATGGTTTAGAATTGATCAGCTACATGCACTAGATACGCTAAGTGCTGATTATGCGACTTCTTATACTTTGTCTACGATTTTGGTCGTGCAATCCAGCACACAAATTCATTTTATCTTCAGTCCTTGTCGATAACACGAGTTGTTTAGAAGTTTGGCATGATGAGAAACCATGAAGTCTCAGCCTCCGAGCACAGTAATTTGAGATTGTAAACTAGCTGATTGAAAAATCGTGTTTTCATTGGACGTAAAATTCTGACCAGGCTTAATTGTCCCGAATGTGAACTTTACTACGTTAAGTGGTGTTGATCGATTTGATTTGCTCTTTTAACTACGCCATAAAAATGCTCTCGTTGCGTTATCAAGGTCACATGACGCTTATGAGATGACAGATTGTTTTGCCAGGGCCGATTATGTCCAAACCCTGGTGCCTCTATTCAAAAGGCCTTCAATCGTGTGCGCCCCACGATATTCCCAAATTTTGAGGTGTTCCATATACGAAATGTCAACACCTTTTGAAAAGGGGCCCCTTTTTTACAACGGCTCTAGTGCATGTGAGACCTATGAGCCCTTTATTCAGTAGTGCAGTTAGTAGTAATTTTCAATACTAGATCTGTTTTCAGTAATTGCCGCACGTCAGGTCCCAGATGTACAAACGCGCAGAACGAAATTAATGACGATGTAGTGCAATGTTTCCTCAAAAACTGTTGTGAGTAACCGCCGGCGCAAGTGTGAAACTGCAACCAAATGTAAAAAACAGCCGAACAAATTTTGGCGGACATTGCTGAACCGTTACACCAGCCTTGGTAGTATTTTAAAAGTGTAAAAAAGGGTATTTTTGGTAGCCTACTGCTCTTTATTAAGTGTATACATTAAGCAAACAAAAGATGTCAAATACTCCGATTCAGATTTGGTTTCTTCGTCCAAAATTTTTTCGAAGACAGGTAAACATCAAGTCACAATAACGCAACAGCGATTTACAGCTGCGTGCGCACTTTTTCCATGCCGTTATTATGCAGTAGAAATAGTCCAACGGGTTTGGTTGTGACGTCAGCTTGCCTATAATAACTTAACGTTTTCCTTAGTTCCTGCAGAATTCCAATTTTTTACATCCTTTAAAGTCTGGCTATAACGTCGGTTCGCGTATAGCAGCTCCGTTTGCTTTTCCCTTAGACGTATGTTTTTCGTTTACTATAGCACTCTATATCTAGTTCAGTGCTTTTCAACCGTTTTTGAGTTGTGATCCATTTTCGAAATGCACGGAGACGTGTGGCATGGAGCCATAGAGCTGGTTATATATTTGTTTGATTTTCATAAGTGACCTTAAAAAGATTATCAAAGTAAATTTCTGGGATGTCCAAATAATTTAAGAAACAAGTCGTCAATATTTTTTTCAAATTTTACTCGTTGTGAAAGCTAAATAAAGTGCTCGCACAGTGAAGACCATGTCCACCGATTGAAAATCACTGTTCTACGTCATCATCTCCGTCACAAATTATCTTTATTTTATAACCCGACTAGGACGCTAGCTTGCGAATTGTATCTTGTGGACTTTGCTACGTCTCTCGCAGCTGGCACTCGAGTTAACAGCTCGTCAAAGATCTTTGAAGATGATCTAAAAACAAGTTCGAACAACAATTACATGGGTGAAAGCACTGAGTTTTTAAAATTTTCGGGGTGTTGTAGAGGCAAAGCTGAGACCTTGCGGTTCGGTGACCTAATAATTAGCTGGATTATGTCAGTACTAAAAAGTTCACCAACAAGTAACCTACCGACTACTAGTCGGCGGTGGCGGCCAAATACCATGCTATATTTAACTTAATGATATTTTAATGCTATGCTAACCATGCTAACTTTAACTTAAATTGAATCTTTTGTAGAAAGCCTCCGCCAAAAAAAACATCCCCGCCACCGCTCAAAATAAAAATATTAGTAATGCAATGTGATCTAGAGTTAGGGTAGAATGGACATTGGCACTAACCGTAACCCCAATTCTAACCTAAAACGTGGCGGGTGTGTTTTTCTCAAATCTCACATTTTTGCATTAGTGCCGGGGGCTTTCTACAAAAGAACCCTTAAATTAACTTACCATGCTGTTTAGTAAGTTAACTAATAATTAGCTGGATTATTTCAGTACTAAAAAGTTTACCAACAAGTAATCTACCGGCTACTAGTCCGCGGCGGCGGCGGCCAAATACCATGCTATGTTTACGTAATGATATTTTAATGCTATGTTAACTAGGCTAAATTTAACTTAAATTAACTTACCATGCTGTTTAGTTAGCTAACTTAAGTTTGCTAATAATTAGCTGGATTATGTCAGTACTAAAAAGCTCACCAACAAGTAACCTACTGGCTTCTAGTCGGCGGCGGCGAAATACCATGCTATGTTTAACTTAAATGATATTTTAATGCTATGTTAAACATGCTAAATTTAACTTAAATTAGCTTACCGTGCTGTTTAGTAAGTTAAGTTAAATTTGGCCTCTCAAAATCTACAACCTTTGCAACAGTAACATGTAAGCGTTTCAGAATCAGGTAGGTAACAGTGTGCGGAAATAAAATAAATTCTTTGGTGACGCCAGACATGAGCATAAGAAAGACGGATGAAACAACTAAAATGGTGTCGCCCGGCCGAAGCCGTAGCGAAAAGTTAATGAATTTTATGCACTTTCACAATTCTTGTGCACGAAATTGTGATCATCATATTCTTGATCATGACTGGCAATGCTCACAACAAATCTTGCCACAAATTATCGTTAATACTTGTGAGGGAGAAGGGATTGTACATAATCAAAACTGATTGTCGCGGCAAAATGGTGGTTCCTTTCACAATTAAAGAAAAAACTATTTAATGTTAAGCTTATTTTGCGACTTGGTGCTGCCGCTTTCCAATTTATATATGTGGTATTAAGTTCCTAATTTGGCTGCCCTATTGGTCTTGTTTCCGGCATAGCGACGAAAGCGACTCTTGCTCTCTCTATATTCAGTTTTACAAATTGCTATGCTTTTACGCTGATTTTTTTTCTTAAACTTGGGATTTTATTACAATGATATAGATTATATATATATAAATACCATACCAAGCAGCATATCAGCATAAGAAAAAAATCCTTGCTTTATAGCAGGGGTGGGCAATTGTTTTGGCTTGCGGGCCGCATCACAGTCACGGAAGCTAGCTGAGGACCGCACTTTTTAACGAAAGCATTGGTAAATTATTCTAATTGATTTGAATCATTAATTTGGTATGACATTAAAAACCGATAATTATTAGACAAATGAATCCAAGTAGTTTTATTCAATTGAAAATGCAAGCACATTTAATTTTCAAAGTCTATCAATGAGGAAAATGCACCCAATCACGTTCTTCCACATTAATTAATTTTTTGTTAGTTATTTGCTTGAGGTTTTTGCGGGCCGCAGTTTGCCCGCCCCTGCTTTATAGTATACTAGCCGGCTCTGCTGGCGTCACCTAGCAGTGGCCCTCCATCAGTAATGACAGAGTTTAGCATTTCAGTTCAACCGGCTGCGCCGGCGTCCCGCATGGGGCTCTTGTGTGAGCAGTAGCGAAAAGTGAAATGATTTTTATGCACTTTCAAAATTCTTGCACACGAAATTGTGATCATCACATTATCTTAATCATGACTGGCAATGCTCACAAAAAATCTTGCCACAAACTATGGTTAACATTTAGGGGAGAAGGGATTGAAACACAATTAAAACTGATGGTAGCGGCGAAATGGTGGTTGCTTTCACAATTACACGAATAAACTATTTTGTGGTTAGTCTATTTCGCGATATGGTGCTCCCCCTTTCCTATGTATATTGGCCGGCTGTTTATATTTGTGGTATTAAGTTGTTTTGGCTGCGCTATTTGTCTTGTTTCCAGCATAGCGACAAAAGCAGCTATGGCTTCCCCAAAATCATTCACCATATTTTAGTAGGCGCACATCAGGCCGAGTTATTTTCAAACAAAACGCTCAGAAATATTTGAGGTAGGCCTTTTTTTGTTCAAAAGGTGCATGAAGCGACATGAAGACTGAACTGTGTGCCTTCAACTACTTTCGTGCAAGTAATAAAAAGGTCTTGTGTATTAAAATTTGTTGGGTTTACAGACAATGCAAATGCCATGTAACTGTGAGTCAGCTAAGAGTTAAGCAAAGCGTAGCTCTATAAAGCTATTACCAAGCAAAATAGAAAATATTTTTCCCTTAAGTATGGTGCGATTTTACCCCGGCAGGGTACATTATCATCCGTTCCGATTCAAAAGGTATCAATTAATGCAGCTGCGCCAGCTTCACAGTATAAACATTTATGAGAGCAACAACGAAATGATTTAGTAACATTCATTTTTTCGTATTAATATTTGTGACATTTAAGATTTTGCCTACGCTATTTGCTTTAATCGGCCATAGCATGAAAAGGGGCTATGGCTTTCCTTTAGGTCATATAACCTATTGTAATAGGTGTCTATTGCGCTCTTTTCAAACAAAAACATTCCCTCTTAATCCAGTGTTACAGATTGATGTTATTATTGTTAAATTTTGATCGTTTCTTAAATTTTGGATTTTGTTACATTTAACTTTGCCCGTAATCTAGACCTCCCTTCTTCTAAATAAAGATTAGTGTTTTGTACCGATATCCTTGCAATTGCAGATATCAGTAATGGGCTTGACCATTTATGTTCGCTATCAAAATGATATGGATAATTTTGCTGCCCACTGCTTTTCTCACTATGTAGTGGCAAGCATTGCGATAGCATTTAACAGTATGACCTCACAATGTGTTTTGATCCATTATTATTAGGATCGCTACTAACCACTTTTTCGTTGCTGTAGGCAAATTAATATGAACTAACGTTTCTGACTGCGTGCATGCTCCTTGGTTCTGGCTTAAACGCCGCCAGGCAAAGAGCAAACTAATTCCAAATGAAGCACTCACAGTTCAGTTATAGCAGTAGTGGGAGTCCCCCATTAATAATGTCGAGGTTAAAGAACATCAAATCAGCTGGCTGCTGCGACATTCTCGCCCAATTGCAAAGGAAATTGCTTCAACATTTAGATCATATGTAACTCGACACTTACATTTTGTTGCAAACCATAAGAAAAGACCGTCTTTACTCTCCTTTTTTTTTCTTGGGTGATCAACAAGTGTTTTGTTTGGAGTAGGTTACATATTTTAATTTGTAGACTTCATTTTTCGCTAAATGTTTTTGAATAATGTGATTGATAATGTCAAAGATCCATGCTATCGAGAAAGAATACCCAAAATGTACCAAAGCTCTTAGTTTTTCCAGAAATTGCAATTTTGTGAAATGCAAGCACTACAATTTTGTGAAATGCAAGCACTACAATTTTGTGTGTTTTTAGCCGATAGACTACATTTCATAAACATTTGGAGACTTCAGTTTTTAATAGATCTATTTGAAAACGTCGACAGATAATGCATAAGAACCATGCTTGTGAGGAAAAGTAATCAAAATGCACCAAAGAGCTAACTTTGTCTAACAATTGCCAGTTGGTTAGGTCAAGTAGGATAATTGTTCGACCAAAAATAAAACATCATGTATGGCAACCAAGTTTTGATCAGCCATTATAAACTAATCCTTAGCCCTAAGTAATTGGAGTCACATATTACTGGAAAGGAAATTTTCTAAGCTTTCAAAGGACAGTAATTGTTAATACTTTATTATGACGTTTTTGTATTAAAGTCATCTGTTTTTACTAAACTCACTACTTTCGGAAGAGATAAAAAGTTAAACCACAGGTCTTAAAGTTCAGTTTTTTCAGTATAAAACCTGATATTGATTTTACATGTTGTATACTATGGAATTGCATTGAAATAACCTTTCATTTACTGAAAAAAGTTTGAAAATCAGGTCAAATGAGGTCAATTTACTGCAAGGTAGAACACAATCTGCTAGCTACAGCTAGATCGGATGAAACAAAAAGTATGAATATCTCCAAAAGTAACGATGATACAAAAATAACTAGCCGGATTTTTAAACCCAGCGCTCAAAAATACATAAAGAAGCACTGAAAAAAGTAGCCAAACAAATATTGTGTTACGTAGTGTTATGATCTGCGGTAGCGAAGATTTGTGTTAATCGTACTAGATATATTATGACATCATAGACCCAGTTTACGCGTGCAAGGGAAAAAGAGAAAAAAAAGTATAGAGGGCTTAAAGCGGTTAAATAAAGAATTGCTCGTAGCATTGTCAAATAGGCTTTAATTATTGTAAAGTTGTTTTTAATCGAAAGTACCTTATCAATATTTCCTAAAAGAACGTTTAATCGCGTTTGTGCGATGAGTATTTCTTGAGAAAAAACAAAACACAGATTGTGCAATAATGTGTTAATTCTGACGTCATCTTAGACCCCGAACAAATGAAAGCTTTTGAAGTGTCGTAAGTTGGAAGCTGGTTTTCGTTTGAGCAAAAAGCGGTGATCCTTTGTCAAGTAATGCAATTTTTAAAAAGTTATTTTTGATTATGGCGTCATCGTGACGTCACAAATACCCTTATGACACTCACCACGGGGTGGTGATCAATCGTGCCCAGTTTGATGCTTGTACCTGTAGCAGTTTCAGAGGAGTTAAAACAGACAAACAGACTGACGAAACACCCACAGACAGAATTGCGCTTTATAGCATAGACGAAATGTTAGGTAGATTATCACGCCTAAGGCTCAAGAACAAAAATACTTGCGAACTTCAGTTGCTGCTTGATTACGGTAAATAATCAAACTAATTACATTTCTCCATCGTAATCAATTAAACAATTGGGTTTTGCAATTGGAAGTAAACTTTTGATTGAAAATTGAAAAGCACTTGATAACCAAAGCCGCGCAACTCTAGAGAAAATCAATATTTTTGTACGATGCGATAGTCATATGCGTCTTGCTTTCTTCCTTAGACGTATCTGAGAGAGCAATGTTATTGATAAGCAATAACAAATTTCAACAGAGTCTTATGTCAACTGATTTCACAAACCACGCACGAGAACAAATGAAATAATTTTTAAAAAGTTTTGTCCGAGATACGTAAAAACAGCGAAGCATTGTAATCTGGTTAGGTATTGGGACGAAAATAATAGTAGAGAGTCTGAGACTGAAGCTTGTTTAAAGAACGCTTGTACGTAGTTGCGGCAAAATAGCTCGTAAAATACTTTTTCGCTCTTACTGAGTCTCAATCGATCGTTTACCGAATGTGTGGAAAGAGGTCGCAGATAATTGATCGATGTATTTTTGTCTTTGTAAAACGCATACGGAAATTAACCGAAGTAAAAAAAAAACAGAAATTCGTTGAGGCGAATATTCGTGAGTGTGGTAAACGCATTTTTTTAAGTCTAGTAGAAAAATTGAAATGCTAATATTTGTGAATACGCGTAAAAAGTACTGGTTTCAATTCTAACTGAGAGGCGCCTACTTGCGAGGGGACTGTCCTCCCAATAAAAAAAGTTTCGGGAAACCTCGCCGACATAACCCTGCGCCGCTGTGTACAGGCAGGTCTAAAACTGCCATAGCCGCATGCGTACAATTGCCCTTTTAAAGGAAAGTTTTCTTCGCGCATTGCACAGCTTCCTGTGAGTTTTGACTATTCAGTGATTTTTCGTTACACTTGTAATCGTGATTAGATAATACACCTTAAAGATGAATCAAAGGACAGTTTTGAATCTTAAAGGTGAACCGCAGTTTTATATAATTTCCCAGCAGTGTGGTTATAGGCAAATTCAACTATATTACAAATCACCTTTCAAGCAATTGCAATAGAAAAAGCTAGATTTTAAGACTTCTTTCAATCGTGTCTGGTAAGCTGTCCAAGCACATAGCCGTCACCTATATTTTATTTTTAAAAAATGCTTTTTTCGAGAAGACTGAAAACCAGAATTAGTTAAAAGTCATATTCTTCGTTTACTCTTAGTTTTCAAAGCTGGCAAGTGAAGTTCAATAAGGCTATTTACTTGTAATTTGAGAAACTGAACCATTCCCTCCAAAATATTGTTTTTTGTGCTAAAGAGAAACCGAAAGCATCGTGCTTTTTCATTTTAACTAGCCCAATTGAAATTAGCGTTGAAACGTGAAGGCAAAATGTAAATTTTAACAAATTCCTGTTCCGAACTTTCCTGGAAAAATAACGTCTTTTGTTAAACAAACGTTTGAGAGCTGCTTGCTATAACTGCACTTTAGCTGCGACTGAAATTGGCCGGGAAAAGCAAAGGAAAAAACTATTTGAGTTTACTTTATGTTATTTGCTTGAGAGATACTGTAATTTGTAATACAGTAGTCCCTGCTTGTTAAGCCCAAACTCGTCCAGTCTGGAATTGCTCCATTTTGTTTCTACAATCAAAACTCCCGCTTTATATAAACCCAAAACCTCGCGTATCAGCCCAATTTTCGAACACATTTGCTTGACATTGTGTAGAAAAGCGTCGCTACTTTAGCTTCTTTGTCTTGCTTTCGACGGTTTAAGCGAGAGCGCTGCGCGCATAGAACTAAATAGTGAAGCAAAATACTTTTCGCGCTACGCCTGCAATCTACGCCTAATGAAAACCAGCCTTAAAGTTCTCAATTCAACTTTTTCGTCACAGATTGTTAATTTGTGCCACAATCGATTGGTAAGATAACGTGGTGCTCTGTAAATTGTACTGTACTTTCAAAATGACGAAGAAACGTAAAGACGTAGCCTTGTCTAAGAAACTTGAAATTTTATAATTGATTGATCATTACCTCTAACTGTTGTGCACAGTGTTAATAGATTTAGCTTAGCAACTTGTAGCCATAGCCAGTCTCATTTATGTGTGTGAATGTGGCGAAAATTTGTTTCCCAGTTAATAAACCCACCTGCGTAATAAGCCTAAAGTCGTCTGGTCCCCTGGTAGGCTTATTAAGCGGGGACTGCTGTACAAAAGAAGTGTGGTAACGGTCTGTGCGATGTTTAATCGCAGTCATTCGACGTTGGGTCACAGCCATGCGGTGTTTACTTGAGACGTTGTACTGCCGTAAAATAGCGTCGTTCCAAACTGGGATTGCTTTTCACTGTCTCCCACGCATAGCAAAATCTCAAAAAATTTATTAAACTAAAAAAAGTTATCAAAAAACTTTTTTACGCACTTTTTACCCACCGTTAAATTTTCACTGCAAGTCCATCGGATATGTTTTCGCAAAATTGTACTTTTTTGCGTTTAAAGGGAACACTGGTATGTTGTCGATCAAATTCAGTCCTACTCTTCACCGGGTGAGAGTTGTGAAGCTGCTCACCCAGCATGACGTAAGATGCTATTTGGCTACCAGTCCGTAATTGATGACCGATTCGGATTTACACTAATTCCTTAGTGGTCTCTCTGTAGTGGTTGTCTTCTCATGATGTTAAAATAAATTGATGCAACCTATTTGTCTGTGTCTTCTCATAGCTACCGTTCGTTTCTTAGCTTTGTTTGCCTAGTCATAATGCAACCTTAACATTCGTGTATTGTTTAGCATTTTTTAGATTTCTATTTATAGACAATTATCAAAGGGATAATTCTGCTAATTCACAATAGCTTGTGACGTCATAATAAACTGTGTAGCGATGCCGTTGCGCAAATTATAACCGCTCGTTGCACGTGACTTGCTCTGACGCCATGGCGAGTAGATTTCGGCGTAATTGCATGCAATATCCCGTACACGATTAATTGGTGAACGTTGGATTACTGAATTATGATATTTAGCTAAATGTAGCTTAGTGCTGCTGCCTAGTAGCTAGAGTTTGCCTTATAAAGGTAACAACCATGTTTGATGTTCTTCTGTTTTGTGAGCTGTTAATTTGCAGTGGCTGCTGATGTATTTCCCTCTATTACAGTAGCAACCCCAGGAGTTGTACCAGCGCAATCTTCAGCTACTCCAGCTAACTGAGCTGGCTCAATGCCAAGACCTGATTAAACTACTTAAGGCTGGTTTCCATTAGGCTTAGATTGCAGGCGTTGCATGAAAAATTCTTTGTTTCTCTATGTGGTTTTATGCACGTAGGGCGACGCTCCGCGTATAAAACTAAAGAGAAACAAAGAATTTTCCGCTCAACGGCTGCAATCTACGCCTAACGGAAACCAGCCTTTATGGTGGCTTATCCACCTAGTTCATAAATGGCTTCGCGATTTTCATCTTTGTCGTTCGCAGTTAATCGATTTAGATTTTGATTCTATGCTGAACCGAGTTTTATACAAAGGAAACGTAAGCGTGCTCGCAAGCGTAAAGTTAGGAGCTCAAAGCCCTGTGGTTCTTATGTATTGGAGAAAGGCACTCTGCCGTAATATTCCTTTGCTTGGTTTACTTCCTGTGGTTAAAATGTGCTGTTTCCAGTAGTACTGACGACTTTGAAGGGGTATGAACACAAGCTCTGTATGTAAACGGAAGGTTGCAATTCCCTACAATACACTCGTGGTTATTAGGTAAAAGCCTTTAAAACTACATTAGCGTGCTTTTGTTTATTTGAAACAAAAAATCTAGGCAGCGGAGTCTCCAGCAGTTATTGGAGGACAGAGAGGACAAAATATGTGCTAATTTCAAAATCGATTGATTTTCAAAGAACGATTGAATTTACAAAAAAGTTATTAAAAAGCTCGAAAAACATTTAGCCAGTTCGTTTAATAGATGTAGCTTGAAATCATATGGCATATACAATACTCTTAGAATTGCTGCTCTCGTGACTTTGCTAGACGGAGTTACAAATTTGCAAGATGTATACAGGTCTTACAAGAATTATATTCAACGTAGATGTGGCGTGAGACTCTTTAAAGATTTAAAATATTATTATTTGTTTATAAGATTCCAACATAAGCCACTTAAGGGCAAAATAAGAACTTATTTGCTTGAATCTCTGGCCTCTTGCATAACAAAACTTGTTTTATATATTTTTATCATGTGGTTTCGAATTTGGCATTCAACGTTTGTGTTTCCCCTGGTATCGGGGTTACCAGTACTGTGAACACAATGGCTTTTGTTAACATGGACAACGTAGTATTTCTTTTACCGAGTTCACAGCAACGTAGAAGCCGAGCGTATGGAACCAAGTCTCTCAATTGCAAGCCAGCGTCTTGTTTGCATGCTGCATTTACCCATTCATATTCCTGACGTGAAGCTGGTGCATAAAGCGACGACATTCCTGTCCACACCACGAGCCTAATCTAGAACAGGGTAGGAGATGTTTTAGCTTGTCTATACGATTACCTGACTCAGCGAGTACGTTGTCCCGTTGAGTCACATGACCAGTTGCGCACTTGCAAGTTACCAATCGGAAATAGCAAATTTTTATTTTATGACGAATCGGCAATTACTATTGTTGATGAGAAGGGACTTTTTTGAGACTGAAAGGTGCCGGATGTCATTTGCTTTAGATGTCAGATTAAAGGTCGAATGACATGAATTGGGAGGCCCATATAGTTGTTTTTAAGGTAGAAATACTTATTGAAACAATTTTTAAGTTTTTCGAAAATTAATTTCCGTCAGAACTTTAAGAAGAAAATTGTCGCTTTTTAAACTTACTCTTGTGAAAAATGTTGTTGGAGCGACTGTTAGAGAAATTAACAAACGCTGAGTTTATCATATGTCAACTTCTCACATGGCATTAACTATTACTATCATCAACGAAGCATTTTTCCAGATACTGCATAAAATACTGAAATTTGTTTCCACTTTACAGCTCTTCGACACCATTCTTTGATTCGAACGAAGCTTTCGACATCATCATCAAATTACGAGATATAGCAGAGAGCGATAACCGATTGTTGCTGGTCGTTACAGCCGGATCACCCTATTTCATTCCTTCTTTCTTGAATCTGTCGCTTGTGGTTGAGTCAGGTGCGTAGCCGTAATATGAAGAAGGACGAAGCGTCATCCGGTTCTCACCCTTACGAAAAAGAAATTGTGCGCAATTTTTTTTAAACTGCGAGTTTTTCTAGTCAGTGGCTATAAACTGCCGACTCGCAGTAGTGAGATTTCAAGTTTTAATTCCCGCTTGGTTTCTGGGTTGTAGGGTTCTTTGCAAAATCACTATTGCAGTTCGCTTAATCTGTTGCATTGCAAGGGCAGAAGCGCAGGATCGATACTGCTCTTTACTTGAGCTGGTCGAGATGCTGAATTTATTTGCAAGTGTAAATATTTTCCAGTACCTCAAGAGACTGTCTTTGTGACATTTGAAGAACTTATCGAACTTTTTTACTTTCAACCCAATGGTGCTTCTGATTGAGATTTAAAGGTTTTATTGAAGTACTGTATCCGATCCAGCTTTAGTTTCTTTATGACGTCACTAATGACGTAAATCTCGGCATTGCGTGGAATAGTGCAAAATAGTTTACTTACGACAGAATTGCAGTTTCTTTTCGATTTTCGAACGCTGTTTATTTCAGGCGTGTGCAACAAAACCAACAACACCTCAATGCTTCACGTCGTCGCAAGTTCGAACGAAATAGGTAGCAATGGAACTTTTGCTTGTCCCGGTGATGGGTTCCCATTTTTTAGAAATGGTTCTTTCTTGCCTTCTCTATCAACTGAGTGCACTCGCACAACTACGTGGTCACACTTAAGTGATGTAACCTGCTTGTATCGTAAGTGTTTTGCTCAATTCTTCAAACATTTGGAAAATTTTTAATTTTTCTACATATGGCATCTTGTGTTCAGACCCCGTCGTAGTTGCCAATACTGCTGGCACCGCCCATTTCTACCATCGGCAGTGCGACTAAGCAGAGAAAGTTGTCGCAAAATGCCTTTCTCAACGACGCAACAAACTATGCTCGTGACTTTGTGTGCATGAAATTTGCATACAACGCTTTACCCAATCAGAAGCTGGCAATTAATCTGGTTAGTGGGAAGCTTTGTTGTCAGTGTTCTAACGTCCATTCGCGCAAGGTAGTTAGTAATCAGCAAAAGCTGGGAATAGACGAACAAATTGTTTTTGGGTTTCGAAGCTAGGACTTAAAATACTGGTATCGAGTGTAGTCTCTATATGGCTTGCTCTTTAGCTGTTGCTCTTTACTTTTGTCACAATTACTGTAGCAGCTGCCGTGCTGCTCAAAAAGTTTTGTGAATGATTGGCAGGCGTTGTGGCACGCTCAGTAGTAGCCGCCGTAGTGCAGTGGTAATCCTTCTAATTTCCTGAGCGAAAGATGTGTTGTTCCAAAATCTGTACAAGCACCATCGTTATTCGTCAGGAAGAACATCTGGATTTTGAAGTGCTGCATTTCTACAGAAAAAATATTGTTCGAAAGCGAGTATATTGTATTATGGTAGACTTACACTGCATCAGCATGTCTATGCCTGCGTAAACGCGAAAAAATAACTTAAAAGTATGTCGCTTTCAGCTCCCAAGCCGAAACTCGGTGCTGCGTATCTTCCTCCAAACTCATTGTTTTTGTTTTGCATTTATCCTTCTGAACATGTGCCTCCTCCTGCCATTTTCTATGTTGGAGATTCAACGTATGAAAGTACAACGGTTGGTGGCATTATTGTTTATATATGTGGGCATAATTTTTGTACGAAAGGTAACTGCCTCAATAGCGTGACGGTTGAAAGACTAGGTGCATTCGCATCCAATGCACTAGTTTGTTTGTTTAAACTTTTTACCGGTCCATACCAAAAGCGTTACAACATGGCGTTCACAGCTTTCTTGCTTGGCGCCTGGTCCAAAATGGGTAGGGTGGAAAAAGACTAAGTTCATTGGTTGTGCCTTTGGAGAAGACACCGGGATCTCTTTGTTTTCAATTGGCAGACTGGAAACCGGATTTAAAAAAGTTTATCCTTCGTTATGGCCTAGTTTGACTGAAGATTAGCACACAAGAGCATGAGCTCATTTGCGTTTACTCGCACATGTAACCTACAAATGTATTGTCACCCTTTTAAAGTCGTGAAATGCTTTTCCTTAAGTGGGTTTTGACTTTGCACGCAACCTTGCGATGCTTCGTTACGCTCAATGCTGAATGTAAGCCGGTAGTGCTTGGCGCGATCAGGCAATGGGTTCGCGTTACGGTGATTGCTAGTTCAATACTTGTGTCAGTTGTGCGTTGTGCATGCGGAAAATACTAAACACAATGTGTCCTACTGTTATGGTGAAATGATGATAACTTATTCAAATCGAACACAAGAAGAATGAAAAGTTTCGAAAACTTTGAAATGACTTTGCCGTATTAGGATTAGCGGCCATTTATACCTGTCGTTGCGTTTGTGGCAGGCCGTACTTTAAACCCAAAAGCGTTGTTTCCGTTTGGTCAGCCTGCAAAGATTACTCTGTGCGTCGGATAATAGATAAAATAGAACGTAGACGTTAACTGCGGTGATGAGGGGCATACATGCCATCCTTTTCGTTTGCTTTTACCAAGCAGTTTTTGGTAGAACACGCAGTGATAATTCGTCCTTCAGAGCAGTTCAAGTCAAATATGCAGGTTAAGTGTATTTATTGTTTAATTTGTTTCACAGCCCGTACATAAACTTCATTCTTTTGATCCGAAGTTGTTTGGTAAATCAGTATCGTGCCAAGGGGTTACTAATTATACCAGAATGTTTAATAACTCTGGTCGATCCGAAAGTGTTCCGTTTATATTTTTCGGTGAGTCTCGCTGTTTACATTGATCTACAAGATAAACTTCTCAAATTTGTGATTAATGGCGCTAAAAGTTAGAATTAATTAATTCTTTTCTTTCGTAACGGCCTGTTTGCAGCTGGAATTAACAAATATCAATGAATTACAACCAAACGCCATTGTAACAGATCGTAATGAGCTGCAACAAAGTTAACGACCAAAAGTTTCGGCTGGAAAATGTTACGGTAAAACCGTAAACTGCCTATCCGTGTGGAGAAGATGTTCAATTTTACTAGGCAGTCCACTAGATGGCCTTACGTGTGTCAGTCAGCCAAGGCACCAAACTCTTGTCAACAGTTGAGAGAACACGAGCTCCGTCAGCCGTTTCAGTGCTGCAAGCACAAATGGGTGTCTACATTTAAGTTATTGCAGATGTCTATAAGATGGGGAATGGGGACTCGAGCCTTTCGAGGAGCAGATGTTCTGGGTCCTGGGCGCGGCAAGCTAGAGGCAGTATGGCTGTTTGGCGGCAAAGCAAAAAGCTATACTGTCTCTAACTTACCGCTTGCTCAATTGGCTGGATGTCTGCTAAAACAAAGAGGTTGTCGGTTGGAGTGGGACGGAGGCATTCGGCTACTATGCGCAAAAGGCATTGATCAGCTTATCAATGGTGCGAGTGTGAGCGCTGCGACACCAAACAAGTGCCCTATGCTAGGACACATCTATTTTTATATTATTTAGTG
The DNA here is from genome assembly GCA_963675345.1 of Trididemnum clinides. Taxonomy (NCBI): domain Eukaryota; kingdom Metazoa; phylum Chordata; class Ascidiacea; order Aplousobranchia; family Didemnidae; genus Trididemnum; species Trididemnum clinides. Next base: position 8,315,879 of record OY776302.1, on the reverse strand, counting down.
ACAGCTTAATGAAATATTTGCTCTTTTTGCTGTGAAAACGGAAAGTAATTGAAACCCTCAACTTACAATATCTAATTGATAAGTAGTTACAAATTTCGTAACTTCTGCAAACAAGTAACGATGTCACTGTTACTAAAAATAGTAGCTAGTTACAGGAAATACAGGGTGTTTCAAAAGTCACGCCCGATTTTATACAGTTACAAAGTCAATGGATATTTTTCTATGATATTTTCGATATCTATGCTTTCTCTAAGCATTTCTAACAGAGAAATAACAACATAGAAATTACATCGCACTATTCCTGAATTGAAAGACGTTATAAGACAAAAATGTTTACCTATTGACATTGAATTATGTGAAAAAGCCTGTCAAAGGGTTATTGCGAGGATGCGGAAATGCATTCAGGTAGAAGGAGAAGTGTTTGAACATTATGAATAAAATGTGTACAATTAACTTTACTTTATTTTCTGATTTATTCTTATCATTATAATTTTCTGTAATTCCATTTTTCATTGTTATGTAGTTATACTACTTATCAGAAATATAAATTCGTTCTTTCAGCACGTTTTTTCACATTAAAAATCGGGCGTGACTTTTGAAACATCCTGTAGTTAAAATGGTAAGTAGTTACTCCCACCACCACTGACAAAAACAAAAGTTCTGTACAGTCATCTTGAATATTGATGAAGACACGTAACATCACACAAATAAACCTCTGCACGCTGCAGTCACTAGAAATCATAAAATCACCTAAATTTAAACTTCAGATATGTTCAAGCTTTTCCTTATAAGTATCACCAACACAGCTATCTGCTTTGTCAATCGCATACACGGCTTTTTTGGTTGAACCAGATGTGGCTGCTGTCAAAGATAGGCTTGACAGCTAATCGAAACATTGCTGAAAATTGTTGACGATTTATTTAAACAAATTTTATCATGGAGGCCCTTTTCGTTGGTAAATTTTGCCTTGTGAAGCAAGTATTTTTTGCATACAACCTTGTGATTAGTCTCTTAAACAAAACCCTACGGATTTTCTTCATCCATTTGTAACATTTGTTCCTCTTTTGAAAAGTTGGACATGGAGGCCTAGTTCAATCTAGTTGCTCTTACACTAAAGCACACAAAACCTGTACACCATGTCAACTCACAATTTATCAGCAGCATCAGGCTTGATGCATAGTCCACTGCTATTAGGTTAATAGTTACAAGTTGTTTAATACTTCATGTTGTTATGCTTGCGTAAATATTTATTTTTGCTTAAATGGCGTTTAGCAGTCAGGCATTCTTCGAAGATAAAAAAAAAATTAATTTACCCCCGATTCTAGACAGTAGTTTCCCATAAGTTTCAGCTGATTGCCATCACTTTAGCGATGAGTTGTGGCAAAAACAGAAGGCCTATGCTGCAGGTAAAACATGCTGTCTTGGCCGAACATTTTAACTTATTCTGTGCTAAAAGTTCAGACGTGCAAGCAGGTTTTTTGTAAGGGAGCGGCTAGCCTAATTTTTGGCTAAAACTTAATAATAGGCGTACAAAGGAGACAAAAACTTCTTTTTGGACCAAAAGTTGCTTTTTCTGAACAAAATAAGTGTTGGGGAAGGTTTTAGTCTCGTGGTTGCGCGCCAGATTGCGATCATCTTAAGGACAATAATTGTCATTCATTAGTTTCTGCTTTACAGGTTTGACTTCAGTAAACCTGCCATTTTGCGTTTTAACCTTCGGTGTTGTTCGTATGACTGACCGAGTCAACTACCGATACCTCATAAGCATTTCGTAAGTCTGCACCTCTGCTAGTTATTTAGGAACTTGCTTATTACCTGAGAGTACTAACCAAATTGAACCACCGTCAATCACACCAGCACATGTATCGTTGTAACCCAGCTCTTACCTTTAGCAGTTTCAAGCCCTGTGAGTCAAATGCGCGCTAAATAATTCCCAGATGCGAGTCTAAATTTTCAAGCCCATTTGTCCTTGACAGTTTTTGTGCCTACTTAAAAGTACTGGTAAAAAATTGGTAAAAGAAAAAAAATACGTTTCGTTGCAACTACCTGTACAGGAGTCTTAAATTTCGCAGAGGTAGAATAGAGAAGAAGGTATTTATCACATATCATACGCTTGAGTTTCCCAATTCCAATGCACTAAAAATTTGTTTGAAAGGACGTACACCACATCAGGCACGTCTAATCGTGTTTCAATTAAGATGTGTTTTTGATCAACGTTTCCAAAATAGGCGCCGCGAAATGTTGCCTAGGATGCTAGAAAATTTAACAGAACTAGTTTTATTTAATTGATCACCAAAAAAGTAGATCTATTATTCATAATGGGCAAATCACATTTAGTGTCAAACAACGGCCTGAGTCACAAGATTGGCCTTGTGAAGCAAGTACTTTTTGCATACAACCTTATGATTAGTCTCTTAAATAAGTGGCCTCTTGGAAGATGCTACATAAGCAACTTTCAATTCTAAGCCGTTGAAACTTGTAGGAGCACCAAGCGGGTATTTCGACATAAAACAAACGAAACTTTCATCTAATTGCAATTAAACTTAAGATTATTGCTGTATTTTCTGAGAATCGCGCCCAGTCAGGCTGCGAACTCGCAAGCCTTTGATTTGCTTTTTTCTACTTTTCAACTAAGCTGCCTTACAGAGGAGCCGACTCAACAAAATATTACGTGTCGTTGGCGTTTCAACCAATCGCAAAGCTGCAACGTCACTTTCATGGCGCAACCCGTAGCAGAATTTGTGGGTCTGGGAAAAGATGGTAAGCTTGTTGATATAGCATTGTTGCTGGATGTGTCTTCAGAATACTGCCGTAGAGTTGAAGATTTTGACTTGCACAAGGCATTTTATTCTACTATCAGTGGAAAACATGTATATATTTCTAACACCTGGCGTTCAGTCTCGCCATAGAGTTGCAAGTATTGCTAGCACAGAGCTTGTCTCCTCCACACCGGGTGAACTGCTGTATAAGCACTTTTGAAGGGTACAACATCGCAGGAATAACGGAGGCATTAGCTTCGACCTCGTTGTTAACCGACCCCTTCATCGAGATGGTGGGATTGCGGAGGACCACTGAGCTTTAGCACCAGGACACTTCCCTTAAGGCGGGTATCAGAGTGGTATAAAATAAATCATCGCTCTTTCCGGCTTCTTTTACCGATGAAACCGTCTTGCTTTCAGGCGAAGTAGCAGTCAATGATGGCAGCAATGATTTGACGAATGACAATGGAGTTCATACGTACCATTTCCATAAGAAGCAGGTGGGTGTGCTGCCAAGATTGTTGTAGAAATAAATACTGCGTGTCCATTGCAAACGTTTGTGCCTAAGCTATTGTGAAGTCACAATTAAAGAAAGGGTAAATTGCAAGTTTTGGGATGGAAATCCTAATAGTAAATTTGATTTAGTGTTTACCTTGTTCGACATACTGGAGTTATGCGTTTTTTTCATTTGGTAAGTCGATGACGTAACTCTTGCGCGTGCTTCACCAGAATGGAATTGTGAAGCTGCTCTCCCGGCCTGTCGTAAGAGGCGACTTTTGGGGTCCCACTAATGGTCCGTTTTTTTATTAACGGTGGGCTACCAGTCTGCAGTATGTGTCCATGACTGGTTCGAAACCGACTGCCACTTTCATCTTGCCTACTGTTGGTTTAGTTTGGTGTGTGGATCGGAATGTATCCGTTTTGAGCCGTGCCTTGATTCGTGGAAACCAGAGAGATCGAGAAACACGCGACGTCGCTCATCTTACAATAGTTGCAAGGCCGCCTGACCAAAACTTAGGTTGTACAGTCCTTACAACGGCACTTCATCGCATTGTCTATGCATGTTTACACTGCTTGTGTAGAACGCGGTAGAGCACTACATGCCGGCAGTACCGGTAATTTCGAAGCGGGTCTAAATCGTAGGTGCTCTTATGTTTAGCCGCAGAGGTTTTCCTAAGACTTGAGGAAACAATTGATGTTGCTTATTTGTATTGTGCAGGTCTCAGATCGTGATTTCGGTTCATATCGTATGCTGATTCGCTATTCCCGTTTTCCCGGTCTCAAATACACTGTTTCCTTTACCATTTCGCGGGCACCAGGTATGATGTCAACGGTGCGTCACGCGATGTTGCATCTTCGATTATCGCATTTTTGTTTCAGTGTTGTGCGTGTGGTTCGACAATGAAGTTGGCGTTTGTGAAGTCGCCATTTCCCACCACAACCCCACGCTCCTCTCGCTGAACCGTAATGGTAAGTGGCTGAAAAAATTTTTGATAGACTTTTATTTGTGACGTTAAAAATTTTTTTTAGACACCAAAATTACTAATGAGAGCTCTCTGGTGACATCATCTGGTGCATTCAAACTTGTTGTTTCGCGGGTATATATTTTTAGTTTTACATTTGATGCATGTGCTACCTTATGTTAACTGCATCATCTTTATTCAACTATCGTGTTTGATGGGTGAGAGTTTAATTAGGATTTCGGTTCTAGCATGAGACCTCACGTGGATTGGCGTGACATAAAATTCAGTTGTTGTTTTTGGTCATCATCCAATGTTAACTACAGGAAACAGGTGAAGATGTTTAACCTCGGGGTCAATGGCATCATCTATGGGATCGATGACTTGCCAGGTTCCCGTTGAATATCTCGTAGCAATTTTGTTATAGACGAAAGGTTGCCTATTATTTTTGAGCAAATCATTATTCTAGTCAGCAAAAAAGTTTTAGAAACTTGAAAGAAAAAGTTTTTCCTTTTGTTGTGAAAACTTACCCTTATTATTACTGGTGCTATTTAGCCCGGTACATTATAATATTACTATTGGTGTTGAACATTGTTCCCTCTAAGATTTAAGTAAGTGCATAACCGCCGGCGTGAGTGCGAAATCGCTAGCAAATGTACAAAAACCGCCGGACAAGTTTTGGCGGACATTTCTCAACGAAGGGTTACACCAGCCTTAGTAACATATTTTGAAGGAGTAAAACAAGAATACTTGTAGTAGCCTACTGCTATTTAGTCAGTGTTAAGCTAAGCTAACTTTGCATAGCTTACCGTTTGCTGGTAATGTTGGTTAGCGTACAACGACATCCTTCATTTTTCCCTTAGACACAATTCGATTATGAAACTTTTTATTTAGAGTTCAGTGCTTTTAAACCGTTTTTGGCATTTGGCCCATTTTCAAAATTAACAGACGCACGCGGTTTACTTTCGAAATGCATAGAGGCATGCTTCCCGGTTATCTTTTTTTCTTTTTTTCATGAGCGTTTTTGGCATTTGGCCCATTTTCGAATTGTACAGAGGCATGTGGCCCGGTTACACATTTTTCTTGTTTTCATGCGCGTTTTTTTGCATTTGTTGGTTTCAAATCGTTTTTGGCATTTGTTGGTTTCAAATCGTTTTTGGCATTTTGCCCACTTTTGAAATGTACTGAAGCATGTGCCCAGTTATACATTTTTCTCGTTTTCATGAGCATTTTTGGCATTTTGCCCATTTTCCAAATGCACAGAGGCATGTGGCCCGAGCATAATTTTTTCTCGTTTTCATGCGCGATCTCAAAAAAGGTATCAAAGTAAATTTTTGAAGTGTTTTCCTACTAAAATAAAAAAAACAAATCAAGAAAAAGTTTTCCGATTTCAATCAATGTGAAGGCAAAATAAAGTACTGGCCCATTGAAGGCCATGATTCACCGTTTGAAAATATGGATGTAGGCCATTATCTATGTCACGAATGATCTTTATTTTTTATTTCGATCAAGACGCCAGCCTGCGAGTTGTATCTTGCTTACTACGCAAGTTAACAGCGCATCTAAATAAAAATTAATCCTTTGCCGAAGCCCGACACGAGCACTAGAAATAACACTTTTATGAAATAATGAGATGCTAGGCTGGTTACCACGACTATGACACAAGAACAAAAATTACTTGCGAACTTCAATTGTTGCTTAAATATGATAAATAATTTAACGACATGTAGTTACATTTCTCAATGGTAATCAATTAAACAGCAGTGTTTTGCAGTTTCAAGAAAACGTTTGATCTAAAATTGAAAGTATTTGATGGCCAAAGCCGCGCAGCTTTGTCGTCGTCGTTGTTTGGTCAGGCACCCAAACTCAATCCGGGCCAGCACAAATCAAAGCCAGGGCCGAGGGTCTATCCTTTTACCACCCCGGGCTGCTGTGCTGCCCAGATTAGATGCTGGCAGTGGTGGTGTTAAGCCAACATCGAGTTGCGTCATCCAAAACCTGCAGATCTCGTGTTCCTCTTGGTACATGATGTATGAGACATGAAGATATAAAGTGATCTGTAGTTTGCTCAGTGGCGCCACCTTCACAATTCGGTGATTGAGGAAGAACCCATTTGTAAATGGACGAGTGAAAACGTCCTACACCAGTCCGCAAGCGATTGAACCTTACCCAAGATGTTCTGGGCAGACTCATTCTAATTGGCCTTGAACTGACCTTGGGAACTAAAACACGGACCCTTGAAGTACTCTCCAAGTAGTCCGCATTCCATTTATGCTTCGTCCACTGCTTCACGCGGATGTCCAGTTTAGACAAACTATCTGATAGTTTCCACGCAGTAAGGTACTAATGGGTGTCTTCATATAAGTCTCCCCTGGTGCGCATCTTGCTGCCCAACCAACTGTCCGTGAAGTACATGGTCGGGATCATGGATAGCACGATTCGCCAAGGAGAGTGTCGCTCCTAATCGGCGGAGCTCAGCTGGCTGGATGCCAACGAGGACAGGCAAGTCCTCCGTTGGTGTGGGACGCAAGCACCAGTGACAATGCGCAATGCATCATTGAAAATGCTGTCAATGAGGCGAGTATGCGCACTACGACACCAAACTGGTGCGCAGTACTCAGCGGCGAAGACTAAGGAAAGAGCAAAGATGCGCAATGTCTTGGCACCTTCACCCCATCCGGATCCCGCAAGTTGCCTCAACAGCGCAACTCGGGTGGAGAGTTTTTTGTGTAAAGCCTCGAGGTGGTGACGGAAAGTGAGCGACCTATTCAGCTTTAGCCCAAGATACGTTGGGACTGGACAGGGTGGCAATAGGTTGCCATCGTTGTAAACATTAAGCTCACTTTTAGCCTCTCTGTTGTTAAGATGAAAGGCTGTCGTCACCGTTTTCGTATTGCTGAGCTTTAGCTTCCAAGTCTGGAGATAAACTGAAAGTGTAGTCATGTCTTGGCTTAGAGTGTCTTCCACAGCCTTCTAATCTCGAGAAGCATACAGCAATGCTAAGTCAACAGCATATGCATACTTCTGAGAAGTCGTGGAAAGCAGATCGTATGTGTAGATGTTGAAAAGGAGAGGGGCCAAGACCGATCCCTGTGGGAGGTGGTTTCGCAAACGTCTTAACCTGCTTTGCTTGCTGTCACCAGTAGTGAGCGTGAAGCTTCTATTCCGGACAAGTTCCATGATTATCTGGACCATGTGCTTATTCGGTAGAAGCCTAAGCAACTTGAAGGTGAGACCACGATGCCAGACAGTGTCGTAAGCAGCTTGAAAGTGTAAAGCTTGATAGAAGAAAATTAAGATTTTTTAGTACGATGCAGTAGTCATTGTATGTACGTCTGGTTTCAAAAAACATATCTCAGAAAGCAATGCTATTGATAAACAATGACAACTTTAACCTGAGTCTCATCAACTAATTTCACAAACTACGCAGTAAAAAAAATGTGTTAATTTTGATGAAGTTTTGTCCCAGATGCGAAAAAACAGCGCGTCGTTATTATCTGACAAGGTATGGTGACGAAAGTAATGGTAGGTTTGAGACACTTCTGAAGCTTGTTTACGGAACCCTCGATGATAGTTGCAACAACATAGTTAGCTAAATGTTTTTTCGCTCTTATTAAGTTTTCATTAACCGTTTACCAAATGCGTGAAAAGAGGTTGCAAATATTTGACACGTGAAATTTTTTTTTTTTTGCAAAAAGCATTTGAAACTTGACTGAAGTAAAGGAAATAGAGAAATTTATGGACGAGAATACGTGCGAGTTTGGTAAATGTAGCTTTTAAGTGTAGTAGAAAAATTGAAATGCTAATATTTGTAACTACACATTAAAACCACTGGATTTCACTGAAAGGTGCTGACTACAAAAAATATTAAGGTATATTATTTATGTATAACCACATAGTTTTACTGCGTTATCGAGGGGGCTGCCCTCATTAGAAAAAATTTTCGGTAACCCAGCTTACTTTACCCGGCGCCACTGTATAAAAATGAAAGTCTGCAATACCCACGCGCGCACAATTACTCTTCACAATTTTTTTTACGCAATGCACAACCTTCCGTTAGTTGCTGCTATTTGATAATTTTTCTTTACACTGGTAAACCAGATTAGATAATATACCTTAATTTTGGATCAAGAGACAACTTTGAAGTGGTACATAATGAGCGGCGATTTTTTTAAATGCCATTAAAGTCCTAGGCAAATTTTACTGTATTACAAACTACCTTTCCAGCAATTAAAATAAAGGCTAGACTTCAGCCAAAAACGTGTTTAAAGAAGTTGAAACCGCTCTTAATATTTTTTTCTCTTTTCGAGGATTTTCAATCATGACTGGTAAGGTATCACAGCACATGGCTGTCAGCTGCATTTTATTAAAAAAAAAATTTTAAAGGGGATTCAAAAATAAAATTGGTTAGAAATCATACTCTTTTTTACTTTTAGTTTTTATAAATAGCAAGCGAGAGGTTATTTATTTCTGGTTTACAAAATAGCGTTTTTTGCGCTAAAGTGAAACCTAGAGCTATGCGCATCTTAACAAGCACGATTGAAATTAGCGTTGAAACGTAAAGAAAACATAAAGAAGTGAAGCAATTCCATTTTCAAACTTCCCTCGAAAACTAATGTCTTGTGTTAAAGTGAAGTTTGAAAGCAACTTGCTATTACTGCTCTTTAGCTACGATAGAAATTGGCTGGGTTACTCTATGTTACTTGCGTTGGGGTTGATTTGTGATACAAAAGAACTGTGGTAACGGCATGCGCGATATTTTAGGTCGCCGTCGCTCGCTGTTGCGTCATAGCCGGGGGATGTTTACGCGAGGCGTTGCATTGCCCTAAAAAGCGTTAAATTTGTTAAGTTTGTTAAAATTTTTTCAATTTTTAACCAATCTTTCATTCCCATTCACTGTCCCCCACGCATTAAACAGTTGGTTTAAAATTGCAAAAATTTTAATGAAACTGAAAAAGTTAACAAAAGCCGCCGGACTTTTTTACCTACTGTTGAATTTTAACTGCGAATCCGTCGGACATAATTTTGCAAATTCGCACTTTTTTGCGTTTAAAGGGAACAATGGTGTTAAATTGCAGTAAAATAAGGTGTCAATAGATCATTTAAAACAGGGCTTTTTAATTATTTTTCACGTCTAGAAATGTATTCCTAGTTTTTCAAATGTCGTGAAACCCTATTTAATAATTTTTAGAAAGAAAACTAGTAAAACTGAAAAAACATGTATTTTGCTACTACGTAAACTCGATTCATTAATATGCCAGGCTTCACGGTTTATCCACAAATGCAAAAATTGTCTTTGTTTGAATATTTAAATCAAAACTCAAAAAACCTTTTAAGCACACTGAACCCCTGTGAATGTTCTGCGAAACCCTGGTTCTTTAATTTAAAACTTTATGAGGAGAAGTTGAGCTAGAAAGTTTGAGATTATGTGTCGACCACGACTTTGTGCAAAGTCGCCTGGCATTTCTTTTGAGCAAGATGCGTCTCCTTCGTGGACAAAATTTATCAAAAGCACTCCTACATGTTTATAGTTTTCTTTTAATGTTTTTTTGATCGACTCCATCCTGGGATTGCGTCATAGTTGGGGACTAATAGCCGGGCAGCTCCGAAGACCAGAGGGCAGCGAGGGTGTTATACAGGGCCATAATTCCGTTTATAAGGTAATATTTGTCGATTTGGCAGGTGTCAATGGAAGATGAAGGAAACTATACTCTTTTATATCGGCTCCCTTCCGATTTGAATGGCTCCGCTGACGGGCGCTCATCCAGTATAACTGGTTCTGTTGATATTTGGATCAAAGTTCTTCCCTATCCGTTTAATCCTGGCCTTGTCATTGGCCTCACTTTGGCAATATTTTTCGTACTGATTGTAATTTTGGTCGTCTGGTTTCGCTGCTTAAATGCTGCAAATGCTGAAAAAGATGAAGGTTAGTTGTTAGTAAATAGCTCTTTCCTCTACCCATGAATTATGTGGCTAAAGCCTACATCATTTTATATTAATTAAGCTGTTCCCGTATAGCCACTTAGCTTAAGTTGATCTTGGAATGGGTATTTTATATAAAACTGCCTTCGAGTAATAAATATTATATATTGCATTTAGTAGTGTAGTAGCAGTAATACAGTTTTTATCCGGTATTGTCCACTTAGCGAAGATGGCCATATTCACCTCATTCCTTCCGCAATCGTTTGCAGTCAATCTCGATTCAGGGCATTTTTCGTTAAACCTATTTTCTCTGTCTCCTCTACCACTTGCTTCTTCCAGGTTTTCTTTGGTCGTCCTCTCTATTCTTGTCACTCACTTCAAGATCTAGTGCAACTCTAAAAACAATATCATCATCCCATCAAAGCATATGTTCTTATCATCTAACTCCAATCGCTCTTGCTGACCCATCTGTAGTTTCCTTCAACCCCAGCATGCCCATCTGTTCTTCAATTGTCTTTTTGTCTTCAACTTTCCGACCGCACATGGCTTCACCATAGCTCTCTCCATTCACAAAATTGCTTGTTATCTTTAAACACCATGTCCCGCTTCCATACAGTATTGCTGATCTTACGAAACAGTGATAAACTCTACCTTTCATCCTAAGCCTATTTCTAAGTAACAACTCTCCACTTTCCCTGAATCTTACCCAACCAGTTCTTACTCTTGCTGTGACTGCCGCTTCAAAACCGCCCCTAGAATTGTGCTTGTCTACCAAACAGCTAAATTCATTCACTGTCTCCCCCTCATCAAACAACTTCTCCATGGATTTTTCCGTTCCTTCCAATATTCCACTACATCTCGAACAAACAAAAAGCATTGCCAACTTAGCGGTAACTCTTTATTTTTGTACATCTGCCATGAACCCAATTTCCACATTTCGTATATGACACTAAATTGGCCATTACTCTCCTTCCACAAATTCTTCATGCATCTTTCTTGCTTTTGAACAGTTCTCCTCCCGACCCGCTTACCATCATTTTTGTTTTTCTGGTATTGACCTTCAAACGCTTACTTTCCAGTGCATCCTTCCAATTTCAAAATCTTTCCTTTAAGTCTTCCATGGTTTCGCTCATGAAAACAAGATCATCTGCATACAGTTATTCATTAAGCACACCCCTTCTGGCTCTTTCTATAATAACGTCCACAACTATTGCTTACAATGGTGGCAACAGCACAGATCTTTGATGTACATCAACTTTTACTTCGAATTCCTCTGAATACTCAGATCCCACTCTCACTCTTGACTTTGCACCACCATACAAGCTCATAACTGCTCGAACCATTACTTATGATAGACCCTTCTTTCTCATTGGCCCACTCCATCACTTTTCTTGGCACTCTATCAAAAGCTTTTTCCATGTCAACAAAACACATATACAACTTCTTGTCCTTCTTTTGATATTCCTTCTGCATTCTCCTCACAATATATATTGCATCCACTGTTCCTTTTCCTGGCATAAATCCAAACTGCATTTTATTCAAAGTGATTTTTGTTCGTATTTACTTCTCTAGTACCCTTTCCACTATTTTCATGGCATGTTCTTGCAGTTTTACTCCTCTGAATGATACACAGCTTATCACATTACCACTGTTCTTTGTAAACGCAAAAAAACGTGCGAATTCGCGAAAACACGTCCGGTGGATTCGCAATTTTAGTTCAACATTGCGTGAAAAAATTCGGCTGTATTAGGTAATTTTTTTCAGTTGGTTAAAGTTTTTGCGATTTTGCTTGCAAAATTTCAATTAACTGTTTATTGCCTTGGGAAACAGTGAATAGTGATCCAAAGTTGGACCAACAGGTTTTTAGGGCAGTGCAACGCCTCACGTAAACAACGCGTGGCTCTGACACAACAGTGAATGACGGCGACTGAAATATCATTTGTACAACAAATTGTCTCTCAAGCAATTAGCATCAAGTAAATCAAAAAGCTTTTTTTTACTTTTCCCTGCCAAATTCAATCGTAGCTAAAGAGTAATAATATCAAAGAGCTTTCAAACTTTAGTTTAAATTAAGACATCATTTTCCAAGGGAAGTTCAACACTGGAAGTGGTGAAAATGCATATTTTTTCCTCACGCTTCAACGTCTATTTCAATCGCATTTGATAAGATAAAAAAAGCACATTGCTCTCGGCTTTACGTTAGCCCCAAAACATCATTTTTTGAAGGAGTGGTTCAGTTTCCGTTCATTACAAATAAATAACCTTTTCACACTTGCCAGCTATGAAACTAAAAGCAAAAAAATGAGTTCTAACCAATTTTAGTTTTAAATACTCCCCAAAATATTTTTTGAATAAAATGTAGCTGACAGCTATGTGCTGTGATAGCTTACCGGTCACGAAATAAGCCTTCAAGCGTGAAGAAAAAAACGTGTATTCCAGTTTCGGTTTCTTTGATAACTTTGTATTAAAAAGTAGCCTTTTTTGTGCCAATTGCTTCAAAGATAATCTTTAATACAAAAAAACTTTTTAATAACTTTTAGGAGATTGTAAAAACAATTACTCTTCACGATTGCCAATTCCAAAACTGTCTTTTGATTCAACATTAAGGTGTATTACCGGCGCGATGGCGTAGTGTTTAGAGCGTCCGTTTCGCAGTCGGTACACCTTCGCTTCATTCCCCAAGTCGAGTCATACCAAAAGACTTTAAAAAATAGTATTCACAGCTTCCCTGCTTGGCGCTCAGCATAAAAAATGGATAGTGTGGAGAACAAGCCAGCAAGCTTGTTGTGTCCTTGGACTAGGCACTTAGCGGGATGTCTCCATCTTTATGTCGCAGACAAGTGACGGGGCCAAGCAGTCTACCCGTCGTGGTGACCCAGTCTGACGAAAGGCATGCAAACCGAGCTCATGCGCATAAAAAAGATTAAGGTGTATCATCTAATCACGTTTACCAGTGTAAAGAAAAATCACTAAATAGTCAAAACTCACAGAAAGTTGTGCAATGCCTATAGAAACCTTTCTTTAAAGCTTAATTGTGCGCGCGCGGCTATTGCAGTCTTTTAGATCTGCTTGTAGTCAGTGGCGCCGGGTAAAGTAGGCGGATTACCCGCCTTTGGTTTTCAAATACTTCCAATTTTGGATGGAAAGTTTACGTGATTGCAAAACCCTGCTATTTTGATTGATAACGATTGAGAAATGTAACTAGTTTGATTATTTTATCATAATCAAACCACAATTGAAGTTTGCTTGTAATTTTTGTTTTGGTGTCATAGTCATGGTAACCTACCAAACATCCCATAAGTTCAAAAACGTCACATTTTTCATGTTCATGTTAAGCCTCGGCATAGGCTAATTTTATTTACATGCACTGTCAAACTTAGATTCTAATTTGTTTACGAATTACTGTTGCTCAGGTCGCAGAGTTTGAGTGACCAAATGTAATTTCGCGAATTATTTCGTCACCGAAGCGCAACATCACAGTTTTTCTTCTTTTCCTTCCGGAAATTTTGAAAACTCTGCGTTTACACCCATACAATTGTTGTTCAGGCTTGTTTTTAGTTCATCTTGAAAGATCTTTGACTCACAATTAACTCCAGTTCCTGCTGCGAAAGACGTAGCAGAGTAAACGAGCTACAACTCGCAAGCCGGCGTCTTAATCAATTTAAAAAATAAGATCATTCGTAACAGATAATGACGGCCTAGATCAAATATTTTCAATAGGCGGACCACGGTCTTCGCGGGGCCAGTGCTTTATCTACCCTTCACATCGAGTGTGATTGGAAAATTTTTCTGACGACTTGCTTTTTTTATTTTGTAAGGACAACATCCCTGAAATTTTCATTGATAACTTTTTTGACGTTGCCTGTGAAATTGTAAAAAATATATAATCGGGCCACGTGCCCTGCGTGTTTCGAAAATATATAATCGGGCCACGTGCCCTGCGTGTTTCGAAAATATATAATCGGACCACGTGCCCTGCGTGTTTCGAAAATATGTAATCGGGCCACGTGCCCTGCGTGTTTCGAAAATATATAATCGGGCCACGTGCCACAAACATTTGCCCCGTGTGTTTCGAAAATGGGCCACAAGCCAAAAACATTTGCCCTGTGTGTTTCGAAAATGGGCCACATGCCAGAAACGGTTGAAAAGCACTGAACTAGGTTAAAAAATGCCATAGGCGAAAAAAATACGTTTGTGGGAAAAACAAAGGATGCAGTTATACGCAAACTAATATTTGTCTGTGGTTGATTGCCACAATTTCACGCATTTCTGTGCGGTGTCGTTAAAAATGCTCAAATCGTCACTAGAGCAGAGTGTTTTGAGCAGTGGGCATCGCAGTAGGTGTTGCATCGTTTGTATCTCTGTGCCACCATTACACGAGGGGTCGCCAGTGTGGTATCCCCATTTGACCAAATATGTCTTGGTGCGGTCTACGCCAGATCCAAGCCGATTGAGCGTTTTCCATGTTGGCCAGGGTGCATTGTTTTCCTGGAGGAAGACCAATGTTATAGGCAAACTTTAAAAGTATCCGAAATATTGAAATTCTGCAGGGACTGAGGGAAACGTGATGTTATTATGGGCAAGTTGACGTCATAAATAAGGCCGTTAGACTAATTCTACTGTACAATAAAAGCGTGGAAATAGTGCATGCGTAGCTTGCAAATGGCTGTTGCGATGCTGTCACGTTACGTCAGACGCTAGCTGCCTTCGAAAAAAAATTTGAACGAAGGACCCGAGATATGAATTGGGGTATACGACATTATATTTTAGCTTAGCATATACAGTAAACAGCAGTAGGGTACCAAAAACATTTTTTTTACATTTTTAAAACACGCTACTTCGGCTGATGTAACGGTTTATTCAGCAATGTCCGCCATAATTTGTCCGGCAGTTTTTGTACATTTGCTGGTAATTTCGCACTTGCGCCGGCGGTTACATACTGACTAAAATCTTGGAGGGAACACTGCACATCACCTTTTCCTTTAAAAATAGGCACAATCACGCTAGTTTTCCACTCATCAGGCATTTCTTTACCATCGAATACGCGCTGACACAGGTCCATCATGACTTTACCCCAATTTCGCCACTTGCAGCTAACACACTTCAAATGGTTCAACTGCATTTTCTGATTTTATTTTTGTATTGCTTCCACAATATATTTGCGAGTAAATTTTTCCACCGGTCCTTCTACATCAGTTTCCACCATCTGTTTCCATTTGTTCTCTTTATTTATGACCTTTTCCATGCGTTCCTTTCAATTTTAGCCCTGTCTTTAATAAAACTCAACCGTCCGTCTCTTTCTTTAGCACCCTTCCTCCTTTAAGACCCTTCCCTTCCTTTCCCTGCTTCTAAAGAAGCAGAAAACGCTGTTGGCGTTCTGACATAATTCAACTCCTGTTCTGCTTCCTTTCTCGTAGTACTACAACAACTTTCCTCGTTTGATTTCTTAATCGCTTGTATTGGGCCTTATTTTCTTTTCATCGAAATCTGTACAGCTCTTTAATGTTGCCTTTTTTCTTTCTGTGGTATCCTTTACCTCCTCATTCAACCATCACACGTCTTTTCGATCTCTCTTAGACTTCTTTTCACGCACTTCATCACTTGCGTTGAGAACACCATTTTCGAAATTTTTCCACAAATAAGGCGCGTAAGTGTTTACTAATTCTACTCTTATTTCGAATCTTACTCTTGCTTTGGGTTTCATTCAACTTTCTCATCCTTCTTACGATCTGTTACTTTCTCACAACTTTTTTTATAACCTTTTTATTCATATATACAATTACCAGCTTGTGCTGAAGTTCTCGTGGAACTACTGCCACATCCGTCACATATTTTTTGTAATTTTTCATCACAAGCACAAAATCAATTTCTTCATCCACCCGCACTATAAGTGAATTTTCTTCTCCTTGTAAAACCATATGTTTGCCACGCACAGCTCTTTTTCATCACAGAGCTTCAGCAATCTTTTTCTGCGTTTATTTTTTCAGTACCATAACCTTAGGCTAACCTTCAAAACCCTCAGCACATTTCCCCACATGCCCATTGAAATACTAGAACTTTCCAAGTCCCACTCAATCGCCATTTCATCATAAAATTATATCTACTAGCTAATAACAGGAAGCATTGCTGAATCAACTATCATACAAAGACTGGGTCTTTGTGCTTGATTTAGGTTAAATATTAATGTTGCCTTCCATTAATCATACCCACAAAGGAGTTGATAGTGTGGAATTTGCGCTACACTATCTCTGGAAACTCCGTACGACCTGTTGTCCATGCCATGAAAAATAGTCCAATTCTTTGGCTCCATGTTATCACGCTCTACCCTATTTGGAGAAAGGGTATGATGTTCAGTTGTCGCCGGTCGCTGATGACTTTTTTTGAGAAAACGCCTCCTTCGAACCCAAATTGCAGAGGCTGGTTTTCTTTGCTGGCTCGTACATCGTGATTTTCGAAGTTCAGTTTAGTTTGATGAGACATATGCAACCTATCCAACTGTGACATGTTTAGACGATTCCATTGCTGTTTCTATAAACTCAGTAATAAACGATTGGTGTGCCTAAATCAGCTCAAAGTATAAAAATTAAAATACAATAAAACAAATCATTTTGTTTAAAATTGTGCCATCAGTGCTGTAAAAAATTAAAAACAACTAAGTGTAAGGTGGCAGGCACTTATCTTTGCAGACACTGCTTTTTCAGTTACATGCACCAGATACTACGTATTTGCCCGCCACAACGATTGAAATTTGATTTTAGAATTACCAACGAGGCAGCTACTCATAGGCTGTTTATGAACTATATGAATAATGTAGTAAACGTATTCAAATACAGTGAGCGAAGGGTTTCGGGTTATATACGTGGTAAAGTTATTTCGTTATTGATTCTGGCTATTAAGTAGCGCAGCCATTTGGCTTCATAGAACTTTACATTATCAAATCCGGTTTTACAACAACAATAACGAAATACACTGAGCTATATCAGGCTTGCCGGTAAAGATTGCTTTATGATGTTTATCATAATGTCTTTGTAGGGCCGAATTATCATTATTTGCAGTGTAACAAAGTTTGCTTCGTAATGTGTTGTGAGGATAAACATAAACGAAAACATTTTTTATGGTGGCGGTAGATGCCATTGCACTTTACCCCATCATTAATAGAAATAGGCTCTAAAATGCCCTCTCAGTAGCTTTGAACTCGCTATGCAATTTTAGTAAACTGGGCCAAAGGTTTTTTATTGAACTGGTCTTACTCTGGAATCTGTTATTACCCAACGTGGACAGAATTTTTATAGACAACACAATGGCATGATTACAGGCGACAACTCCTCAACAAAGAAACATAGCTATGCATTTTGCTACAACCTTGGCGGTTCCCTGTTCTAAACAATGCTGCTACTGATGAAAAATTTATTGATGACATCATTTGTGTGGCAATTGGGGAACTAACGCAAATTATTTTTAAAGCATTAGAAAATAGCCTTGAAAGCGTTGGTTTTAAAATCGCCATCAAATTGTACAATACCAAATTCACAGATCAACGAATTGAATTTTGGATGTTCTTCACAAACCCTCTTCGGAATCACCATTCAAATTTATCACGTGTGAATATGTCAAAAAAACTGCCATTGACAGGGCTTTTATTAATGAAACATCATACCAGCCAATATGGGTGTTTCAATCTACTTGTGTTGTGGCGTCCGAAGCAAGGCACGTGCGGCGCATTTGTGAAGACAAAATTGATTATTACACCACTAAAACTCTTACATTAAATATCATTAAGCAGGCCAATTCTTGTGTGGATAGATTTCATCCTGTCAAAAAAACAAATCAAAGAAGCTTAAGAAGAATAAAATCGTATGGGTTACCCAGTTTCCCAAACTATTGTAATGCAGCCAGATCGAAAAACGTCTACAATTTAATGCAGTGCTTGTATACAAACCCCCACGAACATTAGGCAATCAAACTACATGCTGTAGAAAGCTTTCATGAGGGTGTAAATGGGGGCATGTCTGGTCACTGTATGGTAATCATGGCTCACATTCTATGACTCCACTGATAAAACATATCCGTACACCTTATAAAGAACGTTGGTTGACACAGAAATTGAACTGCATCCATTATGGTATTTACGCTGGATGTCTGCGCGTTGCAGAAGTTGTGATAAGGCAAACAGTGACATCATCATCACAACGTCAGACTGAACACAGACCACTATGGAACAAATTTGTTACACTGGAAATAATGATAAACCGGTCCTACAAAGACATGATAAACATCATCTAGCAATCTTTACTGATGAAGTGTGAAGTGTCAGCATAGCTAAGTGCCTGTTACCTTATACTTACTTGTTTTTAATTTTTTTATAGCACTGATATGCAATTTTGAGCGAAATGCGTTTGTTTTAATTTTAATTCTTGTACTCTGAGCTGATGTAGGTATACCAACCGTATATCGTGGATTTTGGAAACATTATGTCTGTGAATTGGCCGGACAGCGTTTTATTTGATCGGCCCTGTCGGAAAGGTTTGAACCCCCTTGCTTTGCATTTTCCGAAAGATACTCACTTTTCTATTTTTAGCTGCTGCCGAGATGGTTGAGGTTAGCAATAGTATGACTTCGCGGACGAATCGACAGAACAATAGCGCACATTAACCCGACAAAATTTCTGATTTTTTGAAGTATGTTTTTATTTGTTACGTCATTGTAGCGTATATTAAGTCACACTTGCCATGAAATACAATTATGGTGTCATAAATATGTAATTATTTTTTCATAGGGAGATAGAAAATGGAATGTTTTCTGGTAGCAGATAGGTGTAAGGTATGTGGCTGCTTTGGTTTCTCGACTTAAACACTTCGGCTAGCTGTTGCAGCTCTTCTTTATATTGCTTCGCTTCTTCAATGACTTTATGATCCGAAAAGAGATAGACAGGATAGTCAACCAATCTTGCCTGTGGAGAAAATTGATCACAAATACAAAAAAATATTTGAGAACAGTTGATACAGGTGGAATACTTCAAAAAACAATGTCTTGAATCGCCAAGCGGAGCAAATTACCTACCTGAAAACACCTACACGCACAGGTGTGTAGATGCAAATATTTTAGTAAACTGGTTTACTCATTATGTGGGAGGCACTTTTTAAAAGTAGCTGAGCTGCATTTTCTTTACAAAAAAGTGCTAAGTTACAGTTATCGATTGTGAAAAAGTAACTAATTGTATTAAAACTTGTGCGAGAAATAGCCGATGAGTTGTCGTTTTTTTTCATAACAATTCCACCTCAAAATCTCTTGAATTCCTTGTTATTCAACTCTACCAAGCAATGAGTACAAGGCGAAAGAAGAACACGGAGCCCCAGAAGTTTGGCAACTCCCCAAACCCTGGAACATAAGTCGTTTAAAGAAGAATTACCAACGAGCGATTGGCGCAAAGGTCTGTAACCGGACTGTGCAGAATGAGATGAGGAGTTTTCAGAGTTCGATGACTGCAGGCGCTGCATAGGATTTATAATTTTCATTCTAGAGCGATATGAGTTCAACAAATGCTGTGCTCGTTGCAGCAAAATTAAGAGAGAGGACACAACAAACGTGACGACGAAGCACGAGCTTCTCCTTGGATACTGAGGTAAGCTGTGTGTAGAAGAATGTACTGTAGGTGAGACAGTGTGCCTCCGGTCTGACAAGAGAGAAGAGTGGATACGAAAGACCAGAGGAGAGAGACCACATGGGACCGTATATTGCAGTGGCAGCGCACTTTGTCTAGGCAACACATCATCCATGAGATTACCTGGAAGAAATGAGTGTCTGGGGTTCTATTGTAGCCTGATAAAAAAGACGAAGAAGAGAAATGATAGTTGCTGGCAGAGAGTGTGAGATAAAGAATGGAAGAGAGGGAAGTCTAACAAGGACAGAGTAAGTGGGTTAGAGGAGGAGAAGTAAAAGACTTGTTGGTACTGCCGAGATGACTGGTAAGCTTGCAGAATTTTGCAGGCGTCAGCAGAAAATCTTGGACGCACTGAGCCTTGCCAAATAGAAAAGTGTGGCCTCAGTGTCACAAAGTGAGGAATTGGCAGAAATACCGGAGCCTCCATTGCCAACAAAAAAAGGAATAGAACAATCCGTCCAAATTACAAAATTGTGAGATGTGAGAAAGTCAATCCGGGAGAAGCCGCACCTTGGCAAGAACGATGAGGGTCAGAGCGAGGGCATGGAGTGGAAAGAGTGGGCTACTCGCTGAAGGAAGCCGGGTTCCTAGGAGAAGAGGGAGGGAAAGCAGAGCGAGCTTCCCTGACAGAAGGAGAAAGTATGAGCGGGTGAGTGGACGCAAAGTCTAGATTACACTCTAAGTCTGGCCAAACCTGTGTAGCATTCCCATGCCCCTTTCGCAATACGTAATGTTTATTTACCAAATTACAGTGGCAACACTAGAAGTCTTGGAAAAGCACATGGTAGGCTTGTAGATTACATTAGCTGAGTTAATGTTTCTTCGCCATTGTAGATCTTGCATTTATCTGATAACAAAGTGAATCAAACTGATAATTGACTACCAGTACCGATACTTTTGTTTGGATCAGCTTCAATTAAATAGTATTTGATTGAAAGAAACGAAATCGCAATCAAAATTTCGGAACAACCAGTTCGAGCTGACAAAGAGTGAGCCTTTCTTGATTCATTTCTTGTGCTTATTGTGTACACCTTGACAAAAATCCCACACTTGTAATGGGGAAAAGGTTGGAAGGCAAAGGAACCGCTCAGCACGAAACGAGTCAGGGTGCCTTGTAGGGGAGATAGAGACGTTTCAGAAAGAAGAAGGGGAGTACAAAAAAACGAGAGGGAGCAAATGATGACGTTCCAACTTGGTGACGTAAGTAACGATGAAAAAAAACATTGAAGTAAAGCATAAGTAAGAAAGAAAAGCTTTGTACATAAAAAAGCGGGTACAAGAAAAGCTTTGTTCACAAGAGCAAGAGCCCTCGTGGAGGGGGCTCATAAAATATCAGAGAAACAGCACAAGGTCTGAGACAAAGAATGAACTTGGGCTTAGTCAAGAATACACAAGCAGAAAAGGAAACAGTGCGGTCAAAAAAGACAGTAGGGGGAAAGGGTGGAACTGCAGATTAGCTTGGTGGGGATCCACCGAAAAGAAGGAGAGCTTACGTTTGCTCGGGTCAAGAGGAAGACACCAGAGCTCAGATCAGCGCACCATTCAAGTCAAAGCTCCTTATGTCGCCTCCGCAGTCATAGGGATCGAGGACAAAGTGGGCCAGATACCCAGGTCATCAGCATAAAGAGAAGAGAGCAACTGACGGAAGAAGATAGAGACGCAGGGAAATGATTGACAAACAAAGAAGAAAGAAACAGGGCCACGCACGAATCCTTGCTGCACGTATCGCCGGACTCGAAAGGAGCACCGTTGTAATTTTGAAAAACTACGCAAGCGCGTCTATCAGAAAGGAAAGATAAAGTTGATAAATCAAATCAAGGAGGGGGTCAGCCGAAACAGGTTTGTAAAAGAGAACGGAATGACAGACATAATCAAAAACTTTGGAAAAGTTGATGGACCTACAAGCAAAAATCATCCAAGAGCCGGGCTTTAGCTTCCAAAATGGAATAAAAAAGATAAAGGATTTGACCAAAAGTAGACCGACCAGGACGGAAACCGGCCAGACCGGGAGAGAGAAGGAAGTTAAGTTTCCAAAAAGAATATTTGATCGAATAGTAGCCTATGATGCGCTCAAACAGCTTTGAGACGTTGTCGTTGCTGGACAATTTGTCTTTGAAAAGAAAAAACTGTACGATATATCCTTAGATAGTGAAAACATTTTCGTTGTTGTATGATTTGTTCTAAACTCTGCAAAAATTTGCTTTACCACGTACTTTACAGTTAGCACATCATAGCAGTGCAGCCATTTCAGAATTAGGGCGACGAAGAAATAAACAGGCAAAAGGAAAACTAGAGCTAAGTTTGGGGTTTGCACTGGTTTGTTTGCAAAAAAGCGGCAATGGCACTTCAACAACTTTTAAAAAATTTTGTTAACAAATGATTGCCATTGACATATTTTACAATTAAATTTTACACTTAGGAGTCAACTAGCAGTTTTAACAATTCGGAAAACAATATCTAGCTAAGTGTTTCCCAATCGAGAGAGAATTTTTTCGCAGAGAGAAATTTTTACACGTTAGGGGAGGATTTTCTTCATGTCAAAATTAACTAGAGTTCCACACTATTTGATTTCGCCATATCTAATTGAGCACTTTCTGTTTTGGAATTATTCTACGCATTTGCTTTGCTCAGTTCTTTAGCAATATCATACTACTTGTGCAATCGCACTTTAAAAGGGTGGCAAAGGTTCTAAAGGCATAAGGGGCAAGCTTTAAAAAAGAAACTTTATTTTTTAAAAAGGTATTTTTACTCCACATAGGTGCTAGTTTCTAAAGACATTTTAAGATCCAACTTAATGGGCACGTCTTCCGAAAAGGAACATTATTCAAAAAAAAACAAAAATCCCTGACCTCGAGGTGATCTTCAAAGGAAAATCGTTTTTATTCTATGGGCACTCAAGTGCCGCTGCCACAATTTTATCAAATTTTGTACACTTCACAAAAATTCATTATTCATAAAATGGTGCTGCTCCCCCTTCCCAATTCGGTGTTTTTGCGTGGGCGCACACACACAATTCCGACATTTTATTTTGCATATTTTGTAGTAATTTTGCTCAGCTGTTCAAGAAGGAAAGATACGAAACAGGATAGGCTACTCCATATTCAATTCTGAGCTTTGGAAATGGGGAGATTAAAGCTGCAGTTATCCGGGCCTGCGACACTAATGAGAATAGGGAGATTAGTCCCTACCTCACGGCCGCCTTCCCTTCTACGCGAATCCCGAAGTATAAAATATCTGACGGAAGTTTTTATTTTATTTCGAAGAGGAAAAAATGAATGCTTTTATAAAGTGCGAGGAAGGTTATAATCTAGCCTACTAGTATTAAATACCATTTAATAGTTATTTTTGGTAAGTCTGAAGCATGTATATTTGAAAACAAATTTTTTACTTTTCCTGGTTCTTCGAGAAATTCGAACGCAACGTCAGGAACCGCCATGCAGCAGAATCGAGTGGTCTGAAAACAGTGATGTTTAAAAAATTAGTTTCCTTACTACATAATTCCTATACAAATTAATTTTTTGAATTCATTTTAAAGCAATAGAAAGCCAAAGTTGTTTGATAGTAGCAGAGATATAGTCAGAATTGTGATTTAGGGAAATAAACCCAATACTAAAGTTGATAAAAACCTTTCCGATATCAGGAAGATACTACAAGAAAAATATCTTAACCCATTACATCCCACTGTCCTCATTTGAGGACAGTCTAAAAAAGTCAAAATATCTTTTAAATGACTGTAATTTATAAAGTTTATAAAATATTAACCATTTACTGACACTTTAATTAATTGAGATGAGCATTGAGATCAATGAAAATAGCCTCAGAAAGGTATGTAATTTCAGTTACAAAAATGCATAAAATGAACAACTAAAATCAACGTTTTGTTTTGATCTCTAGTTTACTGTATCTCAAATCCCAACACACTTTATTGAAATATGATCATCGTTACAGTATAGAAAATGATATGAGAAATAATATGTAACCGTCTGGACACTAGTCAAGAATAGATATGAATTAGAATAATGCTGTCCTCAAATGAGGACAGTGGGATGATATGGTATCAGGGCGTCAAATCCTGACTAACAGTAGGAACGTGTTATGACTTGTACACTCACGCACAGCAAACGAACAATATAAACGCTGATACTCGTAACACATTTGGTTCTTCATTCGAAGAGTAAGGGTGTTGTAAAATAATGCTCTGCAATATCTTCAACTTGTAATTTGGTAAATTATATTATAATTACTTGGTCCGTGAACTGCTAATTGTGAACAAGAACGTAAGTACAACTTATAACAAATTTTTGTATGATCTTTTTGTTGACAATACTGTTCATAGGGATCTGCAAATTTTTATGTGTTTTTTCTCTTCAGCAAGATGTCAAGAAAACGATTGAAAGCCTTTACAATGGATGAAATAGCTGCAGCGTTGCAAGAGCATGATGAAAATACAGGCAATGATGATGATTTTGGTGATGTAATCATAGTACCCCTTGATGTTGATACACTAACTGATGAGGAAGATATTGCTGACGACGAAATGGGCAAAGTTTTAGTTCAAAATGTTCCTGGTACTCTCGAAATACACACTGAAAGTAATTATCAAAATGAGGATGATGAGCCCGATCGTTCCAAACCAACTAAAAAAAGGAAGTTGTGCGAATCTGTTCCTAAGTGGAAACATGTTAGCCCAAAATACACTAAACTGAGAGCAAGAGACGTTCATTATCAAGCTCATTTGCGTGAAATGAGAAAAGCATTAGAATCTTCGACTCCTGTTGAAATATTCGAGCAACTTATGACTCCTGAAATATATGATCACATAATAAAAGAACAGTACGATATGCTACCACATATAAAAATGCAATGAACTTCATAATGAGCATAGAAGAATTGAAAGCTTTCATTGGTGTCTTATTATTTTCAAGTTACCACATATTACCATCAGAGCGACATTATTGGTCGAATGACGAGGACTTAGGAATATCTCTCGTAAAGAATGCTCTGTCAAGGAACCGTTTCCAGATGCTGAAGAGGTTCATACATTTTATTGACAATTCAGAAGCAGAAAATAACAAACATGACAAAGGCTTCAAAGTTAGACCGCTCTATACCAAGTTGCAACAGTCCTACATGAAATTCGGCATATTTGAAGAAAATTTATCCATTGATGAAATGATTGTTCGCTACTATGGTCATCATTCTCTGAAGCAGTTTATACGCTGTAAACCAATCCACTTTGGATACAAATTGTGGGCATTATGTGGGGTATCAGGATACTGCTATAACTTTGACCTATATTGTGGTAAAACAGTGAACACGGAAGAGAACAGTGAGTTATTGCTTGGCTCCAAAGTAGTGTTGAAAATGCTGTCTGTAGTGGAAAATCCGCAATCGTGCACGGTGTTCTTCGATTACTTATTCACTGATTATCCACTGCTGGTGTATCTAAGAAATTTGGGGTTTCAAGCTACAGGAACAATGAGGGAAAATAGGTTGAGCAAGTGTCCTTTGAAAGATTCAAAATTGTTGAAAAAAGAAAAAAGAGGAAGCTATGATTATACATGTAGGTTTGATTGTAATGAGGAAATCCTTATAGTGAAATGGTTGGATAACAAATGTGTTACTGTGGGTACAAACTATGACACTGTTGAACAAACAAAAACAGTACAGCGATGGCAGAAAGAAAGAAAAGCAAAGGGACCTGTTCCACAGCCACATGTTCTCTACAGCTATAACCAAAACATGGGAGGGGTTGATAAACATGACTGGTTGCTTGGGAAATATTCAGTTGGCATTCGAGGAAAGAAATGGTACTGGCTTCTGTTTACTCGTATATTAGATATGACTATGGTAAACGCTTGGATTATTTACAAGTTTGTCAATGCAAACGATAAAGAGGTCATGAGCCTCCTAGACTTCAAGAGACAAGTCTGTGTAGCATATTTGAAAGGAGCAGATCTCAAGGAGGCAACAGGAAGAAAAAAATCTCAAGGTCCATCTAAAATTGCAACTGATGTTAGATTTGATCGTATAGAACACTTTTTGCAAAAGCGCAATAAACAACGGAGATGCCAAAACCAACAGTGCAAAGCCAAACCAAGAACATACTGCAACAAGTGCAATGTAACATTTTGCATAGATTGTTTTGTTCCTTGTCATTCTAAATAAAAACAATTATTATCTTGTTTATCACAATGTTTAAATGCTATGTTTACAAAGGAAGTATTTTTTTTGAAAGGATGTGATATTATTTATAAGTCATTATTATTTAGTAACATTTCTTCAATTATAGTTTTAGATACCTCATTATCCCAGTGTCCTCATTTGAGGACAGGCTATATTTTCTTTGTTTTGTTAAATAAATGTTAAAATGGAGCTTCATCATGTTTTAAATTCCTATTTAAGCAAGCTGTGAAAAAATTTTAATGAAATTCGCAAAATTGAAAACTTGGGACATAATGGGTTAAACCTTTGAACTAAATAACACTTAGGCATTAGATGTTCAAGGTAATGTATGTCCCTTTTGTTCGTTTGATATCCCCTCAATGGTAGACCAGCATAACTTTATTTGCAATCCCTATTACATGTTGTGTAGAGCATTTTTATTTCTTAATTTTGCTGTCCGTCATGTGGTGCTAGGGAGCTCTTTGAATTGATAATTGTAGCCCGGCTTTTAGTTTAATTCTTCACTTGCACTGTAAGTAGCTGCAGTATAGTCTAGATATTATTGCTTTAAACCTTCATTATGGTGATTATATGCTTTTAATATGTTTTGGAAGTTGGTTGCACATTTTTATTCTTTTCCCTGCTCTTTATGTTTGTTGGCTGGTTTATTCAAATTCTTATTCATGAACCAACCCAATTAATATCGCTGATGTAAATTTATAACAAAACTGGTTGATGCAAGAAACCTGCGACCATTTTTGACAAAGAATTTTTAAGGAATATTTATTTTGCTCATCAATATCTAATCCAACATACGGCTAACGGTACAGTTGTCCGCTTTTTCATCTAGGCCAGCGCTATTCAAACTTTATATTCTTGTGTACTGGTTGCTCACATTCCATCACAAGGTGTACCAGTAACTTGCTTTAAAATGACCTGACGACTTTTTTTGAAGACCAACTTGTGATGAGCGCCTTTTGTCATTTTTGCGTGGATGACCATTTTATTTCATTTTTTGAGAATCAACTTGTCCCTCCCTCTCTTAAATATGCTAATGCGTAACAGTAACTTTTGAGTATGATTGCTTTGTTGTGATCTACGTCTATTCCAAGGGTGGAGAGGGGATGGACGCAGTGCAAGAATTAAATGAGTAGGCAACATTCTGAGCATTTTTTGATACCCTAGATGGCATAATTAATGCATGGCTCTGCGTTATAAACATTGGTAAGTCTTTTCAGTTTGGACAAAATTAAATCTTCAGCACCAGAACCGAAATCTAAATGGCAGATAATTGGTTTTCTTTTCCTGGTCGATTATCTCAAAACATGTCTTAACTCCGCAGCTCTAAATGAATAAAATTACAAACGATTGGTTTGTAATATAAAAGACACAACTTCATGCTAACTATTTGATGCGCAATCATACAAAGGTCTTCGCTAGATATGAAGAATTATATACAGTTGTTTGGCTATTTCTTTATGCGTATGAGCTCATGCTCGGTTTTTTGATTTTAAGTCAAGTTGGACCATTACAACGGATGGCGGTCTACTTGACCCCACCACCTTTTTGCCACTTCAAGACGGAGAAAGTCCGGTAAAGTGTCTTTTTCAAAGGCATGCCAAGCGAACTTGCTGGCTTTTTTCCGCGCCATCACTAAAGCGCTCAGCTTCAAACATGGAAGCTGTGAATACCATTTTTTAAGAAATCTTTTGACATGACCAGGTCACAGTTTAAATCAACAACGCACTACATTAAACCAATCAAGTCCTGGCGCCCGCTCCAACGCTGTTCAACCAAGCGTTCAACCTGTAACTTTGGGATAACTCAGATGAAATTGAACGCCCAACCAAATCATCGTCTTTCAATCAGCGCCGTATAAATAACTACTTGACGAAGCGAGGGATTTAAACCATATTGAATAAACTATTTTCAAACCATATTAATAAACCATATTTAAACCATATGTAAGCGTCGAATATCGTTTGGAAAATCTGTTATTAAAATCTATCATTCTTACCTGTGATGACGGGGGACGGATTGTAGGCATGAAATAGTATATGACTTGCTTCTATATTCTATCCCACAATTTTGTAAGCTCTTTAAGACCATTCATTTACAAGTGAAATTATAAACATAGCGGAATCAAAGCAAACGCGTAACAAGTGATTTTGTGGCAAAGCATCTTTATTGCATCACAGTGCAATTCATCGCAACACTAAAATTAATTTTTATCAGAATTTGTCTGATTCATTCTGGAGAGGACCATTTGTGCGCAATTCATGGTTGCTTACGCTTGGTTACAATTTGAAATAGACATTATTTAAGTTCTGAGTAATGTCTGCTTTAAGCTTTTCTTATTGTAGAAAATCCTTGAAAAATCAGGTCAAAAATTTGGTAGAGAGCAAACATAATTTTTAAGGTCTTTGCCTTTACAGTGGTGACAGACCTGGTGGTGACAGCTCACGGGTAGATCGAGATGGAATAGGAGTTACTTTGTATTTTAATCTTTGGTGAATAACTTTTAAATTAGATCTTTCTAGAAACGAGTGTGCCAGAATGTGATTCTTTTCTATTTAATAGGTGCAATATTGCAGTGGCATATTTAGAAACAAACACAACAGAAATCGAGGGGAGCCAAGGAAATTATTTTATTGCATTTTATTTGCCATATTTATCCTCCATTCACGAGAAACCAAATTGTATCGCTTAATTTTATACGGAACGTCCGCACTCGCTTGGGAGTTGCCGTTTGCGATGTGTCTGGGCCACCTGTCCTCCACATAAGATGGAGGCGTCCCGTTAAGTGCTTTGCCCAAGGACACAACAAGCAAGCTTTCCGGCTTGTTCTTCACAACCTCCCCAAAATGCCGAGAGCCAAGCAGGCAAGCTGTGGATACCAGTTTTTGAAGTCTTGGGGATTGAACCTTAGGTCTACCGACTGCGAAGCGAACCACTACGCCATCGCGTCAGTTTCCTAAAGTTAATAACTTTTTTTGATATCAACTTCTTAAAACTAAACATTTTTCCCAATTTGGTCTCCAAAAAAACATAAAAATTTTTTCCTGTTTACGTTTTTTGTTAACGTCGTGCCGTTTTGAGGGCATCACCCTTTATCTCTTGTGAATATGCCATTGTCTAATTGTGTAACGCGCCAGCAGAGTAAACCCCCAACCCCATGCTCATAACAATGTTACTGAAGGTGGGCAAATCAGCCTACATGAAGTTTTGAAAAACGCAAACATATACATGCTCCTGCCACCTACTATAAATAATTACTATGTCTCTCCTTTACCACTTTGTACCTTTTTCCTCTGCGGGCGTAGGTAGCTGTGACAAAAAGACATTTGCAGGCGGCTAAGTTCTTTGTTGGGAAGAGACCGCAGAATGGTTTCTTGAGTCGCCTAATCAATATTTGGTAAAAACAAAAGCAGTTCAATGTACCAGTTTCACTTAAATTTACCGGTTTGAAATCGCAGGGTGGTGGGTTCATATCTTAACCCAAGAATTCGACCAGCGACTCACAGATTGACTGGTTTTTACTTAGGCTTATTTGTAAGGAATTATTAACACATTTATACATTTTAGTTTCTTTTATACATTGGCACAACAAAGGTATGAAGCCGCTTCTTCATTTTTCGCTAGTTGGTGCTGTTTTTTTGTTTGAGGAGAGGGAGTGCCTATTTGCATATTGACTTTATCAACAGATAAATCTAAGAATATAGGCCTAATCCAATCTCCTGCAACTGTTTTGTGTAGCGACTACAATAACATTGTTAATTGAGTTCTATTCCCCACTTACCTTACGCTTCTCCTGAGGCGGTGGAAGCATCATACACAAAGGGGCATTGGGTACGTTAATGAGAACATCAAATAACCCGTTTGTAACGCTGGCATTACGACACGATGACGTGAAAATGACTGACGTCACAATTTCAACCAATTGTTCAATCGTTGTAATATGTTTGGGAACCCCTGGAGTAGAAAGCAACGAATCAAAACTTGCCATGCCCATTGCATTATTTTAAAATAACCCTATTTTGGAAGGATTGAAATAGCTAAACAACTTGCTTAAGCGTGATATCATAACGAGGGGACCTATACATGACACAAAAACTGATTGTCCTATCACTATCACTGCCATGGTAAACGAAACATGGCATACGAGGACAAAAGTAGGGAGGATACGCACAAAAAGGCGAGGAACTAATTATTGTTGCTAAATTTTGTTCTTCTTTTTGAGGTGCTCGACTCGTTTTGGGATTAAGTTTTTGGGTACTTCAAAAAAGAATGAAACAAAAATTGTGATTCTTCCTTGTTTCAGAGGTTAAATGTTTGGCTTTTGTTGTGAAGGTTCTCCCACAGCAGCTCATTTTTCACCAGTTCCTGATTTAGTTGAGCTGTTTGAGGACGAAGGTATGGTAACGCCAAAGAAGTGAGAAGGTGGAAAAGCCTCCTCCCTTATCGACGGTACAGTTTTCAATACGGTACTACTGACTAGAAATTTTTTGAAAATATTTTACCCAAGAAGCACCAGTAATTTTAGGCATTGAAAAAGAGGCCAATAACTTGCTACCTGCAATGGAAAGGTCTTCCATATTTTAAGACTGTCCATTACCACCCCAATGAGATAGCAACTCGTTGATATTACTCGTTGAATAAACCTAACCAAACTAATTAACATCCAACCTAATTTGCTTGTTGTCAAGGTGTTTTAGTTGGCAACTTCACAAATAACTTCACCTTTATTTCTTCGTTCGTCACATCGGAATCCTTCCTGACGAACTTCACGGATGAATGATTGCAGTTCGTGATCGCCAAATACTTCCTGCGACGTTATAATAAGTAAAGACTAAAACTCTAAACCATAGTTTACATCTCACCTGATCACTGGCGTAAAATGTATTCAAGACCTTTTCCGTAAATCTTTCCGTGCGGTCCCAAAGTGTGAGAGCGTCATCCCGAAAATGGTACCCTGGCAACAACCCTCCGTCAATGATGCCCCTTTCCTTCATCAGTTCTCTAACGTTGAGGTGTTTCAAATTGAACGACTTAAAAGCGGAGCGCATGATCCGGGCACGCTCACCGGATCCTGCACAAGAGTTTTATCTTTTAGGTTTGTATTCACCAATTTTGAAGGCTGGGCCTGTTACTTGTTAGGATTACGGGAGTAATTGACATTCCATGGACGTACATTAAGTATTAGTTACCGTAACTATAAAATGACTCTTCTGCCACAAATTTATCCTATAACTAGCTTCCAAACGATCCAATAAGGAAAAGAGAAAAATTTCGGGCAAAACTCAATTTGTTTTGTTCCTAGTTTAAACCCGCAAGCCTAAATTTTGAATCTACCAGTTAATGAGCTTGATCCAGTGATTGCTGATAGGCAGCCACCCGCACGAACTAAAGTTTGCCCAATACAATTGTGACGGCTTAGGTACATTTGCGTTTTCTTAGTATCGCAAGTAACACAGCTATCGTTATTTAATTATATCAATTATGAGCCCATGATCTGTTCTCAAGTTTTGTCAGGCTGCAAGTAGACTGTTTTACCTAACCACTTGTCTTTCACATAAAGATGAACGTATTTCCTTTCATGCATTACCCAAGAACCTGACAAACGATCCTGCAGGCTTTCCCTCCATCCCTTTTGTGCTGAGCGTCAAGCAGAGTAGCTGTGAATACCGTTTTTAATGTCTTCGGCACTACTTAACCAGGGAATTGAAGGCAGGTCGAACGGCTGTGAAACGGACGTTCTAAGCACTACACCACCGCGCCAATTGCAATTGCTGTGAACAGAAAGTAATCCATCGCCTGGTGACTGAAAGAAAGGATTTGTTGAATGTTGCGTTATAGCATTTAGTTATAGCTAAATTAGGGCTGCCATACGTTAGGATTTTGCCGGACATGTCCGGGATTTTAATGTTCTAATCTTCGTCAAGAAGAAATGTCAGGAATTTTAGTGTTTAGTCACCATAAGTGGCCCGTTTGTTTACATGGGCCACTTGAATTTGTTAAGATTACCGTGAGTAGCACAATTGGTGACAGCGAGACAGATGACGACGTTTTTTTTGGAGAACACTTCTATTTGGGGTGACACAGCACGAGCTCCAACTTATTTCAGAGCAGTATTTACTTAAATTAGGCCCAAAATATATTTTAATAATCAAGTGAAATAGTAACAACTTTTGGTGGTGTCGTAACAAAAGTGACAAATTTTTAACTTGCAAGCAAGTGGTAAAAATTTTTTACCAAAAGTTACAACTCTGGCAACCCTGCTGCCAATATCAGAAGTGTGAACGTGACCGAAAATGTGTCCGGGATTTTGCCTCATCACATATGGTAACTCTGAGCTAAGTTAATTTTTGTGGATACTGCAAAACCGCAGAAATTCCTTGGACTAGTCCTAATCCTAATTGTAATCCTAACTCGAACACAAAACCTGACTTTAACCAACTCTAATCAAACCTAACCACGAACCCAACTCTCAATGCTGATCCGCGCAGGGGATCTTCTTGTTTCAATAGAACTTAATTCAAGAAAGACTTTCACGTTGGAGTTTCTTCCCATTTTTGGCTTCCTACCGGCAAATAATCGCCGCTTCAAAAATTAGAAAAGCACTTACAAAGCTTCTGTCAAGTAGTCGTGTTTTGAAACTCTTACCGTTAAAGGTAATTGATAAGTTCTTACCATATGATAGGAGCTTGTCGAGAACGCCTCCGGAGCTTAAAAGTGTCGTTCGTATTATCACGTTTCCCGCACACACGTAGCGGAGATGGGGCAAAATCATTTTCAGCACTGGATGACGAGAGGACAAACAGCGACAACTAGCGACTGCAAATGGCTCCAAAACAAAATGAGTAAGAAAAAATTTTTCAATAATCTGAAAAACATTCGTTAAAAAGCAATCAAAAAATTGATGGGGTTAACCAAACAAGGGAAACTAGAAAGGTGATAAGTGGTATTGGCCCAGGCCTAAGACCAGCGTGTATCGCCTCTCACTAAACAAGTCCAAAACCTGCTTCCACAGTAGCTAATCACAAACCATAAAACAAGCACTCCAACAATGACATCATAGATTTAATTATTGTTTATCTATTTTGTGTCACTCACCAATTGGACATTGCTCTCTGCATTTCGAAAGTAAACTTTCGCTAGAAGCCAATCAGATTCAGCGTCTTCTGGGGTCCAAATAGGATTGGTGGGACCTGGTTTTTGCCCCAGTTGAATGGCTATTGGAACAAGTTGCTTTTTGTTGTTTACATAAAGCAAACAAATTGGGGCACATGAATAAAATTGGGCACCGTCGATAGCGTTTTTTCCACACGGAATCCCATCCAAAATTTCAAGATCGATAATGTAAATACTTCCGCTCTATGAAAAAAACGTAAATGACGTTTTAAAAGTAATTTTCAAGCGTGAGACGTTGCCGAAAATTTATCAAAGAGATTGAAAAACAAGGCTTCTACGTAAATGATGAGTAAGAAGGAATGAAAAGGGGGAAGGATTATTCTTCACACCCCTCTAGCCATCTTGCAGCTAAAATAAAAATGCAAAATCCATAGCTGAGATAGCGAACCCTCATATCTAAGCTGTTTTTTAGCCCAAATTTCAAATATGGGTCGACCGAAAGCACATGGAAAACCGGATAGTTAATCCGATACCCACCTTCACCTCTTCTTCAAGCTTTATTCCCCTTGTTAGCTGGGACGTCACCATTTGGTGAGTAACCGGAAATTTATCCGGAATTTTATTGCACCGGCGAAGAACAAAAGGATTGCATCCATTCATCATTTGTCTTCCGAATTCCTCGTCCCGCTCCCAGCTATAACAAGATAAAGAATTGAGATTGCAGGTTCAAAACCTGAGACCTATCTGTGCCGTGGAAATTTGGAAAATACACCATGCAGTTATTTCTTTCTTCATGGTCGCAATGATGATAGTAAAAATGCAGGGTATCAGCAGAGCTAGCACTTCAGAGATGTTTTAATCATCAAATTGTTCACGTGTTAAAGGCGGTTTTCTGTTACACATTCAACAAATTTAGCGAGTATTTTTTATACACTTTTGCCAAATGTAGTCATAAAAATTTTCTTAATGATGATAAAGTTTTACCAAAATTCATTCATCCTTTTGGAAGATTTTTGGGAAAAATATGATATTTTGATGCATCAACTTTTTTTGCAAATTTTGCATCGTAGTTGAGGAAAATGACATAAATTGCCATATCACAAATGATTAGCTTAATAATTTATTTGATGACATCAAATTACTAAAACGTCAAAGCAATTTAAAATTTGAGGGAAAATTAAACGGAAACAATACACCTACATGTACAACAACGCTAAATTTTTTAGTATCTTAGAAAATAGTTTACGGAAAAAGAGTCTGTGGCTTTTTTTGCCCTTCTACCTTTGCTCAGCCTGTAAACGCAAACGGTGAAAGTGGTATTTTTAACAAAAAACAAAAATACATCAGCGCACAAGTGGAAACCAAGCTACGACTAAGCCAGTCATCAACAAAACAGTTGAGTTAAATGAAACATTTGTGTTGGAAGAAGTGGCCTATCGAGATGGTTAAATTTATAAATAATTTCTTTGGCCGCTGCCCCTATGAACGCATTAACAGAAAAAACGAGTTTGAAGCATGATGTAAGCTTAATTGTATGCTTGTAAAATTAACAGTATTGGTTACCGGTTTTGGCAAGCAATGATGTTCTGTAAATTAAAATGAAATTAGCAATTTGAACTCTTTGATTTTAAATCACTTGCTTTTCTTGGAATTCAGGTAGCTTCGATGATTTGGCAAACAAATTCTTTATATCCGAAATATTTTCAACCGCTTCAAAAATTCCTAAAAAATTAGATCTTGTAGGCAGTGGCGACACTTCAAGATACGTGGGTTGTCCCAAATGACACTATTTTATAGAATGATACGGCCATTGAACTGGTACGGTGGTGTAGCAAATAGAGCTTTTGCTTCTCAGTCGCAGACCTCATCTAATCTCACCGAAGACTGTAAAAACCGTGTTAACAGCTTTCTTGCTTGATGCTTAGCACAAAAATATGGTTCAAAGAAAAAAAACTTCCTGTTTCTTGTTGTGTCCTAGGGTGAGGCACTCGACAGGAAAATTCCAAGGTTTTGTAAAAGAAAAGTTGTGGGAGGCGACCTCCCTACACACAAAATATGGGAAAGGTACTAGGAAACAGCTTTGATATTTTTTCAAGACACCATGATATGAAGCCAAAATAAATGGCAAAATCATATGATGAGATGCCAGCCTTGAAGCAGATTATTTTAGAAACAAACTATGCTAGGAGAACATGCCTGAAATTGGGAAAGTGTTTGTGGAAATCATTTTTCAAAAAACATTCTTGATATCGGAAAAAATGCTGTTGAAAGCATTTTTTTTAATTACTGCGAATTTGGGTTTGACAGTTTCTGTGACTGGTATAGTTGTTACAAAATGCTAGTGGTTTCATTGTAGGATTCAACTGCTTACCGACATTGGCAGCAAAAAAAGCAGGTTCAGGAGAAACTGGATGCTAACCATTCTTGAAACTGCAAAAGCTTTGTTGTTTTGATACTTAAAGATAATTTTTAGAAAACATTTTTTCGGATGGAACATCGCCACATTTTGTTTCACTAAAAGCATTGTAATATTGTTGTACCGTATATTTTGTCAAATATGTTATGCTTTCCTCCTCTTTTTCCTCCATCAAAATCTTTCATCAAT
This sequence comes from Trididemnum clinides, assembly GCA_963675345.1. Classification (NCBI taxonomy): domain Eukaryota; kingdom Metazoa; phylum Chordata; class Ascidiacea; order Aplousobranchia; family Didemnidae; genus Trididemnum; species Trididemnum clinides. Next base: position 8,280,176 of record OY776302.1, on the reverse strand, counting down.
CCGTCATCTAGTTGAAGATTTCGAGGAAGATCATCAACAGACTCGGCCATAATGTTTCCTAAATAGACGTCGTTGATAATATCAAAGCCAAAAGTTAGATTGAAGTAGTGTGTGGTAGATTGCATGAAACCAAGTCTCTAGCTGAGCTATGGTTCAAAGCTGTTGAATAGAGTTACTTTCGCTGATATAGCGGAAAATCTAGACTTGTTTGGCGGGCACAAATTTCTGATTTGAGGAGGACTCATCAAGCTCAAAAACAATACACAGTTTGAAAAACTGGTAGCCTACATTTCAACTTTCTGGTACTGGAAAACCTTATTTATAATGAATTTGTGGTCTTAATATTGCAAGTCCTGCTTTGTAAAAATTTCGTTTTTCTTGTTCAGAACTTCAAAAAAAATAACTTGGCTTTTTTGCAGCAGGTTTGTTTTTTTCTCAAGAGATTGATTTGTGGAAGATGTAAATTCGTTTGTCATGATCACTCGACTACGCTTCCCTTTAGGTCTGTTTATCAATATTTCATTGTAACGCCTACATAAAATATTGTTGCTATTGCTCGACCATCCTAAATGGTTTTGTACTTAATTGTTTAATGTAAACAGTCGAAACAAAGTAACAAGGCGCAACAATCTAACCTGGAAGGCTTTGGCATGGAGAACTCTCGCCACAGCCCCATCTGGTGGTCCTTTTTTTCTCTGCTAGCTCCCGCTTGTGGAAAGAAATCAGAATAGGATTTTCTTCTTGAGCTGGGTGCTTTGCTGTAAAGTTTATGCTAAAAAGTGTTTCCATTCAAATTTTAATTATTACACTTACCTTCTTCGACCACATGGACAATCCCAGCTACCCACATATTGAGGGAGAATTTGTAAAAATGAGGGTCTCCCTCTTTTTGTACGACCACTGACACAACATACCAGTCAGAAAACACTCCAACATCGTCATGCTCTAAATAGTTCATTCACAACGTCAAATAAATTTTTGTGTAAGGGAAGGAAGGAGTTGAACAAACAAACCTGCTGTCTTGGCTAACATTCACAAACTAACATCTTTGCTGGGTGCCGGGCCTGATTTTACCTCGACATAAACGCTGCCTTGTAAATAAAACGGTTGTGACATCATAAACCTACTACTTACGGATGGTTAAAATTGCAGGAATTCCAATGTCTTCCAGTTTTATACGGAACTTGTCGATGCTCCCACGTTCAAAATCATCGCGAAATGGTTTGTCTAGCCGCACGAGGGCGCTCTCCTCTCCACTTGCTCCGGTAAGACGAACAAAAACATTCGAATCTGTTCCCGCAAATTTCATGGAACCTGTCTAATGTGACGTTATAACACTTATGACGTTTGCCTTGTTGCTGACGTTGTAAACAGTTGTGACTTATACAACAAAACCGAGGTTTTGATGCCACGAACAATGAAGCAAAAATCGACACTTAATCCAGAAAACCGAAAAATGATGTCTTACCGTGACGATGAAAGTAAAGAATACTTTTGAGGGTTTTGTATATAATGGGTCCTCTCCAAGAAAAAGCGTGGCCGCTCCTTCTTTCAGTTTCCTTAAACTTTCCGTGATTGCGGTGGAGTTTTGGAATGGTACTCTAATGTAGAGGTTGATTTGGTGGTCTGGAGTCTGTTTCTAGTAGCAGAAGTAACTAACTATAAGCTCAGTTCTACGCTTGTTGTAACTTCAACCATCTAATCACATTAATTGCTGTATAACAATTTTGAAATGTTCAATTTGTTGAACTTATCAACTTTTTGCTATCACATTTAACAGGATTTTTTGTGGAAAGGAGATCCAATTCTTCCTCTCTAACGGCGTTTTGATGAAAGCAACAACACAATAAAGCTACACTTTGGCTATTGTAAAGTGTGACTTTCACAAACCCTCAAAAAGTAACAACGCTTTCAAAATACTTTTCGTCAAACCAAATTTACGTTCGCAAATCAGATTACGCTACGTTTAGTCTATCTGTGGGCTGTATACATTTTGTGTTCAGTCCAAACGATATTAAATTAAATGAACTAAATGCCCAGGCTAATCGGAGTGCACTACTTTGCAATCAACTAACTACCTTGTATAGATCAAATATGATTGCTTAAAAGATTTAAAGTCGATTAATCCCCACGACAGTATTCTTAAATCTAATCAAAACAAACCTTTTAAACAAGTATGTGTAATTAGAACCTCAGAAAAGAAAGGACTTTGTCAAATGCATCATGCCAACAGTTGGCTACTTGTAACTGCGAAGCAGATCTGCCAACAAGTTGTTCTACATATAATCAATAAAAGTTTCCACTCACTAGGAAATAAAAATTGTTACAAAAATTAAATAAGCACAATTAAAACCAATTTAGAAAGACAAGAAAGTTACCGTAAAATTTTCACTACTACGTAAGATCGCTTTTTTCGAGCAAAAATTTTTCCTGCTGTATAACTTTTTCTTTTATCTCCAGTGCACAGTAACATAGCCGCACCCACTTTTCAGCACAGCTTTTTATCCCACACATTTTCAATCCCCCTCAGCCCTCAGCCCACTTAAATCATATAGCAAAGTTTGACCGCATCCAAACGGGTATACTAATGTTTCCTATTGCTAATGTTGGTTCAGCATCACGAATACGAAATAGAATTTTGAAGTGTTGCTTATTCATATCACCAAAACGGAATCGAATATTTATCGAACGGTCGTTCAAAATTTACTCAGCAGTTAGTATTCTTCATTTAATTTGGTCAAATGTTTTTTTTTTCTTTTATCAGATGAATACTGGTTTGGAGCATCTCAAGAAGCTATGACTGCTATTTTTCAACGGCTGCACTAACTTTTCTCACCTACAGTATGCACCTACATTGTGACATGATGCCAAACAAAATAAAAGATTTTGCCAATTTAATACAATAACTGCGTTCTTCTTAAATTTTAAGAAATACGCTGACTAAACCTTATCTTATCAAAAATCATTATAAAGCTTTTGATGTAACTTATGAAGGAAACCGAAATTAGGTCCAGCAGAATATGAAAGGGACATTCAGTTTACTACGCCATTGCGACCATTAGTCTCACATTGCATGGACCGCTTAGAACAGCACGTTATCAGCACGTCACATTTTATTACATACAACCTCGTAATACATATTGATTGTGTGATGTCTTTTCATAGGATCGCTTTAAGACCACGTGCACTGTAATTAGCCCGTTCGTGATTGCTTTACTTTCGCCAGTGTTCGTCACCTAACTTGCGTGTTTGACTCTAACTTTTCTATATTGACATGATACAACAACTGATAAGTGCGCCACGTAAAGTTTTGAGATTTTTCTAATCTACCAAAGGTTTTAGGAAAAAAAATTTCTTCGACGTTACATTAAAATTTTGTGATACAATTGTGTAGAGTATGAAAGACGAAGCAGGTTCATGTTCAATGAAATCTGTTCTTGATTATTGATGTTAGTCTCGATATGACCAGTCAATACGTCTCCACCATGAGACAATATGGTAGAAATTGACATCAAACGGGATTCGAATCAACAGAATGCATTATACCAGAAATGAGCATTCTTTTTTGCGGGCTGGTCAAATTCACTTTGCGATGGGACCGCAGACGTGGAGTTATTCCCAGACAAAGACCTTTTTTCGGATATCCACCGCAAACAGGCGAATTTCCGCACTGGAGGCCTTTTTAGGTTTTTGGAAAATCAGTCTGTGGCTGCGGCCAAAAGCCACGCCCTTTCGCAGGTAGCACAATCACACCTTGTAATAATCACGTCGCACACTCCTGCTCTACATCATAAAAAGACATGACGTAACACTACGCAAACTACGTAACACAATAAACTTCAATTTTTGTGCAAACGAGATATGCTCAAAAAACAGAAAATCTCAATATCAAAGTCAAAAACGCGGATAGTGAAAAGGCTGTAACACTAAAAAAAAGCCGTTTGAATCTATTCACGTAAAGCTTGTGATTATAACAAGACGTACAAAATGTCTTGCGTTCAAGTTCAACGTCTTCACTTCCGAGCCACATTGTAATTTGCGACAAACCAATCACAAGTTTCTTTGATAGCGTCATCAATCGGTGTGAAATTGAAATCGGGAAAACATGATCGCAATTTTGAAATATCCACCGTCTTTTTGAGTTGGCCATCAGCTTTCGTTGTGTCATATTCAAACCCGTTCTAAATGAAGGAAAAACAAAATTTGTTGATTTGTAACCATGCGTCTTTAAGCCAAGTAAGTGGCGAGATATCCACTCTAAAAATTTCTATGTTCGCAGCACTTTTTTGTCTCGGTACACCAAAACGGCTCTATAATGACGTCACAAGAAAATAATTCATTATGACATCTTAGTTTTACGATTTTGACATTAAATTTCCTATTCATGATCTCTTCATGTTTCATAATGATAGTATCAGGATTCGGATAACAATGTTAAATTTTTATAGAAATGACTTTTTATTACGACATCAATGCTGCTTTGTGGTGTTTCTGTGAAGACGTAAGAGATTGGCAACCGGTTATAATTGGGAGCATAGATTTCTTACTTTCTAACTTGCAATTTCATCACTTGCGATAATAACAATATATCAGCCATGTATCTGTAAAGATGTATGATCATTATTTTTACTTTAAACTCCATTGCGCGCGCAATTTTCTGGGCTACTTCACTTATTGACATTTCGTCCTCTTCGCCCATTGCAAGTATAATCGGCTCCGTTTCTGAATATTCTCGCAACACCCGCACCATAAGCCGAGCCAGGTCACGTGAGTAAATGAACTGACGCATGGCCTTGCCAGTGCCCCAAATATTAAGAGGTTTGCCTGAAAAAAAAATCCAAGACTTGAACTACAAGCTTTTACATTCTATACTTTAATAAGTAGAGGAGCTGGGGTTAGCTGGGCCGCGGGGCAAAGACCTACTCGGCTTCAATTTTTGTTTAGAAGATTAAAAAACAGTGTTCCTTAACCTTTTTGGCCACATGACCCATTTTCAAACTAAACAGAGGTCTGTGACCTAGATCCATAACACTTTTTCCAGTTTCAACGGTGCTTTCCGTATTATTTAAAATTGAAATACCAAGCCGAGGTCTTCCTGCCGTTCGTGCTGTTGCCACTAATGAGCTATGGCCTACCGGTTTAGAACCATTGTTATATACGTGGGGTAAACAACTTTTTTGTAGATGGGACATTATAGTGGTTCAAGATTTCGCTGCCAAGTCAGAGCTCCTACTGTGAACATTCACGTTTTTTCAACGCAAATTGAGCGTGAAAACCTTCTTTTTCGGAGATCATTATTTTCAAATCTTGAATTTTTGTGTTTTCCATCCAATATAAAATTTAAAACCTCATTGGAGGGAGAGATCAATAATTTTCAAAGTGTAAAGTAATGTCACTCTCGGGTCAGAACTTCTGACTCAGAAGTCTCACCATACATTTTTTCCGCCGGCCAGAAAAATTTACGTTTGTTTGTGGTTACCTCTCCCCTTCCTCGGGATGGAGGTACGGCACAAACGGCGATTCAGATTCATGCCGTCAACCTAATTCAAATTAGGTTAGGGGAAAGATGGCAGCCCATTTCAAACCAGTCTTCAGTGACTGGTAGCCCCACCACCAACAAAGCAGACTGCCACTGGCGGGTACCCAAGAGTCGTCTTTTACGACATGCTGGGCTAGCAACTTCACAATTGTAACCCGGTGAAGTACGGGTGGACCATCTGTCTGCCACATAAAGGTGGAGGCGTCTTGTTAAGTGCCTTGCCCAAGGACACAACAAGCAAGCTTGCCGGCTTGCTCTCCACACTATCCCTTTCTATGCTGAGCGCCAAGCAAGAAAGCTGTGAATACTAGTTTTTAAAGTCTTTTGGTATGATTCGACTTAGGGAATGAACCCCAAAATTTATGTCGCTGGTCGCATTTGTCCTGCGGGCCGCAGGTTGTTCACCCAAGTTCCAAACTAGAAAGATAAGATTCTAAGTTAACATCATCTTGAGATACAAACGTTTGAAGTAATGTAAAAAAAATTCTCCACCCATCATCACCTCCCCTGCAAGATTCTAAGCTCTACAAAACATTTCTATGTAATAAAGAGAAAAAGATAGGTTGTATTACCTTCTTGTTTGGCCAGATATATTTTATGCAGTAGACCAGGTAACACATGTCCTTTTTCTATATTGAAGTTGTCGTTTGGACCGAAAATGTTGCATGGAACAACTGAAGTAAAATTGCATCCGTGATCTTGATTGTAACCTTGATTCATGATATCTACTAATCTCTTTGCATAACTATAATGAAGGAAAAGTAGGTCAGTAGATCATCTGGTACCACAATCCTCAGACGAAGAGAAGAGAAAGAGAACACAAGAAAAATATCATCTCCCAAACATTTGGCTCTTAAAAACCTCTTTAAATACTCTTAAAATTTGTTTCAATTCTTCCCCAATGCAAATTCTGGCTGCACTCTCGGCAGAATGCCTTACGGTTACTCACTGTGCTCTGATCCAATGGTCCACGCCCAGTGTTCTGATCCAGTGGCAAATCGTTTGCGAATGCCACAGGATGCTATCAAAAACCAGCTCCAATCGAGCCTTGTGTCGCGCTTGTCAAAGGCTATGTAATCGTTTATGACCAGTGACAGATCTGAGAATTACTAATAAATTTTGAGAGGTCAGAAGACACAAATCTTTTCCAAAATAGCTTTTTACAAGGTTATAGGATTATATTTTATCAAACAGAAACAATGAACAATGAGTTAGACTTGTTGTCTAAACCATGCGTGTAGAGTATTCAGAGTTACCATTACATGTGGCATGGCCGAGGGGAACTGTATTTTTTCTTAAAGCTCATGTTTCAAATTTAAATCATATCTTGTGCCAACCGCAATGTATATTTGTGGGTGACTGCTGACTTGACGACCGTAAAACTACATTCTCCCAAACTTTTTACTCCTCTTGTGTTCCATGAATTAATTATATTTTGATTATTCTCATCAAATGGGTTGCAGCTAGGTTTTGTAGATTGATAGAAGAGAACCAGATTTGGCTGTAAATGTAATCTCTTTCTGGGATAATGGGCACAAAGGAGTTTCAAACCCTTTAGTCTCCATGCTACTGGCGCAAAACGGTATTGCAGTTGTTAGAGCGTCGATTTTGCAGTCGGAAAAGAAGGATTTATTTTCCTTGACGAGTCCTATCGAAAATAAATTAGCGGTATTCACAGTTTCCGAAAGAAACGCTCATTGCAAACAAGATGGTGTGGAGAAAACGCTCGCATGTTTGCATGTTTGCTTTTCTTAAGTGAGCTCTTAAAGGAATACCTCCATTTTTGTGTGTCAAACAGATGAATGGGTTCAGCAGTCTACACCTTGCAGTGGTCCAGTCTAACTGCAGACTTTCAAATAGAATATGAGCTCATACGCATTACAAAGTAGTCTTTGTGTTTGTCGCTAGGCTCTTTAAATTTTTTTTTGCATGCTGTTGGGTTATTGCTTACCTGTATCCATAATTAGAGTAATGAGGTGGGCCGTCGTGAATCATAGTCTCGTTGATTGGATATGTCGTTTTATCCGGAAAAATGCAGGTTGAAAGGCATGACACTACTTTACGCACACCAGTTTCATAAGAAGTAAACAAAACGTTGTCATTTATTGCAATGTTCTTTCGAAGGAATTCAAGATTTGCCTAATTTAAGATATGATGTGTTAAATGGTTCGCCCCATAATAACCCACTCCAAACCAAACGAAGGCCTGTGGGTGCGCGACCAATCTCTAAAGGCAGGGGTGTCAAAATCATACAGTGCTGTGGGCTACATTTACATACAGGAATGCGGGCTGGACTATGTTGTAAAAAAATCCAAGCAGGTTGGACTATAGGTGTGTTTAGATCAAGACCAAATTCGAAGGTCAGGTATTCGCACTGTGCCACAAAAGCCTTGCGCGGGCCACAGAATATTTCGTCGAGGCCCAGATTTGGCCCGTGGACCGCCATTCAACGCCTCTGTCTTAAGACAAAAGGTTAATACGGTCACCCGCAAAACTCCTAAAAAATGCCAAAATTTTCTTGTAAAATATTGTTTTCTCCATGGAGTCAACTCTCTTACAGCTCTTCCCTACTATGGCAATACCAATTTTTTAATGAAGCCTTAATTCAGACTTTGATAGCACATGAAATCTATGAAGTAAACATATTTGGCAATCTTGTAAGAATGATTAGTACAGGAAATCTCAAAACATAAGTTAAACTACAACCATAAATTAGCTTAAATCTCTCTTTATTTTGTTCTTTTCTGTTTATCCGCTAAGACAACTGGATTAACAGTAAAAGGTGATTAAATTCTGGGTTCTTGAAGACAAGCATTTGACCCCATTGGACCATAACTCTACCAAACAATTCGATTGTTTCCCAACAAGAAGTCAACCTTGTGGCTGTTACCTTTAAATTTTCGAAAAGCCCTCCAACTTTTGCTGCAAGATGGATAACGTGTGTAGGTTTGTATCGATCAAACATGGCTCGTGTACTTGCGAGATCAGTGAGATCAGCATCCTTGCTCGATACAAAATACCAAGTTTCGTCGTTCTTTTTTCCACCATTGTCAATAACGAACTTTATGGCCTGCCCAACCAGGCCTGATCCACCGGTTACCAGTATAACATTGTTTTTATCGGCATCCATCTTGCAGTACCAAGATTACCTGGTCAAACAAGAGTTTACGAGTTTTTCTATTGGACTGTTAGCTGTGAAAAGTTTGCCACTGTGTAATCGTTCTCAAAATTGCTTACATTGACAGGTTCGTTTACCCGTTTGCGTCTTTTTTTATGCGGCGCTAGCCGTAATTTAGACCTCAACCAGGGGTGCAATCATGAGAACAGCCTAAAGCATTTTTCTGTGAGCTTTTGTTTGTTGTAATTTGCATGTCACAATGCTTCAGCTTTGTGTAGCAAGTCTCTTTTGTGTTGTTTACATTTTATGGTTTGTGTTACATAAATTATCTTGATGCCAAAGAAACAAACAACGATCGACTGACTGGGATTCCCTCCTCTCCCTAATAACTTTAAGTTGCGCAAAAAGAAAATTACAGCTTTGGTTATTCTTCTTGTATTTCCCTTTAAAGAATCCTGGTAGCGCACTTGACCCAAACCGTAAGTTTGAAAGCAAATAACTGTTCCGCCATGTCTTTTGCGTTGTGTCGTTTTCGACGTTGTTCGCACGCTTTTTTCGTAATAATCTTAGCTCATATAATCAGTGGACTCTGTATCTTCACGGTCGGACTTAATAGAGTAGGCTAACCCCAAAATTTTAGAATTGATAGTATTTATTTTTTCACCTACGACAAATTTTTCTATTTGGAAAGAATTCGTTTCTATAGTGTCACTGCCTAAAGTAGTGGAATCTATTGCTCCCTCCTCCCTTTTACTCCTTCTTTCCCTTCCTTTTCTTAGTGGTGTCACTGTTTCACACTACCACGCTACACTGCTGCAACGTTTTTGTTTTGATCTCTGACCTATTGCTTTCCGCAATTACAAGCTCTTGAGTTCGTCGTAGCGCCTGTTTGTGATGCAATAATTGCATGGTCTAGGGAAAATCCCATCATGAGCGTGAAGTGTCTAAGTCAAAGGCAATGGCTTAAGGAGTGTTTTGGCAACCTTGTGCGGAAGCGAATAATGCCGCCTCGTTTTTAATCGAGAAAACTATTAATTACGGCTATAGGATCTTGTGTTTAGACTCAACAAGTTGTGTCTCCTCAGTCAAACGCTGCGTTCGCGCACAGAGGTTTTCGCTACCAGGAATAAAACTTCTTACCGATATTTGAAACAGGTTTCAAGACGAGGCTTCGCTGCTTGATGCTGAGCAAGAAGAGAGCGTCACTTTGTTTACGCTCAACATCCACCAGCGAAACCTCGTCTTTAACGAGCTCTAAATATCTGTGAGAAGTTGTATTCCTGGTTACGTAAATCGCTATGTGCGAACGCAGCCAAAATTTGCTGCTTTCTATACGAGCCTGATTTGTGAGTATCCCACACACTGCACCCTCCTTGCTATTCTACTAAAGAAAGTCATTTTACGGCAGTTTTTTCTACTTGTGGTTGAAATTTGCAGCGTGATAAGAAAGCAGTGACTCGCAGAAAAATTTAAAACTTAACTGCACTAATTGCTAACGACAAAAAGCGTATCATGATTGCAGGACGAAAGTATACAAGTTGACTTCATAAAACTGCTTCTGCTTGCTTTAGCTTACTGTTTACTATATTAGTCTTTAATTGAAAACAGTTTTATCTGCAAACTATTTCCTATTTGCTGATCGTGCAATCGAAAAACCAAAACATGTCACCTAACAGAGGAAGTCCGCTTATTTATAAAGGAAAACAAAAAGTAGATAAAATTTGAGCGTCAAAGATGAATTAATTTAATAGCCGACGTCGCGCGGAAGGGCAACCCGCCAGTTTTGCCGGTATAAAAAAATTCTGCTCAGCTGGATGCGCCGGCTTTACCGTAATAGTATTTGCCTGAGAAAAACTATAATATTTCGAAAGTGGAGGCCGTAGTCTCGATATCTCTGAGGGAGATTATCTTAAGCTTTAATTAGTACTGGAGTAACTCACAAACAACTTAATATTTTATAAGCGTTTATTAGTTCCGTGCGAGTAAAATTTGGGATTGGCACCGAAACGTGATTAATGTGATATAATGTAAACTCGTGTTTTGACGATAAAGAATTGCAATAAACTGTTTATGGCATGGCTAAACAGTTTATTGGAACTGGTTGTAGGCTTAAGTCAAGAGTTCTCATTTTCCCCCATAAACACTTTTTGCATTTATGTCGGGTCAACCAGCATTGTTTGCCTCTAGAACAAGGTCGGCAGCCCGCAGCTCCGGAGCCGAAGAATGACCTTATACAAATTTTACAGGATAGACACGGTGAAGACCTTTAGTAGAGACCCTGTAGTAGCTGATCATTTTGTTACTTATGGCTGCATGCATGCCCACCTGGGGTGTCCGACCTTTTTGGCCTTAGAGATGCTAGCGGTCAGCGAATGATTTTGGGGACCGCTTGACTGGGATTTTGTTCAACTTCAGCGGTTTTCAACTGGTGGGCTACTCTACAAATGTTGGATGAATCACGACTTGCTATTTCAATTTCAAGTATAATGGAGAACACTACTGACATCGAAAAAATATAATGTAACAGGCCCTCAGACCTCGATTTAGTTTGAAAATAGCCCACATTCCTAAAAAAGTTGAGAAACACTGTTCTACAGTAGTTTCTACTACACTAACTACAGCTTGGCGCAAAAACAAAGAAACCATCACATCAATATTTTGATTTTAGAAATGAGTAATGTCTCTTTTTCCGCCGTAATATAGTAGTAATTATTCCGTACTTCGCAATAAAGAGGCCAGATGTTTGAAGCTCTAATAGAGCACCATTGATATTCGTCACAAAGGCTATCCGAAATTTAAAGTGTTGCATTGCTTCAACAAAAGGACTGACTTCAAAGCGAGTGAGTAGTGAAAGACTTGCACTAGATCGGTCTAAGCCTGCGGAAAGGCAAAAAAAGGATGTGAAGCATACAAAACAGTAAATGCACCGTAACTACTGAGCCACTCCAAGGAGCTTAATATATCTCCGCAGAGGTTTGGCGTAAATTTCGTTGCGTTGTTACAGACGCGTTCAAACACAGCGGGGCTCCTATCTGGCACAGTCGTTTGCAAAAGTAAGATAGAAAAATATTTTCAACAGTAAACGACTTCACGACAAGAGCTGATGCTGGAGCTAAATAGTTTTTGAGCATAATAGATCAACACATAGTTTTCGTGAACATGAAAATCCTTGGGACCGAAGCCTTTGAATTAATGCTGCATTTATTAAAGATGTCAATGCATGCAAACTTAATTTCGGCAAAAGAAAGTCAAATTGAATTGTGTTGTGATACACTCTGCTCCTACTTATCAACAGAAACACTGCCTTTCAATTCCAGTTGTTTCTTGCAAACGAATATCCATCTTTCAGTGGCATAACATTGCTCTCATTGCTTGTGATACTTTTTTGCAGTTACTTTTGCAAAAAATATTTTTCTGTATTTCTAGCAGCAGCTATAAATATAGCCAGATAGGAAAATTGATTGGGCATCGACTGAAAGTGTTGGCTCGGAAACGACCTTGCAATCACGTTTGCCTCGCATGCTAGCAATGAAACAGCAGAGTATTCACTAACTCTGACAAATGACTTATTATTCTGAATGCGCAATGTCTGGCGCTTTCTTGTTAGTAATTTCAAGTATATTTCTTGTTTACGACTTAAAGTATACGCATACCAAACTAATGCTTTATGTTCTATCCATTTATTGGATTTTATTTTACCGAGCTGCAAAAATTTTTTGGGGGATTTAACGGTCTGCTAGTATAATACATACCGGTACTTAACTTAAATGGTTTAACAAAAAATCGCTAGTTACCTCGTTAATTAAACTCAAACAGCTGTAGGATTTTACCAGAAGCAGCATGATTGCATCTCCAGAAAAGTTTTCAACTGCTTTTCTACGGTCAGTATATTTTGAGAAAATAAAGAAAACAGTTTCTACCATTAATCGCTCGTTATGACGTGATCTTACTTCTCAAAGGGTTAAATTCTTTCTAGTGGATGGAGCGAATTCGGGCTTTCATTCTAGCACAAAACCGCCTTCCTTCGTCGACAGCAACAAGGCAAGGCCTAAATGCATTTTCTTTGACGATGCCAAAGAGTAACAGGGGTGCGCGAACACATGGGAACTGCGTTCGCGTACTGTTTCACACTAACTGGCCTGGAAGATGTGTATTTCTTCTGTGTGCGTTTCCACACTATATTTTTTTTATCAGCGCTACATCCTTGGATATTAGGCTATGCATCCATAACAATTGTGCATTCTGTTTCGATTACAGAGACCTATCGAGCCTTACCAATAGTGCTAACAAAACTTGATTTTAGCAGACACAACAGAGTTATTTGAGGTGACTTGAAAGTGATAAGCTAACTGAAGCATGCTACTTGTGCAGCGATTAGGCTTCAACAAGTACCTGGCTTTCTTAGCTAGTAAGACAGTATGGCACAAAAGGAGCGCTGGCAGCAAAAACATGTTTTAAAAAAGACGAATTTGTATTTGGTAAAAACAAATTAATCAAAAGTCCTTTTTGTTACCAAAAAAATGTCTTATCATTAAAGAATGTCTTATTATCCAAAAAATGAAGCAAATTCAGAAAACCTTGGACAAAAATTGAGACTATTACGCAAAGGCTATTTGTGAGAAAACTTTCAAAGATTAAGCTACAAAAAATTAAGAGTTGGCATTTTCTGATGGTGCTCATATTCGATTTTTCAGAGAGATCCAACGCTTATAAACTTTACGAAAATTAAAGGATGAAGTGCGTGGCTGCCATTTGCTAAACTTGTCAGCAACTTCTTCGGTAGGCCTAACCCCAAATTTGAAATCACTGTGAACTTGTATAGTAACTGCTCACGGTGCTGCTATAGCGTGAGGTCTACCGCTTGACTTGCACTTACCGATGTGCAAACCGCGAAAGGTTTGGGTTAGAACCACTGCCCTAACCTTAATCAATGATTTATTTGTGTCATTCTTAGAAGATGTACGAAGTGTGTATCGTTAGAATAAATTTACCTTTGTGTGTGGAATGTATGTGTGGTGTTTGGAATTATTATAACTATAGTAGTAAATGTTTAGCTATAGAGTGAAGGATAAATAATTCAGTGGTAGACCTCACGCTATAGTAGCACCCTGCTCTCTTTCTTGTAAGCGTTGAAATGCAACTTGCAAAATTACAGATGCACTTCCTCTACGGCCACTTCCCTAAAAATCCAGGCGCACGTACTGGGGGAATGGGTGAAGCTTTTATCAAAATATAGAGACGATGGAAAGGCAATGGATCGCGAATTACTGCCCGTAACCCATTAAGCCAGGCTGCAATGGTATTTTAAGACATATTCTTGTCAAACAAACAAAAAGAAGTTTATAGCCTAAAGCCTTGGCAAGAATTTTTTGTGAACAACACTGTCAATTTACTTTTTCAATCAATACTTACATTTTTGAAGAATATAATATATATGATTCTATTTGAATAAGTTGCCGCCTGATGAGCCGCTTGATAAAACAGCTGTAGTGGTTTTATTATTCTATCCAGACGCGTCGTTTGCTGTAAAACTAACAAACGATATCACTTTACCGTCACACTCTGTCACAAAGCGAAACAGTGTTTCGGATAATTTTTCTTCTGGGGTTCCATGGTTTTCCGCCATGCCCCCATCCCGCGGAAGGGGTCGGGTAAACAACAACAACAACATAATTTTTCTTGATACTTTATATGGAACAACAATTTCTACGTCATTAACAAAAAAAATGTGAAGAATAGCTCGGGTAGTCCGGAAGAGGTAAAGCGCACCCTAACTTATGACAGCAGACCACGAAGTTGGATCACAAGTTCTCGCTTTTATAGTGATGACTCTGGTTTGCAGCTGTAAGCAACCAGATAAAAACGCAAAAAATAATGCAGCCTACGCGGTAGTTTTTCCACCCCAAATAAAAGCACTCTGCTAAATTGGTAGTTTCCTATGTCACAAATTGAAGAAACGCTGTAACAGACCCGGGGCCACGGGGGTAGCCAGGGGACAATTTTAAGATCCATGCAACCATTAACAAAACTTTCTAGTGTTTAATCAAAACCATGAGTGACTTGTACGATTACCCCAAAATCTTGCAAGACAGCAAAAAATCGTCACCAAATTATATATCGGAATCATACATGAAATAAAGTGGCGACTACCTACGCCCCTGCAAAAAAGGCGATTACTTTCTGAAAAAAAACTTCTTTTATCGGGCCAACACCTCCAGCTGGTGATGAAATTTATATCATCTAAAAAGGGGTTCATTCGAGTGCCAACATGAACATTTAACGACATTTGCACGAAACTGTAAACGCTCAAGAGTGAAGCGAAGAATTTATCTCGATTCAAGTGAAGACCGGATACAGCGGTTTTATTAATTTTGTAACCCATCTTCTTTGCGACTTCAGTAGTGAAACCATAAAAAATTACACGACGTAATGGCTTACCGCACCAGCCTCCCAAAATAATATGTTGAAGAATTACAATTGCGTTAGCCGTCTAACGGCCTTTACATACAGCACAGGTACAGGAGCAGTGTTGAAACTCCTTCAAGTCACTTGGAGTGAATCATTTAACCAAAAAGCTTACTGTAGAAGTTAATTTTTCTCTTTTGTCAACAAGGAATTTTGAATTATAACAATGGGTTTTCATGAACCTTTAAATAGGCCTTATAGGCCTCTTAAGTTAATCTAAATGATTAACTTGTGGATGATCTTATCACAGATAGCATTAATCTAAGTATATCGTGTAGCTAAGGGCGCCAAGGAGTGGAAAGAAATAAAGGACCACTGTTGTAGTCTTGCTTTACCCAACTCCTAGCTGACAAAAAATAAAAACAACTCGCATTATTCACAGTACAATGTGCTTTCGCTTATGCTACAAAAGCAGCTACAAAACTACCTTATTAAGCGATATGCCTAGTTTATAGTAGTGACAAGTCACATTCACACCAACTAGTCAAACAACCGCAACTCCTTCCCGGCATAAAGCTCCGGCTAAGCAGTGCTTGACACAATACAGAAGCAAGCAAATGACTGTTGTTCGTCTGGTCAGTGTAATGCGACTTCGAATTCCGCCTTGTTTCCAACACTTTAAGAATTGCAAGATGTAGAAGCAGACCGGACTCATCTGACACAGTAAACTCGCATCACGTGACACATCAAAGCAATTGATAAATAAGGCCATGACTACACTCCGGACACCGCCTCCTTTGAACAACTTTGCACAGTAATTTCAATGGCACACGAGCCAGACAACAAACAAATGCAATATCGCGTTTAAAAGCAAATTTTACATTGCACGAACATGGTTGGTACGCATGCACTTGACGTCATTAGTTTACGTTAATACCACTGGTAACAATTATCGCAAATTCACAATCAAACGTTTGCTTATTTTGTCAAACGAAATAAATATAGCAAGGCAGAAAGAAAACCGAATAATTAACAGTTCATTGGGTTGCGGTAGTTAAACTGCTCACCCAGCATTTCGGAAAAAGCAATTTTTTAGACATTCTTCATATCGGTGGGCCGACGTGATGGTGATGAGTATATCAGTTTGCTTTTATGAGTAGAACGAAATAAAACTTTGATTTTTTCTTCCAGCCTGGTTGAGATTAGATTTTTTTCACGAGCGAGGTTGTTTTATTTCACATCTTATCACTGCCCCAATACAACGCAATTGTGATGGGGCAGTAAGATGATGTGAAATAAAACAACCTCGTTCACGAAACAAATCGAATCTCGACCAGGCTGGAAGAAACTTTTATCAGTACGCTGTTTTATTGTTTTCTATGGTTTACATGGCTGCATTACGTTCCGCCAATATTTCAGGGTATTTTTCAAACTTAAACTCTAACCTCTGGCCTTATCGTTCATCCTAGTGTAATGTAACGTGGAGGCATATAATTGCGAACTCAATAAGAATATTTCAAGTATAAGCATTACGTAAGATATTTTCTAAAGCAACTACAATGGATACGAAAAAGACGTCACTTCCGCGCCACATCATAATTAGCGACGAACCAATCACAAGTCTCCTTGATAGCGTCGTCAATCGGTGTGAATTTAAAATCGGGAAAATATGATTTCAATTTTGAATTATCGGCGGTCTTCTTGAACTGGCCGTCAGCTTTCGAGGTGTCATATTCGAAGCCGTTCTAAGAGTAAACGCAAAGCTGTCGTTACACTTCGGATAAAAGAAACCTTTTTCACTACACTTGAACACTTTCCGCTTTAAGCCCGTTTTGGAGGCACCGGTTCCGCCGGCACCGTGCGCAATGCACATCGCCAAAAACACAACAACAAAACTGGAAAAATTGCCGTAAAACGCCTTTTCAAATCTACACAAATTATGCGAAACCGCCAGTAATCGTTTGCTTATAACGTCTTTTAACACTGAGTTATCATTGCCAGAAATTCAAGTCAATGCACAAAAGTGAACATTGAAAAAATTTGTTTGGCCGCACTTTACAGGATTTCTAATTAACTTTCCCTAGTAACAGATACGTAAAAGTCAGTATCAGACTCTGGATGAAATCGAGTGATTGTCGTAATGTTGTCACATTTAAACAAAACTGCTTTAAAAATCTTCGCTTAGGCATAGATAGCAGAAGAAAACCGATCGCGCAATAGGAATGCTTACAGCACCCACAAGCAAGTGTCGTCACGGTCTAACTGCATTGCTTTCGGATCTATGATGTCATAATCAAAAGGCGCCTTACGCTCGACTGGCGATGAGGCAACTTATTCTATTTGTTACCCATCTCTAAAATTAAAACATTCTTCGCCATCACCGAAAAGTTTGTTGGGACCGACAAAACGGTGGTAATTTTTTACGGTTATTTTTAAGACAAGAAATGTTAGTTACATCTAAATAAAGAATTAAGAGATATTCCACTTTGCAACCAGTCAGAAGCAGAACTCATTATACAGAGCAGTAGCGACTTCTGAGTTTGTAAAGTAGAAAATAGGCATGGAAGACATACATAGCTGAGTTCTAACTCTAGATATTCACTCAGAAACATATCGGTTCTATATGTGCTCAGTATTCCATCGAACACATCATAATCGCACTGCGTTGTCCTGCAAGCTGAAGTGCTTCCAGCACATTGGCCAACTCCAAACCGAGTCTGAACACAAAATGACGTGTCTTATATACTTAACATGGCAGTAACAGGCGTTTGGCGTAACAGAGAATCAATACAGATATTTAACTTCGATTTTGTGCTCAGAAAAGACCAAAAATTGGTCAGATAACATCTCTCAATGGGAAGAAAAACAAACATACAACTTTAACTAAGAGACTTTCACCTTAAACTCCATAGCGTGTGCGATCTTATGAGCTGCCTCACTGATTGATATCTCGTCCTCTTCGCCAACTGCAAGTATAATCGGCTCCGTCTCTGAATATTCTCGCAACACCCGCACCATAAGCCGAGCCAGATCACGTGAGTAAATGAACTGACGCATGGCCTTGCCAGTACCCCAAATATTGAGAGGTTTACCTGTGAATACAGGCGTCATAAGACGTATGCCGACTTTAGCCAGTTTGCATAAATAGTTAAAATATGAGAGCCAGTAAAGTAGTGAACATTTTATTTCAAAACGTTTCGCTTTATACTGAAAGCATCATCAGTTGTAATTACAATGTTTTACAACAAGAGTGTCAAACTCGTGGCCCTCAGAGTCTTTCAATGCGGCCCGCGAGACGATTCTGAAATTCTTAATGAATTTCACTTCGTGCCACAGAACTCGATTTCTGATTAACGAGGCCTGAAGATGGGCGATGGTGGGGAGGTGTAATGACCTCTCCTTTTTTTTGGAGATCGACCTCGCTGCGGGCAACATCACACAGACCGTTGCCTGGAGGAGTGGTGATTTTCGGGTCGAAAAACATCATGCGGCCCTCGGACGATTGCCAACATGCAATGTGCCACCCAGAAGCCCTCGAGTTTGACACCCCAATTTTATAAAATTTTAGGTTTTACAACATTTTAATTACAACTCATGATGCTTCTAGTATAAAGCGAAACGTTTTGAAATAAAATATTCACCAGTTTATTAGCTATCATATTTCTAGTTAGATCAGCTAAAATATAATTCCAAACACAATGATGTCAAGTATTTTTTTTCTTTGTAGCAAGCCCCTATTACCGTTTGCAAAAGGGTAACGTTTATTAATAACAAAAATACACGTGCAGTAACAAGGCGAGAAAAATTGACCTTAATCATCTAGAAAAGGGTTTACTACACAGGGATTTGAGCGTAATGGAGGTACGTGAGAATATGATAAAAAATAAAAAAAAAATCAAACATATCACAGTACATTGGATAGTAAGTACGCCTTTGCAGTCTGTTCTGCACAGCTGGACTCGAATGCAATCATGCGTGAAATACCATTTTCGAGATGGTGACAATCCAATGCACTTTTTCGTTGTTTTCTCGCAAAATATGCTAAAAAATTCCTTCTTCTGCGTCATGCACTTTTGAATGTAGGCAAGCGTGTACTGCAGCATTAAGCACAAATTTCTAACAAGAGTCGAGTGTGTTGAGAATATATTTTTAAAATAAAAGAAATTCTCTCTGACGTAAATGATAGTGATCATGACTTCATATTCTATCACAAAAGAGTAAAAACTATTAAGATATGGCGGAGTTCATGACATAAGCTCCGCAAAATAGGACGTCCTTCTACAACGACGAGAAACAACTAATGGTTACCATCTTGTGGAATCTATCTTTTCTTTCGCGCAGATATTCTTCCATGCTGGTTGGATGAAAGCGTTGACGTGAAAAATATAATTAGAATTTCATAAAAAGAGATTCATAGCAGGGAGCCCGTGGGCAAAGCAGCTTGAAAAACCGTGATCTAGACAACATGACAAAACCATTCCACATGCAATTACACTCTTAATTACGGGTTTTACTGCGCAACATCAGAAAAACCTAACAATAATTACCTTCTTGTTTTGCCAGATACACTTTATGCATTAAACCTGGTAATACATGTCCCTCTTGTATATTGAAGTTGTCATTTGGACCAAAGACATTGCAAGGAATAACAGAAGTGAAATGACATCCACAATCATCGTTGTAACCTCGATTCATAATATCAACTAATCTCTTTGCGTAACTATAGAAAATTATCAACTTCAAAATCATTATACTGTGACACGTCATTAACGGACAAAACAGATTGCTTCAAACCTAAAGCCTGAAGAACAAAAGTTAATAGAAGTAACCTGTAAGAAGAATGGGAAGTTTGGAATACCAGTACGTCAAATGTCATTCATTTTGCCATAACAAAGTAAAAACAAAAATTACTTTTGGTAAATAAATGTGGCCATACGATTATGCTTTCATCACACAATACGCTCATAGTTTTTAGTACTCGTGTTGAAAAAAACTTGCTATCATCAACAACAACAGTTTTGCACATAAAAGCATGGCCCATGCGAGCAATATTACTAATCAATAGCTTATATATAACATCTTTATACATGATTACGAAAGATTAACCCCCACCACCACCACCACTTTTTCAATGCAATCCATACCTGTAACCATAATTGGAATGATGAGGAGGGCCATCATGCAGCATACTTTCATTAATTGGATACGTTGTTTTATCAGGAAATATACAAGTTGAAAGACATGATACTACTTTACGTACACCCGTTTCATAAGATGTTTGTAAAACGTTGTCATTTATTGCAATATTTTTTCGAAGAAATTCAAGATTAGCCTAAAATTATAAGTTTGTTACATTTTAGAATAAAAGTTGAGTACTTGAATAAGAGCTACATGATAGCAAAAAGGAGTCTAAGCTATATTGTCATTCTCTTTTAGGTCTACTGAAGAACCACCTGCATTTGTTGACATGTGGAACTGGATATTACTATAACTGAAATGCAGAACTTTAGCAAAATCGCAAACCTGCATTAGGACCAATGATAGGGTAAGTTAGTTAAAGCAATAATGCCAATTCTTAAAGAGATTCAAACTTATTCAGTGCATGGGAGATGCAGGTTGTGATAACTTTATGATGAGGCATAATATGCTTAAATTATGAATTAGAAGTGCACTTTTTAGCAGGTTTTCTGAAATAACCAATACTTTATAGAAATAACAAGGGAAAACATCAGCACATAGGGCCTACTCTCAGTTTATAAATGTTCACCTTTAAATTTCCAAAAAGTCCACCAACTTTAGCTGCAAGATGGATAACATGAGTGGGTCTGTAACGATCAAACATGGCTCGTGTGCTCATCTTGTCAGTGAGATCAGCATCTTTGCTTGAAGCAAAATACCAAGTTTCATTGTTCTTTTTTTCACCATTGTCAACAACATATTTTATGGCCTTTCCTACAAGGCCTGATCCCCCAGTTACCAACACCACAGTGTCTTTATTGGAATCCATGCGTTATGGCTTAATCCTACACAATACACCAGCAGTTTTACAACTATGCTTACAGCAGTACAACGTGTAAACAGTATTGACAAGAATGCACAGAATGAAAACACCTTTTTGCTCTACACCCAGAGCAATAGCTCTAAAAAATACTAATATTTCAAGAAAAATTTGTTGATAAGGTAAAATAGTGGTCTACAACTTGATTTTACCAGCAGTGCAGAAAAAATTTCTGAGTTTAGGCATTAAAACACTGCAAGCGCAAAAGGTGATAAGTAATAAGCATTATGCTGATCTCTTTCTCTACACTAAGTAAAGCATAATTTAAAAACCCTTTACTTTGGTTGGCAAACATAAAAAAATGCTTCACCAAATACAAGCAACTACAATAACACAATTATGATGTACATACCCAAAAAGCTATGCTTAAACGCAAAACTCTGAGGAGAGTTTTCTTATTACTGAAACATGAAATTCCAAATCAGCATTAGAGCTGGGATTAAGAATCGGGCAATGGCCATAGAACTCCATGATTAAAAACTCATGATGTCTTGTGGCACTATCATACTGAGTTGTGTACAATACAACTTTGTTAAGTCATGCTTTAATGCACGCAAAGAAAAAAATGTCATGTAATAAAGCTCCACTTATTAGCTTTGAAAAAAAATTGCACAGTAAGTTGATAATGAAGGGCACTAACCAAATAAGGAAAATTCATTAGGAACTGAACTTTCTAAAGGTGGTGGTTTCAATAAAAATATGATGGCATTTGCTTCCACTATAATAATCACTACTGCACATGCCTTATGAGAAGGTAATATGATTGATTAAGCCTGTTGCATGGAGTTTTTGGTGTTATGCTTCTTTCATATTCAGCAGAGTACACATATTTCTAAAATAATATCTATGCAAAAATAAATATTCCTAACTCTCCCCAGTGCTGTGTGTCTCACACTTAGAAGCATTTGAAGTCCTTCTCATCATACATAAAGAAGTCTTTCTTACACTTTTTTTAGCAGCTACACCTTTTTCTTTCCAAACATCTAACTTGCCATTTTTTGTGACTCCAGCCAATTTTTCCATTTAAATTGTACTCACACTGTAATTAACTGATCAGTTCAAACTCTTGTCAATTTACAATTTTACTTCAAATAACCAGGTACTCAAAACTACAGAGAAATAAATTGCACAATAATGCACCATAGGCCATGTAGACTGCCAGCCTTACAAGCTGGGAGGTGGTGCAGCAAAAAAACATAAAAAATGTCTTTACTAAGCTGCACTATTCTACACAGCATGCCTAGTGGGTCCAACTAAAAATTACATGTCTGAGAAGTCTATTAGAGTGTCAAATAACATTAACCATAACCTCAAATAATGCAGACATCACAGACGTGCACTAAGTTAAACTGTCGTAGCTAGGCTAGTCGTTGAAAGGTTATAGAAGCATGGAAAAAGCAATAATCCCAAAGAACATCAAAAATTATGTCTCAGTAGGTTAATGCTACCTAACATTGCTCTAGGCAGCTAAAGTGATCACTATCTGCAAGACAATTTCACAGCAAACACATATAACAGTCACTCATTTCAAGTAACGCCAACCAGTAGTGCACAAGTAGACACATAAACAATAATAATCAAGTGAATTACTGCTCGGCACAACAATTGTACCACTACACTGTTTGAACTAAGATCCAAACTAAAGTAGTCCACCTGGTTACAGTCGCCAGATGAAAGTGGGGAAAGATCCGAAGAGCGGGTCAAAAAAATCCCAAAAAATAGCAGTTTTTGAGTAAAATAATCCATCACCCTGAAAAGTTTTTGCACGACTACCAGTTGTGTTATGGTCTCAAAATTTGTCTAAGAGGTCGTCATGCGGTGTTAATCCTTCAAAAATAGGTCTTCAAAATTCATAATTGTCCGAATTTCGTCAAGCTTCAGGTTTCTGCTGGGTTATTATGTATTTTCGCCGAGTTTCTCGCGCAAAAAAGTCTCAAGATTCGAGTACTTTCCAAAAATTTGGTTTCAAAAATCTCTGCACCTTCTAAAATATACTGCAAAAAAAATCTCAAATGCTGCAAAAAATCTTAAAATTTAGGGATAAATTTCCAAGATTGGCAGCTATGGTCCTGGTTGATGATCACTATGCCGAATTTAAAATTCTTTTCTCAAAAACTCCTAGCAATTAATCACCATTGTTTTGGTGGAAAATATATTTTAGTAAATGTGAATTACAGTCTTCAGTTTTACAAAAATAGTTCCTTATTTTATTTGTCTGCGTATTGCTTTAGTTCCTTATTCAAATAGTTCCTTACTCGATTTAATTAAGCAACTAAAGAAGGTACCGTAATCTAAATTTACTAAAATATGTTTTCCCCTAAAGTAATGCTGATTGATTGCTTAGAGTTTTGCAGAAAATGAATTGTGACGCGTTTGTGAAAACATATTCTGACTGTAACATTACGAGCAAGGCAATAGATGTACCCGTGCTTCACAGGGTTAGAATTGCGAAACTGCTTACTCAACATGTCGTAAGAGGCGACTCTTGGGTACCGTCCAATGGCAGTCCACCTTGTTGGTGGCGGGGCTACCAGTCAATAATTTGCATTCATGACTAATTCGAAATGGGCTGCCACTTTTTCCCTAGCGTAATTCAGTTTGGTTGACGGTGTAAACCTGGATTGCCGTTTGCGCCGTATCTCCATCCCAAAGAGGAAAAAGGGTAAACCAAACAATCAAAACAAGAGAAAAAGAAGAGAAAGGTTGACTAATTTTAGCACAAAAAACAAAGCAATCACTAAAGGCAAAAACAGCACGGCAATATGTGCAGCTTACACACCATGTTCTTAGCTTGAGTAGACATCGCTTTTAAACGTTCTGGTTTGGTAAAATCTTCACCAAAATCTCGAGAAAATTTACTTGTTTAATTTAATATGAAGTAATATTTATTACCCCCCCCCCCCTAAAAAAAAAACAATCTCTGCGGAACAAAAAGTTTGTCAAAGACCACGTTCAACAATTATGTTTTTCAACACGTTATATAGTGCCCAATCAAATAATATGAAAGTCTGTAAAAAATGTATTAACAGAAATCTGTCAATATACGAAATTCTTCAGTCCTAAAATCTGTTCCTATTTACCTCCGCGTTTTTATTCACCCCATTTTACCGTATATTTACAGACTGCTGTTCCAGCATCAAACAATTGGTTTCTGTGCAGTAAGCCTACTCGCGTGGTGCAGTGGTCCAAACACGTACGTGGCGCGTTTTACCATCTCTAGTTTACAGTCATCTAGTTTTATAGTGTTTGGTTTCGGTGAGGGTAAGGATTAAAGCTAGGATTCTTTAAATGTAGAAATAAGGTTAGAGTTAGTCCGAGGAATTTTCGCGTTTTATTAGTATTTGTAAAAAACATAATAATGCACAATAATTGTCTGAAATTTGTTTCGTGAACTGTAAAGCTGTTGCAACGTTTAAATTTGCAAAGAATGTAGGCCTAAGCTTTGTCTTTGAACTTTTCGAGGTGCTAAACTTTACAGTGACAGAGGGGCTTAAACCAACCAGCAGATATGATGATAAGCCTTCGACATAGCACTAACATATGGAAAGATGGATTTACCAAATTTTTAGCAGAAATAGGAAAACCCTACTAAATTACCGAAATCTCCAAGGTCAAAAATTCAGCCTACCGTAATCAAACCACCAATCTCTAGACCGAGGATCTCCAAAGTGCGGCCCGCCAAGACTTTTAATCCGCCCCGCCAAGCTCTCTCTATAATTGCAAAACAAATGTATTGTGCTTTAGCAATAAGCGTGCGCTTGATCGAGTAGCTTGAGAATATTGTTCACCATGTCGAAGAGATGAATTAGCAGAGGTGGGCACTTCCGCAAATTGCGGACTCCCATTTCTATTTGCGAATTTGCGGTGAAAAAACTGAAATTTACCGCAAATCTGCAAAGCAATAGACAGTGTTGCATGTTCCGCTGTAAAATCGGTTTGGAATTGGACGACCTTATTTCCTAGGTTGGAGGTTAACGTCCGGTTGTTGATGATCTTTTGTTTTGCAGGTCGACGGCAAAATTTGACCTCCAAAAAAAAGATCATCACGAGAAGACAAAACAACTGTAAATATTGCGGTCTAAGATTGCGGAAGTGCAATGTGCATTTGCGGTAGCGGAATTGCGAAAAGTTACCGCAAGCCTATCGCCAACTTGAGGATTTGCGGTTGTGGAACACCTCTTGTAGTTTTGCGGAATTTGCGGTTGCGGAATTGAGTGTAAATTTGCGATGCCCAGCACTGTGAGTTGGCCTGTCTTAATTGCATATTTGGGTATGATCTTTTTTGGGAGATTACTACAATTTCATTCAAGGGCTAAAATGACTTACCTTTACTCCAAATTAGATTGAATTATTTAGAATCTTGGCTCCCGAAGCTTCAAAAATTTAGCAATGCGCCCCCCCCCCCCCCCGTTGGAAAACTTTGGAGGCCCCTACTCTAGATCAAGTTAATCATGGCACCTGTGAGAAGGAGCATAGTTTTACTCAGGTGATTTATCCAATTGAGTACCGATAGTTGTATTTTTGATTATCAAAGTCTGTATTGCTTTTCGTAAATTTCCGTATTTCAGTCATTTTCATGCTTTCGTGAATAGTTTTTCCGTATTTCCGCGATTCTGATCAGAAAAATTTTAGTTTGAATTACATACTAAAGTTTAATGTCTTTTCATACATCCGCGTTTCCATGTTGTAGTTTGCCTAAAATCTCTTACCACAGAGCAAGTTTAGGAGCACTAAACTAGAAATGTAGCCTGATAGCGCAGTTAGGTTATTAACCTAGTGTATTGTAAATTTTTTTGCATTTAGCCCTGTGCTTAAGAATAAGATCAAAGAATCGGCCATAGATGAATCTCATCACATTTTAGTTTCTTTTAAAAACTGAATCCGCACTACCTCTCGGCACATATTAAATCGCACAGAACATTACACGGCTCTGCCAGCATCGCTCACAGGTCTTCTTCAGTTTGATCGGAATTAAGATATAAATTCAACTGAAAGAAGTGTCCTAAGTATAGTGTACAAACAGTAGATAGTTTTTTGAAGACAGCAAAATCCCATTTCAAACCAACTGTAGCTTAATTAAAAAAAACCTGGTCAAAGGGATTGGCCCATGGGGAGGATAAGCATGTAATATCAAGATCCTTAATTCTGCTCCTATCATTCCCATCCTGCCATTGCTTCTTTAAATGAGTATAGGAGCACAATGAAAGTAAAATAGGGGATGCATTAAAACAATCATCTTGTTTTCACGAATAAGTTTATCTACAAAAATAGATACCGGTATTAAGTGGGAGGCATGTTTAAAAACTTGATGCGCTTCCGATGGTCATCGGGCAATCTTCTTGGCCTCAAATTTATGATTAGGCCTTTTTTATTCTATTCCCTTGATGTAGACGTAACCAATAAAAGTAAAAAGGGTCAAGCCCCCAAATTTTTAGTCCCAACCGCAATAGGCCTAATGGGTTATTTTCAAACAAATAGCAAAAATATTTCTCCGTTTACGAAACGATTTACTTTGACTTCCTTCAAACTAAGTTATCAGAAATTTCCGGTAAATTTGTCTTTTCTAAAAAAATATTTTTTTGCTAGTTAAGCATCCTTGGATCTGAGCTGGGGTGCATTGGTCGGGGGGTCCGGCATGTGGGGCGCCCTTGGTTGCACAATATGCTTTGCAAAGAAATGCTCGGGGTAGGCTTCAAGCCATAACTTATTGCAGGTTTGCATCTAAAACTGAGTAAAAGTAGATTACAGGCATACAAAATGTGATGAAGAAAATTATTCCATTCGGTTGCTCCTGTGGCATGCTGCAACACTCGCAACAGGCCTCAACGTCTCTTAGTGCTGTTGAAAAACTGGAAAAGGAAAGTTAGTGTGTTGCCTATTTCAATTGTTCTCAATCACTAAATCGGTATAGCTGCTACATAATGCAAATGCTATCATGTGAAACGAGAGCTAATTCGTTATACCGTACCATTTCAGCAAAGCCAAAAATAAGTATGGCTACTACTCACTATACAAGTTAAAATTTACTGTAGCACGAAAAGAAAATGACCCAGAGAGAAGAGTAAATCTGATTATTCTGTGTATAGAAAAGCTAGGGAGTTTAAAGCAGTATCCGAGGCTGCTCAGTCTCCAGAGCTCGTACTTTGCAGTAAGTCTTATATTTTAGTACCGGTAGCATTAAGTGAAAGCTATTTTAAAGCAGCATTTTAAAGTATTTTCATTGACTTGACTTTGTACAGCAATGTATACTTTATGAAGAACAGAATATAATCTAGAGCATTGGACTTGCAGACATTTTTAGGCAAGCACAAGTCCGAATTTACTGCACTAGTCCAAGTCGAACTCAAAAATTTCAAACACGAAGCGGTAATCCTTCAACCATGAACTTAAAATGCAAATCAGTGATGCACTTTCAAGATTATGAAAAACACAGCAGCCATAATGGTATTAAAGAAAATACTTTAGCCACTAGCGTGTAATCAAGGTTAATGCAGTTGAAAGACAGAAATCAGTATTTTTTATTATTTGACATATCAGAAGAAAATAATTTTGCCGTTATTACAAGTTATTGCGCCTGGTGTTCAAGAATTACCATTTCATATTACATATAACTAAATTAAACTTGGACTAGTCTGTGAAAACTGCAAGTTCAAATCCGAAATAAAACCCTCAAGTCCAAGTCTAATGCCCTGTTGTAATCTCGTTTAAGCTGCGATTGCATAAGACCAACTTGAGAAAGCTGCATTACGATATTTACGAAGAGAATTTTCTCAACATCAGATTTAGAAGCTATTTCAGCAGTTGATTCATCATAAAGATTCTTCAAAGATTTTTGTAACTTTTTCCATTTCATTATCCCATTGATTTTTGTGATTTTATTACTACTTTCAAGTATTCAATGTAGAACAATTTAGACCAGTGTTTCTCAAACTGTTTTGGCCCATCGCCCCTTATCATTCCCGACATAACATTATCGCCCCCCACGCCGTATAAAGTACAGCTAAACAAACAAAAGATAGTTTTTTAAAGAATTTATTCAAAGAAAATCAACACATAGTATGGTCCCCAGTTCAGTGTGATGGATGTGCTTGGTGACCTTCACAAAGCTTCGAAACATTGGGAGACATTTTAGTGAGGTACAGTCGTAGATCACCTCGCTTAGTAATTGATAAGCGGTTTCTTTGCTTTGAGAGCATGAGGGTCACAGCCGAAAACCTTTTTTCAACCAAATATGATGTGGGAAATGATATAACCCACATTATAGCTTCTTTCCATAGGAGTGGATATTTGCTAGCTACCTGGCACCAAAATAAATCATATCGATCCTCTTTGAAGCTCAACCTGGATTCATCATCACTTTGCAAATCGATAAACTGCTCTTGAAGTTCAAGTTCTATGTCTGTAGGTTCTGCACAAAATGGCTTAAGTACCCAACTTGGAACATGAAGGTCAACAAGATCTGCAAAGCGAATTTTCATATCTTCTAGAAGGGTATCTAAATGCGAATAGTATTTTAGTCGTTCCTCTTCTGTAACAACATTATCGCTGAGATGTGGAAACTGATATAGAATGTTTCTGCCCAAATTTTGTTTGTAGAGAGAAAGCTTTGAAATAAATGAAGTTATCACACTCTTGCACTTAATAAGAGTGATCATTTCTCCCTGAAGCTTTTTGTTTACTTCATTCATGGCATTGAAAATATCAGCTAAATAAGCAATATCATTTTTTAATGGTTTCACTGTATCAGCCAATTGATCATCAACGCTAGAGAGGAGTTCGATAACTGAATCATAAAGGGCATAAAAGCGACTCAAACAAACACCCTTTGAAAGCCATCGTACTGCAGTATGCAATAACAGACGTTGAAAATCTTCGTCGTTTTCACAACAAAGTAAGCGGAATAGTCTATCATTGAGAGCATGAGCTTTTATCTTGTTCACACATTTTATCACAATATTGAGTGAATGATGCAGTTCAGGACTGAGGTTACGGGGCGACCAAATGCTGCCGGTGGATTACACAATGAATTGCAATAAGCTCAGGAATTTCTCTTTTCATAAGTGCGATAAATCCTCGATGCTTCCCAACCATAGCCGGCGCACCATCTGTAGCACATTGCAGTATATTCCTCATTGGGATCCCCTGTTGTTCATAGAAGTTCTTCACTGCATTAAAGATACTTGATGCCTGAGTGTCTGTAGGAAGACTGATTACAAAAATCATTTCTTCTTGAGGTCGCATATTATGCACAAATCGCACATATCCCAGCAGCAGCGATACATTGTCATCCGAGGTAGATTCATCTATTTGCAGTGAATGTTTAGTCACGAACAGAATCTCAACAAGTTGTTTCAGCACATCAGAACTCATTTCATCAATGCGACGCTGAACTGTATCGTTGCTTAGAGGCACAGCACGCAAAACTGAGGAAGCATTCTGTTCCATAACCGTTTCAATGATTTCTTTTGCAGCTGGTAGCAAAAGATCTTCGCCAATAGTGTGTGCCTTTGCTGTTTTTGCAATTAACAAAGAGATGTTATACGAGGCAATAAGACCTTTATCCTGTCTCATGCCAGTCTTGGTAAAGAGAGTTCGAATTGTAAGTTGCTTTGCTTTTTCATTTCGAAGCTTCTTGAAGTCGCTGCCAATTTTGTTTGGATGTTTTCTCTTGAGGTGATCTTTGAGCCGACTCGGTTTCGTTGCCTCATTAGATAAGATGGAGCCGCACACGAGGCACATTGGTCGACTGGAATCATGCGGAGCAGTAACAAAGCCAAATTTCAAATAATTACTGTCATAATGCCGCACTTTTACTTTCTTGATCTTCCGCAACTTTGCAGGAGGTTGGGATGAGCTACTTTCATCCGATGATGCTGATGACATATTTCGAGACTTGAACAAAATAGAATGCACCTGAACAATTCAGCACTTTCTGATCTAGCACTCAAGTTAACAACATAACAGCGTTTTGCCTAAAACAATACGATCTGCACGAGTTAGCTAGCCTTTACTGTACTGTGCTGTATCAAAACAACTTAGGCTACTTCGTTTCTAATCAAAACAGCTTTCGCTCGCAGAAACTCCCACCACGCTATCCTAGAAATTAGATAATGCACTAAAAGTCGTCGTATCAGTGGAACTAACTACCTTACAGTTGCGCTATTAAAGTTCCGATAAGTTATCCATTTGTATTATGCAAGTTTGCGGTACCATAGCGTAATAATGCAATCTTTTACGTCATAGTTGAGCCAAACAATCGTACTATGAAGCCGATAATAGGTTTTGGAATTATTGTGACAGTAAACTACACTGTAGCCGAGCGCGTCGACCATCGCCAGTAAAAAAATCACCCGCGTTAGCAGCAATCTCCAACGATTAAAAAATTGAATTGAAGTTAGCAAGAAACTAAGCAGTTGATTGTGTGTATTATAATAGTAGCTAAAGTTAGCGATCGATTAGCGTTTTTGCCCCCTTCATAATTTTTCGCCCCCCTATCGCCCCCTTCGTTTTTTTCGCCCACTTTGAGAATCACTGATTTAGACAGTGTTTGCAATTTTTTTATCATCCTCCATGAAAACAACCAAAAGCATAGAGAACTTTGGGATACTTTTTTGAAAAAAATCAAAAGACTTTTCCAATTTGCAAACAAACACATCTTTGCCATTTTCAACCACAACAGAAACCACTAATGTTGATACCAAAAAACCAA
This sequence comes from Trididemnum clinides, assembly GCA_963675345.1. Lineage (NCBI taxonomy): Eukaryota > Metazoa > Chordata > Ascidiacea > Aplousobranchia > Didemnidae > Trididemnum > Trididemnum clinides. The sequence continues at coordinate 8,249,347 of OY776302.1, read as the reverse complement.
AATCTGTTGAAGAAGCAGTGCGTCCATTACCAAGTGATCCTGTACCTTCTGCGGTTCGGCAGTATCTCCATCAGATTTATTGCTCAGTTATACCGTACTTCGAATGAAACACTAAGCATCGTTCGACAATGCTGAAGTTTTTGGACTCCTAAAACATCGTAAGATTATCCTTAGCTACTGGAATGCGACAGAAAGCTATGACGCAGAACTGGTGAAAACGTTGGTGTTTTGGACCATTACGCCGTCTAAAATTTTCTCATGGTGAGGGAATGGATAGCCGCCGAAGTCAATACGAGTGGACCAAAAATTAGGGCTCAAAACGACTTCGCAATAAAGTTTACAAACATGCGCACAGCAAAGCTCATAGACAAGCAGAAGAATCGTGCATCACAAACCTATCGCTCATTGGAAAAGTTCACGGACAATGGCAACTACGAAATATAGTCTAAGGTCAGCCTAATTTGTTGCCAACAACAATCGATCCGCGGTAGTTTTTCCAAAATTAATGCAGTTGCAGGTAATGAATGGAGGCAACATGGTGGGGTTGTCGACGCGGTCCAGAAGTTCATGCGTTGAAATGATGAAACGTACAGCTGATTCAATAAAAATGAACTTTATTGGACCATTATCAAAAAGCATGCAAAAATATCATTTAAAACTTATGAATCCACTTCCTCGGCCAAAAATCATGCTTGATTTTATACATTCGATCAAAAGTAGATAATAACAAGATTGCGCCTGAGAATGTATTTTTAGACTTGAGCGAGCTTCCAGCGAAAGATGTAGGAACAATTTGTAACTGTGTGTTGGATACTTTGCAAAAATGTGGATTTTATCACTCTTATCTTTCTGAGCATCTTTTTGCTTTCACGTTGGATGGAGCTTCTACAGTGTTTAGACGTAAAAGAGAAGTTTGAGTCCGTTTGTAAAGGAGTTTCTTTTCTTGACAAAGTGGCATTGCATGAATCATAGATTAGAGCTTGACGTGTGTAATGTCACTGATGCGATAAATGACTTTTTCACATCCAGTTATTTTTGGAAAAAAATCGTTCAATATACTTCCACTTTCAGATACTTGTACGAGCCCTTTCTGATATTGCGGCTGAACTTGAAGTGCTACTGAAAATAATTGGTAAATTGTTACGGTTCGTTGGATGGCTTCGTCTAACAGAGTCGTGACTGCTTTGCAAGAGAGCTATTTAGGATTGCATGACTATCTTCTGTGTTGGTCGGTCAACAAAAAAGTCAAAGCTTCTGCTTGCGCAACACATAAAGAACTGATTCGCAAAATGACGATGGAAGAGTTCGTCGAAGACTTTGCATTAGCACGAGACTGTTTATCTCAGCTGTCAATTCTTTCCAAGATCCTCCAAAATAGGGGCATCAATGTCGTAATGGCCAACTGGCATGTCAAATGGCCTGTAAACAGCCGATCATTAGTCAAAAAAGTTATGAGCAACAAGTAATGCTCTTTCAGCAGCATCGCCAATGGTGACCGATCAACTACTTCTTTTAAAAGCGTTCCCCTACAAAAATGTGCTTCCACAACAGAATATGTTTCTTTGGATGGTTACAATTTGTTTACTGTCTGATAAACACCATTTAATCAAGGATTCTGGGCAATGATAGCAATAGCATTCTTCGGTCATTTGAAATCCGGATGTCAGACTTACAGCCAGCTCATATAAATATTCCATGAAAAGATGGGGAAACACAGCTACTTGAAATATGCAAGAGATTCAAAATTTCTCATGCAGATATGAATGCAAGACTCAGAGGATACTGGTGTAATCCAACAAACATTACAAAAGTTCTACACAAGGAATTGATTTGTGGAGTATAGCAAGTAAATCGCACAAATGGAGAGAGGGCTTTTTTCAAATGAATTTGATTACATCTCCGTTTAAAATAAAATTTACGATGCCACATACTGCCTCATTTGCTGTTTATCAACCATAGGAATCGCCGCCTCATTTGTGGTGTGGTACAGTTTCTACAAGGTATGATTGAGCCGCCATCAAAAGCCTTTTGATACTACAGCCAAACTGACAATTTTGATGTCTGCGCTTAATTTACAATAAGTTTAAAATTTGCACAAATAACTTCTGAACATGTTTTGAATCACGCACAGACATCAATCTTGTCGGTTTGACTCGAGGTCAAATGGCGTCACTCGAGTAACTTGATGCTGGTTTTAATCGGTGGTGAAATCTAGAAATGCGTTTAGCTGGTATGGGCATGATTTTTGCCGTACGTAATTATTCGGCAAAGTTGTGTGTTCAGTGCTGTTTAAAAACTTTGTTTTGTGTTGTCTAGTTTTCAAGCAGAAAAAGGCACTTCTATTTCAGATCAATCCCCTCCCCCTGTTCCATGCGATATGATGTGCATCTCTTGATTGGTAAAGTGTAGCCATAACTTTCCAACATAGGCTATATTAACTCAATATGAAATCTTCAATAGGTGGCAAGAAATTACGGTTCTGGGTGGGGGGTGAAGCTGCCAGTGGTTGACGCCACTGTGGCGCTTTAACCCCCTCGGAAAAATAGCTCTCACGCAACTGACCAAAGGGCGCCCCAAATTAGGATTTTGCGAATGCCCCCTGGATCCAAGTGCACATCCATTAAAATGTGTAACCTGGCTGTACCCACTCTAAAGTGCACGATTACTTATTGATAAAATGCCTCATTCTTGATCAAAATTCGTTTGTTTTCTTTTTCCTTAATGGCGTTGTGGTTCATAATGTTAATATTAATCATTTGCTGTCTTTTTTCTACAAAAGCCGCCTGAATGGCTCGCCTTTTCTCTGGTCACTATCAATATTATAATAATCGCTTGCTGGCTTTTTTCTACAAAGGCTGCATGAATGGCTCGCCTTTCCTCTTCACTGAAAGTCTAGCACATCAATATTTTCTTAAAACAGTAACAGTTCAAAAACTCTGTCATGATAGCTGAAATCGTCGAGCATTATGACCAAACAGTGATGTTAGAAGCTATTGTGTTGGTCATCTTGGACTAATGATGTGCGGTATATACTTTACTTAGAAACCTCTGCAGAACTTTACGACGACTTCATATTTGTTCTCAAGTCTTGCTTTAACTAATAGCATGCTTCAAGTCGGCTTTCCTTAAGCTATCACGCTTGGCATTTTGAACCGAATGACGTAATATTACCTGATGCATTTTAATTGGTTATAATTTGTCGCGTGTCTTCAAATTGCACTTGGGAGTCATTAACGTGGCTCACTACATTTTCATATCAGCAAGTACATTTGCGTATTTTATCATTCTGTTCATTTACATAAGTAGTTCTACTGTTTTATTTACTTGCGTATATCAGCAACAACTCCAAAATAATGTTTGACTCGTATTTTTATTGTTTTACGACTGGATAATCTTGTTTAACTGTTCAAAATATTAAAACTGACGCAAAGTATATCTTGCAGTTTGTCTTCACTTTAAAACTACAACAAAGGTGTTGCACAAAAAGTCATCATTAAAAAGAGAATTGATTGTTGCGTAGCCACTTTTGTTGAGAGCACGATTTTAACATCTCCTGCAAACGGGTTCAATTGCGGCTCCGTGGTCAGAACGATACTTTTTAAAAAAATACAAAGAAAACGATTTTGTCATTAAGCGTTCATTATGACGTTGTATTATCCCTAAAAGATTTTACTTGTTAATGAGTCAAGAGCTGGCTTTTGTTCCAACTACAATTTGAGTAACTTTCGTTTTTGGGCAGTGATTTATATGGCCAGATTTTATGATTGAACCCCCAGTAATTGCGGAGAAGTCAAAGCGAATGTTTCGCGCATTAAAGAGCGAGGCTCAGCTACGTTTTAGTAAAATTTTTGAAAATACTTTTTTCTACATCTTCCTTTCATAAAAGAACTTTTACTGCACAAAATTTAATTTTGTGCTTTTTTAGTCTACATGTTTAATTTTACCCCGTTTGGTTTCATTTACCTCAGTTTTCCGATATTGAAACCACGAACTGCCTGAATATCACTGAAGGCTCACGCGATGCTACTTTTCTACCGGCTTGTAAGTAAAGGATATGAAAATTCTGAAATAAAAAAAATTGTTTTGCTTGTATTTAAGCTCTTTAAAAAAACCAAGATATTGGCTTCCTTTTTTCACCCCAAAAATTGAACAATTTGAAAATTGGTGGTTTTTGTTTGTCAAACATCAAACAATATAACAAATAAGAAGTTTTTTTAGAAAATAAAATTTATTCATCGACGGAAAATACTTCATTACTATTCCTGTGGGTGAGTACGAGTAATTGGTGCTCATTTTCCATGCTAGCTATAGGCTGCTGCCCATTGCCATTGTTCTTTGGAGTTGTACATGCGCAATTTGGATTTAGGGACCCTTGTGCTTCATCATTTAAATCCACATGCGGGACATTTATTTGGCTAAAAAAATCAGTACCGGAAACAGGAATATCGTCTTGCATTGAGCCTGTAAGATCTACAAAGAGGTTTTGGAACACGGTTTGGTGGAGATTATACGACTCGTATTGCTGTTGGTTCTGCGGTTGCTGATGGTGTAATAGTTGTTGCTGATGTTCAACATAGGCTGCTTGCTGTTGTTGTTGTTGGTCATTAATATATAAAAGGTGCTGTTGATCATGCAATTGCGGTTGTTGTTTGAGACCACGTTGTCCCTCATTTCCAATGCTAGTGCACGGTTGCAATATATTTCCATTGTCCCTAGGATTTGTGAAATTCCGATTTAGGGGCGTATTCTTACTATCATTCAAATCTAAGTTCTGGATTACGTTTATTAGGCCTGAACAATCATTGGCGGTGATAGGAACATTTTCTTGCACTGAACCTGAGGTATCCATCAAAAGATTTGGCAATACACCTTGATGGTATGTAGACGTTTTGTGTTGCTGTTGGTGCACCATTTGTTGTTGGCATTCATTATGTGTTGGTTGCTGTTGATGTTGATAATTAATTTGTGTGGATTGCTGTAGTTGTTGCTGATTAATTTCTGTTGGTTGCTGCTTTTGGTCAAAAGAATTTTGTCGCCGATATTGTTCAAACTGCTGTTTCCTTTGTTGCCGTTGACGTTGCTGCTGTTGACAACGTTGCATTTGACGGTATGATTCCACCTTTAAACCGTTTGGATAACATCTATGTTTCTTTTTTCTAAATACACAAATAAATTTAAACCATAGAATATTTCAAGTTATAATAGATCTTCGGTGAAAGGGATGGGGGAATCCGCTCCAGGTGATACTTGAGCAACTAGGATGATCTCCAATTAGCCTTTCTTGCAATTATCAATGCTGAAACCTAGAGTTTTTTTAATTTTTGGGTAATTCTTCTTCATTCCGCCATGTGTATCTGGGACCGTAGCAGACTGGTGATGCCACTGTGTTTGAGCTTAGGAGTGCCCTTGAGCTTAGGTTTGCTGGAAGTCTATGTATTTACGTAGCAATACTTCAAGCGTGTATTGGCCAAGTGTCGTTTATAAATTTCATTTGAACGCTTGATAAATAGACCATCCAGCTAGTGCTATACATCAAGGTAAAAAACTTAGGCGCCAACATAACTTAACAGCGTCGATTTAAAATTAATAGAGTAATTACAAAATAATGGGGAGCAAGTACACCTTTTTGGCACGCAATTAAAAATATTTTTAGAAAATAGATGATTAATCAAACCTAAAAACTCTTCTGTGAAAAATATTTTTAGGTCTTGGTATGATTACATTAGCTGTCGAAAAAAATTTGCCCTAAAACGTAAAAAAAAATAACTTGTAGCCCTATACTGCTGTGATGTGGCAAAGCCTAACAACTAAAAAATCATGTTTTTGAGAATATTGACTTTGTTATCATTTATAATTGTTCAACAGGGGAACAACTAAACCATTATTTTCGGTTTTTTCTCGAAGCTGTCAACTGTACGAATAATGATTATTTCTTTACGTTCGTTTTTCAGTAGCTTCACGTAAACGAAAAAAATCAAGAATGTTTTATGACATCTGAAATGTAGTAGTTAGGTGCTGCCATATCACGGCAGTATAGTAAGCCACGGCTGGTGACATTTAATGAAAATAACGCTTGTTTGCAGTGGCGGACAGATAATTTGGGAAAAGGCAGCTCGGCACCGGGTTTGCAGTTTGGTTGCAAGATCACGATCTTTTTTCGGTGATCAATTTTTGGTAAAAAACTGAAGACCTTTCTAAAAAATTATCTGCGAACCCCCTTAGGCGTGGTAATTCCGAAACGGGTTCGAAAGCAAACATATTCAAATATAACCAACAAAAATTTGGAAATGATTGGAGGATAAAAACATGAGATAAAAAACAGATGTAATTACTTTACTTCTTATGGAAGAGTAATGCCAAAAAATTGCACTGAAAAAAAAGGATGTGGCAATGACTGTTGTACGTGATGTATAAGCTGCAATGAAATTGTATTACGTCAATACAAATTGATATTAAGTCACTGCGATCCTAGCTTTAGAGATTTAGGCGGTGCAAATAAACAATAATTGCACTATCAGGCAGGTTTTTAGGTGACTAGAAAATTCAACTGCATGATAACGTTTTTGTATTGCACCACCAATTTACAGCACTAACGCTCATTTGAGGTACAGTGCTGCTGGACACAAGTGGTGGGGACCCAAAGAGGTAAGAGCTCTGGAGTTCGGGGCTCTTTGTTTTCTGGTGCCAGTCCAGAGGCTTAAGCAAAGGAGCTACACTCTTTTTAAACCAACAGGTAAAAATAGATTTATTTTCATTTGCGCGCGACAATAGGATTAACGTAGCCAACTGACTGAGGTTTTAATTTCCAAATGGGTTGCCCCGAGTCGTGATAAATCTTTCAGTAAGACACTGTAAGATCATACCTTTCGGTTAGTAGCAATATTCGAGCTTTAGGCCTATGCATAATATGACAGAGGTAGACTAAATAGTGCAGTGGCAACAACGAAAAAACGTGGGCGCAAGTTCTTCATTTCAATCTGAAGTTTACTCACTTCGATTCTTTCTCTTTAATGGCCAACATACACATCTGTTGAGGTTGCTCTTTCAAAGCTTCTTGGGCAATAACAGCTTTCTCTTGGCGTGACTTTCTTCCATATGAGCTTCCTGTGAAGCACCGTAATAGCAAAACGAATTATTGCCAAATTATAAGCTACAAGGTTTAACGTAGGCCTATGGTAGAGTTAGATTACGCACCCACTTAGAGTTGTCTAACGTATATCTTTAGGCACGATTTGAGAAGTTCCGTTTTAACAACTTAATCCGTGGTTTTTGGCACAAAAACAAGGGTGTGCTGAACGCTGTTTCAAATTGGTTGAAACTTTGATCTTTTTTATCAGAGCCATTTTGCATTTAAAATCAGTGGTGAAAATGAGCCGGAACAATCTGGAACGCCGTTCCGGTAAAAGATCTAGAACCACTACGGCTTGTCGGTAAAAGTCTTCGCCGAAGTGTTGCATACGTGTAAAGCTTTCATGATAAAACGTTAATAAAAAATGCCATTCAGCACTTCAGAACGTATCACGGCGTTGAAATTTAATCTTTATTTTTAGGTTTGACAAAAAGCCATGAAAAAAAATGTAATTTTAGGTGTATAAACAAGAAAATGTCAATAACATGCCAAAAAATTTATCAATATTGGAAGAGAAAAGAGAATGACTTAGAAACAGTGAGTGCAACAGCAATGTAGTTTAAAAAACGGTCAGCGATGTCAGCGCTCAAACTGGCGCAATCAGTGAGCACTATTTCAGCAGCAGGATCACGCAAATTCAATTTCGGACAGCTTGTCCATAATTATGGAAAAAACAACAACATGACGGAGTTAGACAAAAAAACAGTTGAAAAAGCTGTTTTTGGTGAAACAGCATGTACTCCCTGTGTGAAGTAGATAATTAATAGGGCGAGTGAAAGTCATATCATTTTGGGTGGTGCAAAAAGTTATGAAACCTGAAAAGGTAAAAAAACTACTTTGTTACGAGGTGTATTTAAAAAGTTATAAGGTCATAAAAAGTCATATTTTCCGCTTTAGGTCATAAAATATGACTTTTTGTTTTTACTTTAAAATGCAAAGATTATACCCCAGTAACCTTGTTCATGCAGAGTAAACAGGTCTTACAGACATTAAAATTTGATAATTAGGTCTACAGTAGATTCCGCTTAATCGGGTCACATCGGGATAAGCACTATTTGGCCCGATTAAGCGGCTAACCCGATTATCCGAAGTCTTGCGGTGTCTGTGCCAGGGTTGTCCTTGGTACACCAGTTATCTCAGCTAGCTGGCGATGACTAATGTTTGGAGGTTGCTCTCCAATTTTTCTTAGGACAACAACCCTTTCAGCAATTGCTAATTCTTTTTGTGGCATCTCTGCTTGGGACTTCACAAAATTTGCAACAAAACACAACAATTACCATGTCCAAGGGCATGAAATGACAAAATAATTTGCGCCTGTGTTTTTCAATTGTTACATAATATAGTTGGCTTTGTGATATTGAGTTCTATTACATCACAAAGGCGGTTTTGCAATTAAACCAGTGTATGTCTGACTACAGTTGTGGCCCGATTAAGCGGAATAGTGGCCCGATTGTGCGGATTCAACGTAGTGCATTATCTTTAATTGGATTTTGTTCTTAACAATTTGGCCCAATTAAACGGCTGACCCGATTAACCGGCGGCCCAATTAAGCGGAATCTACTATATATACCGAATGAGGGAGACCATGAAAATTCTAGTGCTGAGTTTCTTGAAGCATTGCACAGACGTGTTTTCATTCTTTACTGTAGCCCAATAATAGCGCTCTCTATTTGATGACAATTTCCATTGTAACATTGTGTTGACACATTATTTTGCCATCTGCTATTTTTTGTTTAATAAAAGTGGTATATTGTAAAGTGAGCAAGATTGTAGAGTGAAGATGCCAAAAATGAAAGTTTCCGATGAGAAAAAGGTCCAATCGATTATAAAAGACTTCAAGGAGTTCACAGCAGTGGCGTAGCTACCCATTGGATCTTGTGGATAAACCCAGGGGCGGCAAAATGTGATAATACTTTAGAGGAACAAAGACAGTCACATTAATTTATTCTCAGAGAGACTCAGACTTAAACGAATTATGTCAACACTGATCTAAGTGAAACCAAAAAATTACATAAGTTACGCCTCGAATTAATTAGCAACTTTTTTAGATTGTGACTCACTATGTGGTCTCTGTGACGGTATAATGATACTCATGCTGTTGAAGTCATAATAGAATGTCGGTTGTAACTTGTGAGCTATTACATTGTTCAGTCAATTTCGCTTTTAGTTTTGGTAGCAAAATCGTGAAAGGTTTAATTTAAAGTTTCGGGTCTGAAATAGATCACTTAGCTTGACTCAGCAAATTTGCAATTACGGTCGTTTTTTTTAACAATTGTGTCGGAGATTCCAGTTACCAAGATTTAAGTTGCACATTTTTTAAGTTAATTGTTGCCTATGAAGAAAATAAAAAAAAGTGGAGCTTTTTTTAGAAAAAAAAAGCTAGAGAAGAGGAACTAAAAAAGAATGAAGGAGCCATTCTGAAGTTCGTAAAAATTGCTACTGCCAAAGAAACAGAAGAGGTTGGCAGCCACAGTGAATCGCTACCCCAAGTTGAGACGGAAGAAGAAGTGTACCTCGAGCAAAACAATAACAAAGTGATTATTGAAAGAAGTCGGCCGATAAATGAAACACTTTCACATAAAGATAAAGCAAATGATAACTATTGTTCTCATAACGATGTGGGGACTTGGTCAGAAGTATTAACTTATAACATGAGAGCTGAGATGATGATCAAATTAGGGCCCTAAAGGTTTCAGAATAAAGAAGGACCGTTCAAGCCAGCGATTGGAGTAATTAAAGAAGAAGACAAAAAGAAAGAATCCTCAAGCTTTCGGAGTAAGAAGTGGTTTTATAAGACGCTAAAGAATGGTAATGAAAATCTCAGATCATGGTTGCTTTATTCGAACAGCCACTCAGGATTATATTGTTTCTGTTGCAAGTTATTTCAATTGAGAAATAATTATTCTTCATTTGTTTTTAAACCTTTTGTAAATTTTTGGCATCTTAATCCGTGCATTTCTAGTCACGAAAATCCTAAAGTTCAGTAACCAAAATCTTCCTTTTCGCGTTCATCGGGAAGATTCCAATTTAAGGAATCAGGGAAATTTTATTGAAACTTTAAAACTCTTTGCAAATTACAGTACAGTCATTAACGAATACATTTTTGGTACCCAACTCTCTAAAAAGGGCATGACAACGTACCTTTCACCAACCGTCCAAAATGAATTAATCGAGCTTCTTGGTAAAAAGGTAAAAGATCGCATTCTGGAGGAGAAAAAGACTGCAAAGTATTTCGCAATTTTACTCGACAGTACTCCTGACGTCTCTCATATTGATCAAATGACTTTTATTGTTAGATACGTCAAAATCGACAGCAATAATGAGGTACAAATAAAGGAATCCTTTCTAAATTTCTTTCCACTGCACTGAAAAAATGCACACGAAATTACTAAGTCCATTCTCAATAAGCTTTAGCAAAATGGCTTGGACATAATGATGTGTAGAGACCAAGCATACGACAATACTTCCACCATGGCATGAGTCTGTACTGGAGTACAACGCAGAATAAAAAATATTAATTCTAAGGCCTTGTTTATCCCATGCGGAAACCATTCGCTTTACCTGGCAGAAGTTCACGCAGTGGGGTCGTCGGAAGTTTCTGAAACATTTTTTGCTGTTGGGGAAAGGATTTATTTCTTTTTTTATTTTTGCTTCTACTCACAGATGGGAGGTATTGCTTAGGTATGTACCAAGTGTGGTAAAAAAGTGATTGACACACGATGGAGTGCGCATTATGAAGCTGTGAAAGCGCTTCAGCAATGTTTTGTTGCAGTGGTGGGTGCATTACACGAACGTTGTGATCAAAATGAAAACATTGATACTCGAGGACAAGCGCGTGGAATCTTGGATGCGATTCATCGTTTTTCCTTTGTTTCTTTTTTACAGTTTTGGTTGGAAGTCTTAAGAGAATCTTATGACACCCAAAATATTTACAGCGAAAATGTCTTTCTCCGGAAGACTGTACCTACAAGATCAATGCATTTATTGCTTTTTTGATCAATGAGCATGATGCGCTGGTTAAGCAATGCATTAAAAGAGCGATCGAGATCTGCGAAGAGCAAGAAATACCAATTCGAGACGGATTAGAAGAAAGAAAAGGATGCCTGGCGAACATGCAGAAGACGTAAGTCTCTCGGCTATTGAAGAAATTAAGAGATGCATGCTAGAAGCTATGGACCGAATTCGGAGTGAAGCGGAAAAGCGGTTTAGCGAAATGTGTTTGCTAAATGAGGTATTCGGCTTTTTTAAATCCCCACACCTTGTTGCGATGTGACAATGTCGAAATAGATATGGGCAAATTTGAGAAAATGTATGCTGGTGACGAAAATTTTACCGAGTTAAAACTAGAAATCGCTAGGTTTAATCGACTAGGTCACTAGTACAATCCAGTGGTTTTACATTTAAAAATGACGCTACAGCGCTGGACGTGCTGCAGTGGTTAAGCAAACATCGTTTATGTGAATCAACACCTTATTTATTTATGAATCTTAAGCTTTACCTCACTGTTGCTGTTTCTATCGCAAGCTGTGAAAGAAATTTTTCAAAATTTAAGTTGATAAAATCTTACTTAAGATCGACTGTGGGAGAAAGCAGACTGTCTACGCTATCAATACTGTCCATCAAAAGTGATTTAGTCGAGGCATTATCTTTTGACGACATAATATCTGAGTTTGCTTCAATGAAACCTCGAGGTATTCAATTTTGAACTTTCGATAAATTTAAAACAAACATTACTTTTATTCTTCTGTTGTGTGGAGTTTAAATCAGTTTTTATGACGATGTTAAGGGCGGCATTTCGTGCAAAAATCCAAGGGCGGCGTATTGCGTTGCTACGCCACTGGTTCACAACCACTCCAAAAGATGAACTATACTGCCCGCTATGCTGCTGCATTGTTAAGCCTGAGAAGCGATTCTTTGTGGAGCAACATGTTGCTACTCTCTAAAATAGGAAAGGCATTCAAAAGACAAATAGTGCTGGAACTTCTGATAGACGACAAACATTTATCAGTGCTGGTAAACAACAAAATTTTGCAACAAAATTTGTTCAAGCTTTTGCATGATGTGATATACGGTTGGCAAAATTGAATCATCCAGCTATTCAAAAGCTTTTTCGAGATTTGGGGCAAAGCGTACCATCTGCAACAAATGATCGGAAGCTGGCAAAAGACTTGAGTGAGAAGCCGTTGTTTTTGTTATAGATGAAACTGAATTAAAAGGTAAAAAACTTTTTGCACATACTCTGTAGTACGCTGGAAAAACCGGACTGCTGTTTTTTGGTTAAATTCTGTGTTATTGATGGTTCGGCTAATAATCAAAAGATAATTCGTGAATTGGATGATGTCATAAAGGAATTCAAGGTAAGGAGGGAAGACATCAATCTGTTGATATCTGATGCTGCGTTTTACATGTGCCGTGCAGGCATAGTTTTGAAAGAAATATTTCCAAACCTACAGCATTTTACCTGTCTTGCGCATTTAACCCTTTCCGGTCCTATTTTTGGGAGCCTTAGGTTTTAGCCAGGTCAACTTTTTTTTTAATAATTTAATTTTAAAAAGCGATTTGGCATGCATAAAAAATCGATGCTTGAAAAAAAAGGTTTTATTTACTTGATTTACATCTGGTAGTCCTTTTGGGTGTGGTACTTCTCGAAGCAATCCCCAACACATAGGGCTGGCTTCCTGGTGCAAGTGACGCACACAAACACGGTTTCTTTTCTTCCACCTTTTACTTTACGATTTGAACAGACCACACAATCCTTTTAGCCATGATGAACAAGAAATAATTGACAGTAAAACCACTACAAGCAACAGTGTTTGTTTTCTTATAAAGTTATTCTAGGAAAAGCAAGAGTTGTTTTTTTTATCAAGAGATTCTGGGAAATCATGTAATTCTAGGAAGAGCAAGAGTTGTTTTTTTTATGAAGAGATTCTGGGAAATCATGTAACCCATAACCACGGTAGTATAATTACTAATACAGAGGTCTCTATGGTGTCGAACACCTTCTTTTTGGCGGATTAGTAAAGCTCATAACGCTTGAAAAGCAAACAGATGTCAAGAGTAGCTAAGAAGTTCAGAGACTTTTTAAAATAAACTTTGTCGCCTGAGAGGCGACATAGGACCGGAAAGGGTTAAAGCATAATTTTTCTTTGAAGGTAAAAAAATTTTACAAGGACTAAGACGATTCGATTGCTGCAGTAAAAGCAAGAGTTGTCAAGAATAAAAGTAGAGCCGCTGATTTTGATGTTTGTGGAAGACCTCCGCAACTAGTAGTTACTCGTCGGGAAAGTTGGTTGGATGCTGCTATCTACTGTGCTAAGAAACTTCCACAAGTTTGAGAAATCGTTAATTCATGGAATGGTAAAGGAGTCATTGTGCGAAGGTCAAAAATGTAGTGAATGAACAAAAGATGACCAGTCAGTTGACAGAAATCAGTTAATGCTACAATGGGCTGGCAAACCTAATTCTCAAATTGGAAAATTCTACATACACAATATAAAAAGCCTATGACGATATCAACTCCCTTGGTTTTGGAAGTGATCCTCTGCAACTGAAAAAGTACATTAAGAAGCGCTTGGAAAAAATGATGTAAAATCATTGTAGAGTAAAATAGGCAAAATATTCCACCAGCATTGTATGCAAAATTTTTGAAATGTCAGCATAATTCAGCATCTGTGGAGCGGTCGTTTTCCCTTTTAAAGTCACTCCTTGGTTTAAAGAGAAATTTTTCTGATGCTAATATGGTATATTACATGAAACTATACTTCAATGCTTGTTGATTAAATGCATAAGACATTTTAACTTGTGTGATACTGATGACTAGATGATTTCCAAGTGAAATAGGCATGTTTAAAAGTCATTGATCGACCGTGCTTTTCTTCAAAATATATACTAAAACCACGTGCATACGACTTGTTGATTAGGAGATTAGCAAAACTTGGATGGTCTAAAAATAAAGTCATATATTCTCATATATTTCAAAAAACAAAGTCATATTTTTCGATTTTTTAGGTCATAAAAAAATCATATGAGTAATTAAAAAGTAAGCCCATCATATGGAGTCATTATTTTAAGAAGTAAGTCCATCTCATGATATCATTATCTCAAGAAGCCCATCACATGGTGTCATTATTTCTATTTAATAGACAGAGCGCAACGTCAATTCTTGTAGCAGCACAAGAGAGATACAGCTTTCGTCATAGCGCAAAAAGATCTATTACTGTAGCACCAAAACTCCCAAGCACGAATAGCTATCATTATTCTCGAAACGGCGACGAAAAACGTGCTGTTTTTGCTTAATTTGAATATTCAAAGTAAACATTTTACTTGCTCAAGGAAATGTTTATTGGATTTCGCAGCGATGCAGCCAGCATGACGATGAAAACAAAATCAGGAGTTGGAAAGCTTCCAAAATCCCATTCCCTGACATAGTGTTGTGGCACAGCCTCATTCACAAACTTGAGCTTGGTGTTGGTAATGTACTAGGTCAGGGGTGGGAAAACTACGGCCCGCCAACACTCGTTTAAATTTCCATATATATCAAATTTAATGTGACAAAGGTGGCCACACTTGTTGTACTAAAGAGCCAAAAATGATAGAAGCCATCATTGAAAGAGTCGCTACGCAGTTCTTAATTTGAATTGACGCATTTTGCGTCCAAATGAAGGGTGATGACCTTTCTTTTTTGGAGACCATCATTTTCAAAGCCCAAAATGATCGCAAAATTTAAAGCACTGGCCTTCGGCCAACTCTTGAATGGTAAATGCAGTTTTCCGGCTAAAAAGTTTGCCCACCCCTGCAATAAATGTTACCAGCGGCATGAAAGACTTGCAATTGTTTCTTGAAAGTTTATATTCTTTATATAGCCAGTCACCGAAGAACAAGCGAGAGCTTTAGGAAAGTGCTCATGACTCGCATATCATCCTCAAAAGAATTAGAAAAGTGTTTACTGTTCGCTGGGGGTTCATCTTTTAGAGCGGTATCTGCAGTCTGTTGCACAAGGCTTCCAAAGATAAAATGAGGTAAAGTGCAGAAAAAGCCAGATTTCTGCGATTACTGTCCAAATTATGTAGAACAACTTTTGTTAAAAATTTAGCATTAGTGGCCGATGTCATAAACGATCTAAAAAATTTATTAAAAACACTGCAAAACCGGAATACCACACTTCCAAAGCACATAACTTACTAAATATACGAAACGAATAGAAAGGCTTCTTGTTTCCGGGGAAGAGCAATCTATTTTCGCTCAGCTTGCAGAAGGAGCAATGTAATTACAGAAAGTGAAATTGTGAGAAGGTAGAAGCCCAGCCATCAAACAATTTCAGTTCATTTGCGCTGTTGCGTACCACATGGAACAACAGCTTTTTTCTGCAGCATCAAACAGAGTACAGGCTAACGTTGCTTCAACTCGACAAGGTACGCGCAAAAACCTTGTTAATCAAATGACTGTGTTATACCCAAAAAAACTTGGGTGCGTAAAAATTTTCGATTTGTTGAAGGAAAAGTAAAAGTTGATGCAACGCCCTTCATCTCAGCAAACAAGAAATTCATTGTGGGTTAATTGAATACACGGCAAGTGGTGAAAGAAGAATTCCTGACAAATTTCACAAGTTGCTTGAGGCAGCTGTCACCATATCAACAGATAATGCCACTGTAAGTGAGAGTACCGCCCAATGAGTAATGTCGTAACCAATAACTGCAATACGATAACTACAAACAATGCCCCCAACCTGCTCTTTGTCAGTACTGTGAGGCCTCCGAACGAAAGATGGGATCCACAGCCATTCGTAAAGATATGGCTAGGGAAAGGAAGAAGAACAGCTTACTCAACAAGTTGTATTGCTTATCAGCACTTGAAAAATGCGAGATAAATACTTTAAATCTTTCAGGAAAGCTTTAGCGTAATTTTTAAATGTTTTTGGTTGTTTTCAAATAGCAGACCACAATTCAGGATAGGGCAGAAGAAAACTTATTTTTGATTACTACCGGTATGTTGATTGACTGATGCTTCATCTTCATACTCTGTCACGAGAAAGCAACAGTGGCGCTATACAAAGGACTAATTCAGACTCGCTATTGAGTAAACGGTATCTATATTTTTCAAATTGAGTTTCGGACTGCTTTTTGCTCTATTTGGTTCTAATAAGAAACCCCTAAATATATATATTGAATAATTGTCAAAAACCAGCTTATCCAAGGACGCAACAACGCAGCTTGGGTGGGAATAGAACTAGGGTCTTGTGCTGAAAATTGTAATAAGAACGACGCTTTGATTTCTCCGCTACCCACCTGAAGATTAAGATTGAGATGTCGAGACGGAATTGACAAATCTTGAGATGCTTCCGGTAGGAAAACCATACCGCTATCATCACGGTTTAAAATTGCAATAATGCGGGAAACCCTCCGATATCATCAAATGCGTTTTTTCACTTCAAAACTTTATATGTTTTGCTTTAGTTTTGTGCAACGGATTCAGCTTGGGTATTCCAAACCGTAACAGAACAATTATCGTCGTATGCAATCATCGGCGAAGTCATAGTTGATAATATTTTTCGTGTATTTGCAAACGCGTTTGAGGTGAGACATTTAGCAGCAAGAGGAAGTGTTAAACTCTATGTATACACGTTATGCTGCTGTAGGCTTACTACTCTACGATCTACAGTAGATCAGTGAGCAATTCTATAACAATTACTGCCATTTTGAGGCGAATGAGTTAAGCGCTTTTGAGAAAGATGCGCATTACGGTGTAGAAAACACTTTCGGGTCCTGGCCTGAAATTTCTTAACGCAAGAAAAGTTCCGCGCTGCATATTGGAGCCCAAAATTACGTCTCAAAATATTCTTTCAAAGGATTTGAGATATGAATGTTAAACGATGTAAACCTGTTTGCGCTTTGTTCCTTTTATGCTGCCATCAAGTTTTTCTCAAACGCCGATCCGCGGACCGGTAGGCTACCGGTACGCATAAAGTTTTTGCCGGTGTTCAAAATAATCTAGTTTTCTTTGTATGCCTTAGTTATAAGCTGATTTTACGTTTCATCGAGCCATGACTTTAATCGCAAAACAACATTTTATTATTGTAAAACTCGCTTATCTGGGCTTTGTATATATTGGAAAATTGATTGATAATATAAGTTAACCCTTCAGGCAGATCTATGCTTTAGGTGAATAAACATTTTTTTGCGCTCTAATGATTGTGTCGCAACAATTTTAATGCAAGCTATGAGGGAGTTTTATGATCAATACAAAATCATTCTCACCAATTAAAACTACACGTGAGCAAACGTCCATAGAAAATGCCATTCATTTTCTAGATGTTGCACTGGTAAGCATGCGCATAAAGCAACTATCTTATAATGCATCTCTGCCAACGTCCGGCATAAATATCTTTGTGTGAAGAAACACAACAGAGATGTTCAAAAATAAGCAGATATTTATTTGACACAGTCGATTGCAAAATTAAGATACCCAAATGTTTCCAACCGTAAACGACTTTTTGACTAGTGCTGCTATTTAAGCAAAAGGGTTGTTGAGTATTGTAAATCAACATTTTATTTTCCTGAACATCAAGATATTGGACACCGAAATTTATGGATCAATAATTCTTTTATCCAAGATGTCTACACATGCGACCTTAAGTTCTTCGACGAGCAAGTAAGATCGAATTTGTGTTGTCTAGATACAAAAAAGAAGCATTGTCTTTCAATGCCGCGTATTTCTTGCAAACGAATATTAGTTTCTCAGTCACATAGCAATCAAATTGTTGGTAATGTTTTCAACCAGTTACTCATGCAAGAAAACTTTTTTGGCATTTTGTTGGCTTAACTAAGACTAGGTAGAGAAGTTCATGGGATATCGAAGCACAACTTCGGCTCTAAAACTTCGTTGCAAACAAGTTTATCTCGTATTCTTGCAATGAAACAGCACCACAGTTTGCACTGAGTTTAATAAATGACTTGTTTGTTTTGTATGCGCGTTGTGTAGCATTTTCTTGATCGTAACTTAAAGAATGTCGTTTGTTTGTAATTTCTTGCATATGTATAACACAATAACGCGTTATGGTTTATCCTTTCGTTACCATTTTATGTAACTACAGATTGGCAAAATTTTATATGATATTTACCGGTACGCTGGCATCAAAAGGTTGAGAACCACTGTTCTAATCATGGGATTACTAACCTAAGTATGAAATTTTGGGGCAATCCTAAAATAGACTCAGCGCAATTACAGCCTTTGTGAAACCATGCCTCAAGCTTTCAATTATTTCGTCTTTGCTATCTCCAATCAGTTACGATGTAGGCCAAAATGCAGGGCCATTGAGAGAACATTCCGGGCCCGGTACCAACATCAATTCCGGGCTCCCTCTAACAAGGATCTGGTAAACTGGAGTTGCCGGGTTTTGTCCAGTTACAAATGGCTGAGTGTTTGGTATAAATGCTCAGAAATTGCTTTTCTTTCTGCACTTTTTTCTTTTTTTCGCTCCACTCTTATACAAATGAGACATTGCTGTCTCGCTACTTTACTATTCAAATAATCAACCTTTTATAGGTAGTGTGGGATAATAAATCCAGCACAGTTATAATAAAATATCTATGGAATAATATAAGGCTAAAAGTAAGTCAAAAAAAATGTAAATAACATACAATGCATCATATCAATCACCAGTAATCGGTAAGTAAAAATCAATCTTTCTGTTTAATAAAGATAACAAAACATAAAAGAACGGATGTGAAATGATTTTGTAAAATCTGACCATAAACAAAATGATTGATCCAAATGGGATATCTGGGTTTAAGATTTAGAGGTTTAGGGCTTAAATTTATGTTGTGTTTAGAAAGTTATGCTCTTTAAGAGTTGCTGGAGTTAAATACTATGTTTCTGGCCACGGGGCAAGGAAGTATTCTGGGGGCCCAAATTTTTTTGAAAAGGAGTGCTTAAGCAAAAATTTTTGTGGCCAAAATGAAGAAACATTAGTCATCATCTCACAAAAATTATTATATAGGTTATGCATTTGTTTACACAAAAAGTAGAAAGCTTAGGTCTAATTTATTGTTAGAAAGTGGCTGTTTTGCCGTCGATGACATTTTACCTTTGGAAGCTATTTCGCCATTACCATTCATGTGTTTTTATGTAGCTTGCTACAATTCTGCAAGTGACGCTGTGGCGCTTGGATATGCAGCTGCCTTGAAATGCTATGGTTATGGGTTGGAATCTTGGCTGGTAGCACATCTGGAGCGAGTAGCCCATTATGTGTATGCACGGGGTAGTGTACAGTGTGGGGTATAGACTCGAAAAGCAAAGTTTTTAATTCATTATTCAAATTGACCAATCAGAAACGACCAAAATTTACATAATCAATACATCATTAAAAGTGATCAATCACAAATGTCTCACAGAAAAAATAGCCTCCAAGGGTAAAATGCCGTTGACAACAAAATAGTCAGTGCCTCATTGTAAACACTGCGCGCGACGTCAACGTGGTGGTGCGGTCCCCGAACTTGTTTGGGTTTGGTCGAAATGGCTGTTGGCCTTCCCGAGGGTCCCAGTTACCCCGGACACTTCCCTTCATTTTTTTGCTATGCTGTCCCCTAAACGACCGCAGAAGAGCAGCCAACAGCTTCCTTAAATTCGGTCGCCTGTTTTCTCTTTTCCTGCCCTTTTGCCCCCCTTCGTCTCTTCACTCTTTTCCTTCTCTTGATGAGCGATAACATTCATTCCAACCCTGGTCCCATCTTTCCTTGCTCAGTGTGCACTGCAAATGTGACTTGGCTAAGCAAGTCAGTGCAATGCTGCACCTGCTCCAAATGGGTCCATCTAAGTTGCTCACAATTTTCCTCTCCAAATTCATAACTCTTGGCAGCTTTCACTTTTGGAGCTGCCCCCCTCATGCTGTGTCCCCACTTGTAACACTGTGACTCCCTCCTCGGACTCCTCCGACATGTATACCTTCACTGTACAAGCTACCCCCTCTGCTAATGTTGCACTCCCGGCCCACCCTCGTCTTCTAACTTCTTATTTCCCGTCTGCCATTTTGTTTCTTCTCCCTCTGCTCCCTCATTACCACCTCTTGCTCCTGGCTGTCCTCTTACGCTTCCTGCCTTCTCTCCCCCTCTGACTTTCTCAGGGTTGCTCAATGGAATGCTGGAGGTCTTCGAGCCAGGAGCACTGACACATCTACCCTTCTACATCGCTCCTTCGGCAGTCGCTTCTCCCCTGGCATTTCCTTTGCTCTCTTCTCTCTTGCCCTTTCTTGCTCCAGGGAGGTGCTTCAGGATCTGGGTTCTGACCACCTACCAATTCTTCTATCTGTCCCTCTCTCTCCGGTCTTTTGCCCCAACGAGCGTCCTCCTTCCTACAACTTTCAGAAAGCTAGCTGGGATGATTTTGTCTCCTACTTTGACTCTCACTGTCCTTCTGCAGAGGAATACTCGCTTCTTTCTCTTTCCTTTGCTGGTGCTCTCTTTACCTCTCTGGCATTGAATGCGGCCAAATCTTCCATTACTTTCGGCCACGTCAAACGCCATCCTAAAGCCTGGTGGTCTGCTGAGGTGGAAGGTGCGGTTAGTGAAAGACGCAAGGCTTTTGCTGCCGCTTACAAAAGTGATGAAGATCGCCAGGCTTACATCTCCGCTTCTCGACGCACCTCGTCAGTCATCGCCAAGGCCAAGGCTCAGGCATGGCAGAAAACTTGCTCTTCTCTTTCACCCAAATCAAACCCAAAAACTGTATACTTTTTCCTTCGCTCTATCGCTGGCCCTCCTTCCTCGTTTTCCTCCTCTCTTTCCGTAACTGTTCTTCTCCCAGGGAATCGGATTTGGTTTATGCCGCTACCTGAGATCCCACTTTTCCGTTTCTCAGCCAAAGGCCCTGCGTAGCAGAGCCAGAGGCTACCTTTCTGAGCTACGCCGAGCCACGTGCCCTGAGGAGTCTCACTCGTCCTTCTGTTCTCCTTTCTCCCTACTGAATTTCTTGCGGCTGCCTCCAATCTTTCCTCCTCCACTGCCACTGGCCAGACAAAGTTGTCTATTCTATGCTAAAACATCTTCCTCGCTCTGGCATGAATTTTCTTCTTCGCGTCTTCAATCTCTCCTGGACTTTGCATTCCTTTCCTTCCACCGGGAAAACATCTTCTATTTTTTCCATCCACAAAATGGGAAAGCCTCTCGACTCTCCTGCTTCCTTCCTTCCGGCTTATCTCTTTCACCTTCTGCGGCTCAAAGTTTTTTGAACGCATTATTCTATCCCGTCTACTCTTCTTTCTGAAATCTAATTCCATTTTTCCCCCCGCCAGGCCGGTTTCTGCCCTGGACGGTCAACACCAGATCAAATTCTGTATCTTTCTCAGTCCATTTCGGATGGGTTTAACAAACCCAGGCCGAGATCTCGGAAGATTCTCTCTACTATTGATTTCTCTAAAGCTTTTGACTCTGTCTGGCATCCCGCTCTTTTCCACAAACTGATTTCGGCTGGCCTCCCTCCTTGCTTTGCTCGATGGACTCAATCTTTTCTTTCTGATAGGCGCGCTTGCGTGGTGTATCAAAATCACAAAAGTCGTTCCTTTCGAGTCCGTCGAGGTTTTCTGCCAGGATCCGTTCTTGGCCCTGTACTTTTCTCTCTCTTCATCAATAATCTTCCTGGTTCTCTGCCTTCTTCCGTCAGCTGCTCTCTTTACGCTGACGATCTGGCCATTTGGTCCTCCTTCCCCTCGGTCCCCACTGCGGTGGGGGCCACACAAGGAGCTCTGTTTCGATTGGAGCGCTGGTCGGATTACGGGTGTCTCCCCTTCAATCCAAGCAAATGTGAGGCCTTCTTTATCTCAGTGGATCCCCACCAAGCTAACTTCCAACCCAACCTCCTCCTACTCGGCTCCCGCTTCGGTTTCAACCCCACTCCAACTTTTCTTGGGGTCATCCTCGACCGCACTCTTTCCTTTTCTAAGCATGTATCTTCGCTGAAGGCCAAGTTTTTCCCACGTCTCAAGGCCTTACGCTGTATCTCTGCTTCCTCATGGAACCCCTCTAAGGAGTCCCTCTCCCTTCTGTATAAATCTTTTCTTTGGCCCCTTCTCACTTACGCTGCACCCGGATGGTTTCCTTTCCTAAGCGCTACCAATTTCACCAAATTGGAACGCCTCCACCAAGCGGCCAGTCGCGCCATCACCGGATGCCTCTCGTCCTCCCCTATTCCACTTTTTCTCTCTGAGGCTTTTTTACCTCCCATACGAGTCACCCTGACTCATTTCACTCTTTCATGTTATGATTGGGCTCTTCATCTCCCAACCTCCATTCCTATTTCACGTTTGGCCAGACTAGGAGTGAAACCAAGACTCTGCAAATCATCATGGAGAGCTTTTGCGTCCACTCACCCGCTCATGCTTTCTTCTACCTCTCCTAGGGAGGCTCTTCTTGCTTGCCCTCCCTTTCCTCCTTGGAATCTGCTTTCCTTCACTGTGGAGTTCACCTTTTTTTCTTCATGCTCCCGCTTTAATCTCCCTCTCTCTCGCCAAGGTGCGGCTATCGCTCACCTTGACTCTCTCCCCCCTCACGATCTGGTACTCTGGACTAACGGCTCTGTTCCTTTTCTTTTTGGCAAGGGCGACTCTGGCGTACTTACCAACTGCTCTCTCTGTAGCACTGAGGCCACTCTTTTCTTTTGTGCAGGCCCAGTATGTTCAAGCTTTTCCGCTGAAGCCTGCGCCATTCTACAAGCTCTTTGCTGGTCTCGGCAACACCAACAAGTCTGCCGCTTCTCTTCCCTTCTATCTGACTCTTGTTCTGTCGTCGCTACCCCGTCCTCTTCTCCATCTTTTGTTTTACCTCAAACTCTCTGGAAAATCTGGCAGGAACTGTCTTCTCTCTTCCTTTTCTATCAGGCTACAATGGTTCCCCGGACACTTGTTTCTCCCGGGGAACGACGCGGCTGATGAGCTGGCCAGACGGGGAGCGCTTCATGCGCCTTCCGCAATCCCTTGTAGTCTCTCTAGTCTTATCTCTCGTATCTGCTCTTCTCTTTTCTCGGACTGGAGGCGTTTTGTCTTATCGAAATTCTACGACACACAGGTTCCCTCGATTTCCACCGAGGAACTTGTGCTCCCTCGTCATGCTCGCTGTGTTCTCTTCCGTCTACGTTGCAATGGACACAGCTTACTGTTAAGTTCTTATCTCTTTAGTATTGGCAGAATCAAGAATTCTTCCTGCAGCGCCGGCGGACACTCGTCCCAGGACACCTCTCATCTCATTCTGCACTGTCCAGCTACGGACTCTTTGCACCGCTCACTCTTTGGCAACTTTCTGTCTCTCTACAACCTCTGGTCCAGGCCCTGAGGAGTTGCCCAGCTTCTGGGGCTCCATGGTCTTCCGCCATGCCCTCGGCCCTTGGAAGGGGTCGGGTAATCAACAACAACAACAACAACGTTTTCAAAAATTCGGGTCCCCTAAAAATATCCCGGCCCGGTACCAAATGTACTCTCCAAACCCGCTTGTCAACGCTCTTGCCACAATGACAGTGAATTCAGTTTTAGTCAGATGAGTAATAGCTTTCTCAGAGTGTGAGTTAATTTCTCCCAAGCTCTGGTGCCTCCTCTTGTCAAAAGTCTTGACAGGAAAAAAATTTTTTTTTTGATAATATCAGACCACCGTCAGTTTTTCGGACTGAGCGTTATCTACTTTACAAACAGCAAAGTTGTGTCTCTAATAGCACCTGTTATCTTCATTCCAGCATCTAAACAAGCTTGAAGTCTGCATGGTCGGCATCTGTTTCTGTTCTCCCTTGTAAGTATAAATTGGTGTCCTTTGGTACACTTTGGGGATAGCTTATCTTCAATTGCTCTTCGAAAAAATCCCTAAAAAGGTGAAGTGGTATGCAATGCTGGGGTTTCAAAAGGGGGACACAGGTTGCAAACATAGCAAGACCGATATGAAAGATGGACCTTGTCGTCGAGGTGGTGATGCTTTTCCGAAGCACTTCTCAAAACGTAAAACTTAGATAGACCTTATTACTTACAATTCTAGAGTGTGTCTTTAAGTAGTTGCTCCTCAAATTTCACTGGGATTACTCAAGTATTGATAGTTCATGGAAGCAAGAACAGTATTATTGCTACACAATGGTAGATAAACTAATTTGTAAAAGGTCATCACGTCATAATTTCATGCGCTTAACAATTGGGCAAACCCACCTTACATCCTTCACAAGACATGACGCCGTAATGCACGCCAGAGGAACGATCGCCGCAGACCTTACATGGGATCAATTGCACAAAACCTGAAAGATATACAGCTCTACAATTGATTCAGTACATCTAGTGGTTAAATACGGTAGCGTATTTAAATCGTGTACGGGAAAAATCGTTCGCGGAAAGTGCAGCACAGGCAGCTCCGAAACGAGCCTAAGCAAAAGGTTTTTTAAGAACTAAATTTTTTTGCTTGAGGATGAAGATTTTGTTGCCCACAAAAGCATAAGACATGTTTCATATAACATAACAAAACCTTGGGAAAATCATTAGAAAATTTCTGATGTGCCACAAACGTTTTGACTTACTTGATGTGTTCAGACTGTCAAATGAAATTCGGTTGTTGTGGAATTTATCACTTGAAATTGAGGTAAATACTTGCTGGTGGTCACCTGGTGGAAAACGATAAGAATCATGAAACCAATAACAAAAAAGGAGCAGCAAGCAACTTCGTAAAAGAAGTAAGTTGAAGCTATCGGTTTTTATCAAAAAGAACCAGAAACAAAAGCACTTTATGGGATTTACGCTAGCAAGGCAAACGAAGAAATAAAACAGCAGTTTGTGTTGCGGTGCTAAAGAAAAGTGTCAAAGGCTTTTTTCGCTCGGCCATTTAATCTAAAATCTTGGCCACGCCCATGGTCGTGATTTTCACAGCCATTGCCGAGTGCAATCAGAAAAATAGGACCTGTGTAATGAGCAGAGATTAATGAGAAAACTCGCACCAAGAACTATATCCTCAAGTCGCTTTGTGACAGGCAAAAATTTTTAATTAATCGAAAGCACTTGAGCGTATAACACGATCAAAATACTGTAGCCTACTGAAGGATTTTGCTTTGGGTTAAAAATATTTGATTCGAGCTGGATTCTGCTCTAAAATTTTTGAGTTTGGTCTGGGCTTAGTTTTGAATTTTTTTGCCACGGGTCGGGCAGGGCCTGACTTCATTAAAAAACTATAATCTTTGGTCTTGGGCAGGCTTCCTTTTCAAATTTGATTTCGGGCTGGGCTAGGACCGAAAACATTAACTTGGCTTGGGCAGAACTTTTTGGGCCATACAGTCCTCTAGGCATCAATCAAAATAGGGATTGTTTAGTAAGAATTAGGTCTTTTTAGCTCCTCTGAGATAGCAAGAAGATATGTAAACCTTTATACTTACTTTCTAATCTTCCCGGTTGCGTAGAGGTTAGAGTTGATTGGGATACTTGTGACTGGCCATGCGATACTTCATCGGAAGTTGATTGGAACGGTTGCTGCTGATCATCTGGTGAAGCATGGCGGAAATTTTGCATCTATTTTATTCCTTGTTTAACTATTTTTTTATTCTGGTTATTTTTTAATAAAATATCTAAACTCCGGTACAACCATCACGTTGCTCGGATCTCCTGTTTTCAGCTTTTTTTTGAATAACACAACGAAGAGCGACTGCTTTTACTCGACCTCTCAATAGGTGCCATATTGTTACCAAACCATTATTATTGCTATCCACAGAGAAAGACACTGCTTTTTGAGGAGAAATTTCTGGTTGCTTTGGAATAAAAATAACAAGTTAAACGGATTTAAGTTCAATATTTATATTTAAGTAGGCGCACTATAAAAGTGACGGGCAGTTGTACGGCTAAGCTTGTTTTATTTAGTTGTAATGCAGAAAAAAAGTGAAAACAAAACCCTCACTAATGGGCTCTAAAAGTCAATTTGCTTTTTTTCGTCTATGGTGTCATAAATAAAATCAGTCAGTTCCAGTTCTAGTTTGGTCTACAATCATTCCACTCATTTATTTTGCTGAAAATGCACTTGAAAGTGCAGATCCTTGAACGGAACAAAAGGAAAAGGCCCTAAGATATTTTGTGAAAACTTCTGAACATAAAAATATTTTCACATCAACTTCAAACTTCTAGCGATATAAATTTGAGCCCCACTCGAACCAAAATCTAGGTTTTGCTATTGAATATGCATCACTGCTTGGGCTTTGCAGAAAAACTAAAAAAGAAATATGTTGGTCGTAAGACTCCGTTTTAGGCGGAACGGGTTCAAGCCCAGATATGGAAAAAAACTCCATTGAAATATGCATGTAATTTGATTTGTGAGCTCAAATTTTTTTCGCTCGTTTGGGATTTTTGCCAAACACATTGTCATCCCCGATGTCAACAACTTCTTATTTACCAATAGTCTTAGTTCGTGTGTAACACGTGTCCTCTCCCCCCTTACCAATTTTCCCTATTACTAACTTATGAAGAATGCGAAAAAGAAAACTAAGGCTACTACCATGTATATAGTCGACAAATAAAAATTGCTAAAAAAAGGTATGCAGCGGAATTAAATTGTTTGATATCCCTAGCCTTAACTCAACTTTAAATTACTACAGGCATGAATGACATAGCAATTGTTTGTGACAAAATAAACGAAACAAAATCATCGTCTGAGATTACTCGCGGTTTTTTGTGATCGTGCTGGTGATCTCAAGTCCCTGGCTGCTCTTGTGTTTCCTGTTGACGGCATAGGCACAACCAGGGACTTTCTCAAATGCAATCGCAAAAAAGCTGTGAGGAGATCTATCGCTTAACAGGCAATTTCTTTAAGCTTATCAATCACTTCGACGTCCACCCAAACTTAAGATGAGTGCTCCCTTCTCGCCATACTAACTTCAGAGAAGGATAACGGTTCGTAAAAGAATCCTCTTTTGGTGAGTAAGACCACTTCTGGTTTTCGTGTAGGAAGGAGATCAGAAGCTCTTTGGCGCCCACTCGCGACTTTGAATTAATTTTTTTATGAAAAGGAATGAATCGATGTTTGAGAAACGGTAGGTTTAACAGTGTTGAAACTTGTTCGTAATGATCCACCCTATATCAGTTTTCTAAACATCTGTACATTTTGGAAACATTTTTTCCTGAAATTTTACCCAGCGATTGACCTGTTTGTGGTTGAATTAAAGGGCAAGATCTCCGTTTAATTGGAGGCCACTATTTTCGAACACTTGGTTTTACCTATTTGCATTTCAGTTTTACAATGGCAACTTTTATTGTTTATCGGCATCGGTATTTTGCGACGCTCAAGTAAAAAAAGGCTTTTTTTCAAAAATTTCCTCCAGATCGAGGTATTTTGTTGAAAATCTGGTACATCGCTCTACACCTCATCATACTTGAATACTCTTGCAAAATTCTGGTACACTCTGGGGTGTATGATACATCCAGTTGAAAAGAATTGTGACAGATTGTTCGTAAGAAGACCGGCTTGATTTGAAAGTATAGGTTAGTTGGGATTAAAGACAAAGTTAAAGAAGTTCAAAGTTTGAGTGAAAGCAAAAAAACGCTCGGGCTGCCATCGGGTAAAATCGCATTTAGAGAAAATATTTTTTTCTTAAAAATTGGTTAATAGGCCTACTGCTGAGACTGTATGCAAAGCACTAAAAGGAAGACATGATTTTTTCCATTTCCGGGATTGGGGCAAATAGACACTGCCAAGAAACTTATGCCACAAATATAACATAAAGGGATGCATCAAGCCTGTATATATTTCAGATTGTCTGAAATATGTTTAGTACTCAATAGTTATTTTTATATCAAAACGACACCATTTAGAAACCCGACCCTAACTTTGATTTGCTTTCTCCCTCCTTCCTGCCATACTTTTTGGAAAGAACGGATATAAGTTGGAAAAATAATAAGGTTGTTTGTAAACTAAACCGCTCGTTGATAATAAAGAATGTGATGATCAAATTAGGGACACAAAGGCAAGACCTCATTTATAGCAGCTTCTCGGTACTTCGGTCACAAGCAATTTTAAAATTCAGCCTACGCAGCCGGCTGAGCCAATACTCTTTAATTCGACAAACTGTTGAGCAGCTCTGCCAACCAAAGCAGGCGGCATCGACTAGATTTGCAATAAAGCTGAAGCAGTGTAGCGAATTCGAACAAAACCAGGATTTTGATTTGGAAAACACATAATTATATTTACTAGAATTTTGAAACTGGTGTGAAGTTATTGCCAATTCTAGGAGTATTTAATCAAGTTTATCAACTTTATCAATGCCAGAACGGAAAATGAAAGAATTTTTTTGAAAAAAAGCAACAATAATGACAACAATAAGCAGAGTAGAAACTCTTTAAAAACTGATCAATCCAGGATTGCCAACATTATTTTTTGCTGGTGTGAAGTGATGAAACGTTAATTTTTTGCTTTTTGACAAGTGTTCAAAATTTCAGATGCTTTGTCGTTTTCTACAACAATAAGCTTCAGTATAGCTTTGATCAAATGTGTACAAAAGTAAAACAAGTTTGACTTTTTTAAAATTGGAGAAGGATATATTCTTTTCTCTTCCTGCTTTGTTACAATGTTCAGCAGACTAATATCTCATACACGTAGATTTTTTTGACGCTCATATGAACCTCAAAATATGGAATAAAAAAATGATGGCGCCCTTTTAATTTTTTAGGCTAGCTCGAAGCTTTGCTAGGTTTTGTTGAAAATTCTGTGAAGCCATTTAGAATTTCAACTTTTTTGATGATGTCCCTAAGCAGCACTGAATGTTTAACACGGTGTTCAACTCCTGTGGCGCAGTTATTACATTACGGAATGGTTTGAGTTAGTGATTCCCAACCAGTGGTCCATGCGCTTTCTGAAGTGCTTTACCAGAAGGTCCTTCAACGAAAACCCATTATTTACCAAAAAAACTTATTCTAAAGATTCTACACCAGTTTTTCTCCCAATCTTCATCGTTAGGCATTAGTGGGTTTGTTTTTGTTACAACACAGTCGCACAGTCAAGCTAGCTGCTATTTTACCTTAGGGCTTACAACTTAGGCTACTTGCAACGGTTGTCAGAATCGATTAAATTAGAATTTCAGAAGGGAAAACGCGAAACAGTGCCCCATTTTTTTTCACTAAAGCATGTTTGACCAAAATTAAATGATTTTTCAAAATTTTTTTCTGGCGTTTAAATTTAATCTATGCTTAAGTAATTAAATACAAATGTACAATGTATTAGCTTTTACTTTTTCTGCAATGATATAATGAAAACATCGTGTCAAATCGGGGCACTTCTGGCAACGGTATCCTACAGTGCCTTACCGTAATTCCAATTGTGCATTTTTTTGCCATATTTATCCTCCATTCACGAGAAAGCGAATTGTATCGCTGTCTTTTGGACAAGACGTCCGCACTCGCCTGGGAGTCGCCATTTCCGAGTTGTCTGAGCCACCTGTCTTTCTTATAAAGGTGGGGGCGTCCCGTTAAGTTCCTTGCCCAAGCACACAACTAGCGAACTTTTTGGCTTGTTTTACACAACCTACCCTAAATGCCGAGCGCCAAGCAAGGAAGCTGTGTATACCATTTTTTAAAGTCTTTTGGTATGACTCGACAATGGGATTGAACCCCAAGTCCTCTGACTAGGAAGCGGAGCTTTAACGACAACGTCGGTTTATCGCCTTATACTTTACAGTCGGGTTTATTGCCCATACTCTATCTCGTTTATTAATCAGTTGAGTGTCTTTGTTTCGCTTATTACACACAATAGCGATTTCAAATTTTCAAAAATTTAATTAAACCAAAAACTGATCAATAGCGGAGATTTTATACATAAGGATTGGTTCATAAACCTATCATTTAAAGATGTCATGGCCTAAGACTTTGATAACTCGACTAGCATGGAAACAATAGTCTATATTGTAACAAAAGCCATAATTTTCAGAAAACTACAGCCCAAGCCCTCCCACGATAAAAGATAAGCCAATGCTACACCAAGCCCCATAAGCAAATAATCGAACTTTGAAGAATCGGGGCACTGTTAGAAAATTGAAATGAAGAATGGCGTAGTGGTTGGAGCGTCCGCTTTGCAGTCGGTTGAGCTGGGGAGCTTCATTCCCATTGTCGAGTCATACCAAAAGACTTTAAAAAATGGTATACACAGCTTCCTTGCTTGGCGCTCAGTTTTTAAGGGATGGTGTGGAGAACAAGCCAAAAAGTTCGCTAGTTGTGTCCTTGGACAAGGAACTTAACGGGACGCCCCCACCTTTACGTGAAAAACAGGTGGCCCAGACAACTCGGAAATGACGACTCCCAAACGAGTGAGGACGTCCCGTCCAAAAGACAGCAATACAATTCGCTTTCTCGTGAATGGAGGATAAATACGGACAATAAAACAAAATAAAAAGAGAGCTGTTGGTTTCACAGGCAAGTGAGACAAAATGGTATCTGCAGTCTTGAAAGCAGAAATGTTAAGCTGTTAATGTGGCCTAATGTTTTTGTTAACCAAAATCAGTTCCAAAGTGTTTCAAAAATTTTACTCAAAATCAAAATTTAAAAATCAGATCACAAAAGAATAACCACGTTGCTTTTTTAATTTTTTGTTCTAAAACTAGACTTTTATTTTATTTAAATACCGCATTTTTCCCGACATAATCCGCATTTTTATGACTCAAATATCGATTCTAAAGTTCTGGTGTGGATTATCTGGGGGTACAGTAAGTTTGAAGTTAGTTTTTGCTAAAGTGATCAAGCCATGATTAGGCCTTTCCACAATGAACAAAAATATAGGTTCAAAATTACAACACGAATCATCCATACTAGTAGCCGGAAGCTTAACCCTTTCCGGTCCTATTTTTGGGAGCCTTAGGTTTTAGCCAGGTCCAACTTTTTTTTTTAATAATTTATCAAAGGATTCTGGGAAATCATGTAACCCATAACCACGGTATTATAATTACTAATACAGAGGTCTCTATGGTGTCGAACACCTTCTTTTTGGCGGATTAGTAAAGCTCATAACGCTTGAAAAGCAAACAGATGTCAGGAGTAGCTAAGAAGTTCAGAGACTTTTAAAATAAACCTTGTCGCCTGAGAGGCGACATAGGACCGGAAAGGGTTAAAAGGTCTAAATTTAATGGCTTCCTTCTCCGCCAGACGCCAGCAGGGTGATAATGAATGAATGCAAAACAATTTTGTTTGCGCGTTTCTTGCCCCGATTCGTTGGTTGCTTGACAAAAACAATCATGGCGGTGTTTTTGTCAAAGAATAAGTGCTGTGAAAAGA
The DNA here is from genome assembly GCA_963675345.1 of Trididemnum clinides. NCBI lineage: Eukaryota > Metazoa > Chordata > Ascidiacea > Aplousobranchia > Didemnidae > Trididemnum > Trididemnum clinides. Next base: position 8,217,980 of record OY776302.1, on the reverse strand, counting down.
GTAACTGGTGTGGTTTCTTATCTGGGAGTGCGAATTACACGAGGAGATAAAGGTCTTACCATAATTTCATATCTGAAAGCGGAGTGCGGATTATTTCCGGAAATATGCGGTGCTGACAGCCGCTTCTTAACTTAACAGCGCCGCTGCTAGTGCTTTTTATTTGCTGCTTATGCAAGTGACCAGGCAGTAAGTTATGGTAAAGGGCATTGTGAAAAATTAAAATTGCGGCAGTAGAGGTGCCTGTAGCACTGTTGGTTACTCTCCCCTCCCTCCTGCTTTCTAGAATAATATGTGTATGGCCAATAATTCTTCCTTAACGTCAAAGTCTTGGTAGGCAATGCAGCCTAAGCTATATTAATATCTCTAAAGTGTTGCTGCGTATACGAGAAAAAATTGGAGATAATGGTTTTAGGCAGTGTAGATTATCTTTTAGTGGTTTACAGGTTCAAAAAGGTTGTGAATCACCGTCTTAGGCATAGTGTTTGAGATTGGTCAAGCGTGCATCATGACTGAACAAAAGTAGTCCAACCTGCAATCCAACCACAGTTCAGTCATCTCAATGATCATACTTGTTAAGGTATTACGAAAAAAACACATTTATGTGTAAATAAAATATCGTTTTGCGTTGACTGGCAGCACATCAGGTGCATTCTTTGCTATTTGTCTTAGCTTTCAAAATAAGTGTAGATAACAAACTAGATGCTGCTATTTTTGCTAAAATAGTGTCAACCAATATTACGTTGCTTAACATTATGACCAAAACCGGTTGCATATGAAGCATTCAACAAAAAAAAAGGGAAAAGAAGCAAAAATTGCTTGTTGCGTCGCCAACGACTTTTGAATCGTTGTAAAATAATTTTTGTCAAAAGAATCTTTTTAATGTCTCTCCAAAGAGCTTTCGACTGCTTTTCTAGGGCAAGTATTTTTTGAGTGTATACAAAAAAATTTTACAAAAAAAAGTAAATTATGGTGGCATCGCCCCTAAAGGAAACAAAATTTCTTCCATGGTGGTACGTCGAATGTTGGATTTTCTTTGAATCAAAAATCGCCCTTCTTCATCAAGAAACGAGAATTTAAAAAATTACGTACCTTCAATTATGATGGCATCATTACGTCGCCAATCTAGGTTTAATTGAGCCTTAAATCTGCTCATTAGCATCACTAAGTTTTTCAAAAAACTTTCTCTCACTTTCTACGATAAGCAAAGATACTGGGGGAGGGCACAGAGGCCATCTGCACCCCAAATTTTTTGAGCCCAATCAGGAAATGAAGGTATTTTTAGATATAAGCGGTTCTAAACGTCGATCTACAAGAAGTTGCCATCAAACAAAATAAAAATTTAGACTAACAAGATTGTGATTAGAAAATCTACCCATGACAAAGTTACGGAAAACAAAAACCGAAAAATATACGCTTGACTCACCACAAAAAATGAGAAAATTACTTCTGGCCACGCTAACGCTTTCTACCTCCATCCAAGTAGCAAAAAAATAGAAAACTGGGACGTCAAAATTTCGCGCCAGTTTCATAATAAACTCGCTGGAGTTTGAAGGCGAAATCTAGTACTTACAGTTATTCACCTAAGCTGCCGGCTTAAAAGTTTGCAAAACCATGACGAAACCCAGTTACATGCGACAATTTTAGTTTCATGTGGAATATGACAATGGGCAATCAAAAATTCGCTTTCTAATTTCTTTGTAAATCTTTGCAAAGCTTGAATCAGACTTTAAGCTGCAGCAAAATTATTACGCAATGCATGAAAACTAAGATATAGCAAGAAGCAAGAAAGACGAGATGAAACTCAGTGCTGTTTTCAAGCATATGTTTACATGTACATTCAGGTTTTACCCACCTTTTTGTTAGCATTTTACTGCCAATTATCTTATTATTACTGTTTCCACAGCAACCGATCTGAACATTATTACTTTTCTACTCGAACTAGTAACCCTTTTACTACAACCTGAAAATCTTTAAACCTCATTCAGCAATCTTCATAACTGACTGGCATCGCGATCATGTGGAGACCTAATGCTAACTGCATCTTAATCTCACATCGGTCACCTTCTGATGATCGGTTGCATTGATTCAAGCCTTGCCAACAATGATACCAGCAGCTCTTGCTGATGATAACGCCTTTCTTTGTTTGTATGAAGCACCAGGAGGGCTTCTGTGCAAACTGCGTGATATCGCTATCGTTAGAAACAATTGTTTGTATGGCCAAGCAAGCTCTTAATTAACGAGTTCATTTCCTTTGAGGTGTTTTAGCTGAAAAGCACGATTTTGACTTTTTGTTTGCGACAGCGGGTAGCAAAGAAAGTGCTAATGAGATGTGATACGTGCCAGATGCAAGAGCTTTTCATTTGTGATATAACAATTATCTGACTTATGGGAACTACAAGTAGAATTTAAACGAATTTAATCAATTTAGGATTGTGCAAGCGCAATGAAGAGATGAATGGTTCAACACTTTGCGTAATAGTGGACAAAACAATATCTGGCAATGAGGGAAAACAATAAATTGCTTCAAGTCAGGTATCAAATGAAATTCCATTCTCGTGCTTTTCTGCAAAATATTTTGTACTTAGTTGTAATTATTTGAGGAAATCATTCCGGTCAGAGATCAGGTCCTTCGACTCTTTGATTCATCTAATTCGGTGGTTCTTAACATTTTCAGCAGTGTTACCCCTGAGAAGAATTTAATTAATTTCATTATTAAAAACGAAAAAATTATGTGCTAGGTTTATAATATAATTAATTTCATTTACCCCTTTTTCAAAAAGCAAGCTGCCATTGCCGGCCATCAATTAACAATGAATCGACACAAAGAAGATGCCATGATTTATCTTGGCTAAACGTAGCTGCAGTTCTTTCGTGAGTAAGTGCGTATAATTTTTATCAGAACAAAGCTGATTCGACTGTGCCACAAAGCATGCGATTTTAGTAGTAATTGTGTTTGCCGTGTATGGATGCAATTACAACCAAAAATACGGCAATCAAAATTACCTTTAACATTGTCATATTACCTTTTTGAAGCCTATTTCGCGTAGCTTAAGAACTATTGATCTTGTTTTAAGTAACGTTATTGTGCTTTTTACTGCCCTAAGTCAGCACATGTTGTGTCTTAAAGATAAGCTTGTATCCAGTCAGTATTCGGGTAATAATTATTTCTCAATGCTGCTCTGTGTTGTCGAGTATTTGTTTTGCATCGACTCCGTCTCCATACTAAGAGGATTAGTCAATGGTTTGAGAACGTGCTTCGCAGAGGTAGACTTGGGTTCATTTCTCTTATCGAGTTACATCAAAGACTTTGAAAACCGGTGCAATGGCGTAGTGGTTAGAGCGTCCGCTTCGCAGTCGGTTGACCTGGGATTCATTCCCATTGTCAAGTCACACCATAAGGCTTTAAAAATGGTATTCACAGCTTTCCTACTTGGCGCACAGCAAAATAGGGATAGTGTGAAGAATATGCCGTCGAGCTTGCTCGTTGTGTCCTTGGGCAAGACACTTAACGGGATGCCACCGTCTTTATGTAGCAAACAGATGGTGGGGCCAAGCAGTGTACCCGTCGTGGTGGCTCCAGTCTAATTCAAAACTTGCAAACCGAACGTGAGCGCTAACGCAGTGTGGCCTATATATACCGTACATCTTCCTCCATAAAGCTCACAACAAATAGCTCAAACGACGAAAAAAGACTCTAAAGATGGTATTTGCAGACCTCCTGCTTGGCGTTCAGCAACAGAGGTAATGTCTTGGGTTGGGGAATAGATTATTGCGGTTTGTTGATTTATTGTTTGTTTTCTTTTTGGGTATAAAATGGAATACCATTTTGATAAAAAAGTGCATTTTTGACACATGTTACTATTTGTATTAAATCGTGACGGAAAGAATGCTATAACCGTTAAAGCTGCTCATGAGATTTGTGTTGTAGACGGAGAAAATGCTATGCCACAAAGAACAGCACAGTGGGGGTTTTGTTGACCATTATGAAGTCGTCAATAACGGCGGAGAATATATTATTGGTTAAATCATGTCTCGACTTCATATAATCTCAAGTTTTCTTTTTTATAAATGATTAAATTTATTTATAAATAAAAAACCCAAGAATTTATTTTCCAACCCAATACCAGGTGAAATATAAACCGTGAAAAATTTGTACTGTCTCATGATTCAAACAGGTCCTGGCGCAAAAATTGTTGTAATAAAAAAGCGCCAGACAACAGCGTAATGTTTTATTTCTAGATGCAATCTGATCCAGACAGAGTTGTTTGAACATTCATGTCTGTTTAGTAACTTTGAAGATAGCAAAAATTTAATCTGAATGATTTTGAATGTACGACGTGGTAAGATTTTACTTTACCACCCAACAATGCTTAGCATTTCACATATTAATGCATCGTTCACGTAGCTTTAGAAGCTGAACGTTGCTAGGCGTTGGTGCTGTTTGATAAAGGATTAGCTCAAGCTTGAAAACCGTTACGAAACTCTGCGCTTATGGTGTTTAGCCTGCAGTAAAGTGTTTGTTTTTAAAAACCGCTTTTATCTACCTACGTGTTGCACGCAAATAAATTTGTCTACGTGACTTGAAAGTTAAAGACTGAGCTTGCGAGGTGGTCAACGAGAGATAAAACGAGTTACATTCCACGATGAACCCTGGTCCAGCTGTGACCAGCAAACCTATTATTCGTTAAGGTGGATTAGATGTTCCGAAAGTGCTGATTAAAGGTTCCGCCTAAACACTCACTATAAGCAAAGAGAATATCCCGTCAACGTACGAGTGAATTAGGTTTTATTAAGGCGGTTGCTTTTGATCTGGCGAAACCGTCAAGATTATTACTTTAGTCTAACTTACTTGATTGCTAGGGTTTTGTAGAGGTAGATGCAACTGCTTATCTTCCTTTCTGGTCTCCCTTCTTGCCCACAAACAAAGATAAATTACTCAGCAGAGGCAAAGCAGTCTACTTTCTAGAATTCCTGAGCAGAGAGCTGAAAAAGTCCCTTTAAATGATTCGATGAGACTGATTTGGTCGAGTTTGAAAAGAGGTTTGGAACCTATCCAGCTTCGACAAGTTTAAGCGATTCCTTTGCTGTTTCTACCTTGATGTAGTTAGGTTCTGAGTCCACCGAGCCACACAAAAATTTACAAAATGGAAAATTTGCCATCGAGCAGGTGAAACCTTCCTTTTATGGCGCCATTAATCGTATTTTTGTGATCAGGCTTTAAACCTCACAATGGGTGTGTTGACTTAAAGGGAGAGAGATTTTTAAAATAATATCAAAAAAGTTTTAAGCTGATGGAAAAGACTTGATGGTAAAACAATACATGAACAAAACAGTGAGAAAGGCAACCTATACTGAAGTAAACGCGCGAGATTAAAAATTAAATAAAAAGCGCAGCCGCGAGGGGCAATGACCACCCTCCAAAGATTAATCAAAGCCCAGATGCCTCTGTTCCTTTTCTTGCTGAGAAAGGATCTCCAGTGTCTTTGCTGATTGCTCACTTTAAAAATCTAAAGCCTTCCATTCCTATTCGGCAGACCCGGTTATTCAACAAACAAAGCTTTAATATAAAGCTTTGTTTGTTTGACCCTGATGAAGCCCCCGAAAGGGAAGGAAAAGCTTCGGAGAATTTTGTTATGTTTATTATTCTAATGTTAATTTAATTATGTTCAATAAAGTATTATTTTGGATTTTTGTTGGGTTTCTCAAAACTTGGAAGAAAAGTTTCCCCTATCCGAAATTGACAACAACAGCAACAACACTATAAAACCGTATAAATTAATGATTCAAAATGTTCAGACTAGCAATTAGCTCAAGTAGGCCAGTCTGACGCCGGTTGAGAAATTGTGTAAACCAAAAAATGTTACCCTATCACATTTCAATTTCTTCTGAACAATGATCAATACACATCCATCTTCGAAGACAAGCAATTTTTTGTCCGTGTTACGGCCAGCTGGTTTTCTTCCCTAGCCTGTCAATGCGCTTTATATCCAGACAGAACACGACGTGTTATACAAAGAAAAAAATTGCACAACGGCGTTCTTTGAAATTGTTTGAGTAATCATAATCATGGGGTCTTTTAGCTGATAAATGCAACCAGGAAAAATTTGCATCACCATGTGATAAGGTGTTCAACGCTTTTCGTTGGTGCGTTTAAACTTTAAACATCATCATCTTGTTTTGTAGACAAAAGTTGGTTTCATACTTTCTATAATTTCCTTTTAAATTTTATTAACTGCTAAAACCGTTTCAAACAACTTAGAATGTAAAATTAACATGAAGCATCACATATCTGAATTCACATGTATGATTCAAATTTAATTGCACAAACTTTGCAGCAAATAATTTTTCTGCTTTTGCTCTTGAATAGGCTTCAATTTTAAATGCTAAATAAAGTCAAAATAAGTGCAGTTTATAATAACTATCAAAGCAGCGCAATAAGCCCATGGCCAACTATAGCATTTATATTTTTATTCAACAAAACTCAAAAGAAAAGTTGCACAAAAAGCACTTACAAATTTTATATCTTGATAGGAAGGCTGCGAATAAATACACAATTGTCATAAGTCAAACAGCTGCGTTGCATGTAGGCAAAAAATTTTAATTAAGCTTTCCAATTTTTCATAGAAGCACGTTGAAAATAAAAGAAATTTTCTGTTATTCAAGGACTAACTGAAAATAGGTTAAAACCACACCTCACCTCCGTTAAAAATGTTTAGATGTGCGAGTGCTTAACAAAGAGAAAAAATAGTGAGAGTAAGTGAGATGAAGATGCATAAAAAATCGGAAGACCATTTTGATAGACTGACAGGGATAAAGGATCAATAGAATCAAATGAAGAGTGCAGCACAGGGAGAAAATTTTCCTCAACATCCGGTAATGAAAAATAGATATGGAGGTAGCATTAGCAAATTGAAGAGAAAAACTGTTTTTAACTCCAAACGTGGTATGATAAAAAGTGCGGATAAAAGCTTGAAAGGTGGAAACAAATGAAACCAAAGAAAATATGGACTCAATTAAACTAAGGGGGCAGAGCTAAGAGAGATACATAGACAAACAGCATGCATGCCAACTTGAAAATATGTTGTGGCGACTGCTTACCAAATGAAAAAGTCAAAACATGTCGAAAATTTTGTTAGCTGTTGTCGAAAAAAGGTCATCACGCATAATTTTCATGAATGCATTTTGGCTGATCGGTTAGCGTTTAAGCGAAAAACGCAATTCATTTGTTTGTCAAATCATAAAATTCTCCTCTCCTCAATTTTTTGATGGATTTGCGCTCCTGTTTTGAGGAAAACGGTTGGTAAGCATTTTAATCTTTGCCGTCAAATGCGGAGTTGAAATGTTTTAACACTGCACTTAGACGCTTGGCACTTCACAAAGCAAAATTTAGAGTTTTTTAAAACAAGAATGCCACAGATCTACAGTCAAAGGTTTGTTTGCTAAATTAGGGAAACAAAAAAATCAAAAACTTGGCATGCAATTCCAGAGTTATTTTTCATAAATAAAAGGTTTTTAGCTGATATGTTTTTTCCAATTTCAAAACTTTAAATTGTAAAAGAATAAGCATGAAAATTTTAGATGGGGAATGGTCTTTCATCATTTACCGCATTCCTGGCAACAAACTAACAACAGTTGCAGCAAGATGTTACCAACAAGTTATTACAATCACATAAAGAAAAAGTTGTTCCCTAATGCGACAGAAGATCTCTACCAATATTGCCAACAGCTGAGGTTGCCAAGGCTGCTAAAAAATAAGGAAAATTGTGGGTCAGGTAAATGATTAGAAATTAATTTGAAAGACGAATGTTCTCAAAAAGATATCCCTAACGTTTATTTCAAAATATCACATTTCAAGATCTTTTTCCGAGAGATCGGTATCCATCCAATTCTCCTCTCCTACACACGCATTTGAGTTTCTCGCTTCAGGTATTCTCTCTTTAAACTGCTCATTACTTGTAAAATTCGCTTGCTCAATTCCGTTGTTTGATATCAGGAGGCCTTCTATTCCTCTATTTGGTGTTACTGAACTAACACTGTTGTTGAGAGTTAATGCCGGCAAATGTAGTTCATTTCTCATGTTGGAACCCAGCTGATGCCCACTGCCATGGTTCCTTAGAGTTGATGCTCCATTTGCAAAGTTCGAATTGAGAGACCTATTTTCATCAATGTTTGAACCTAAAGGCAGGACGTTTAATTCGCCTGAAAAATTATTGGCTGTAACATCTTCTTGCTCTGAGTCTGAAGGTTCCACAAAAAGGTTCGGCAACACGTTCTGTCGGCAATGAAACAAGTCCAGTTGCAATTGATGATCTTGCTGTTGCTGTTCGAGCAGCAGTTGTTCTTGACATTCAATAAGCGTTGGTTGCTGTTGGTGATTGGTATGTGGTGGTTGCTGTTGTTGGTCATGACTACACAGTTGTCGCTTATGTTGAAACTGCAGGTTTCTGTGTTGGCGCTGACGTTGCTGTTGTTGTTGTTGTTGATAAAGTTGTAATTGACGACGCAATTCCGCTTTTCGAAGTTCCACTGCTTTGGGGTCACTTTTAATTAGTCTCTTTTTTCTGAAAAAAGAACATAAATGTTACATAACAGCTAAAACAAACGATTTTCAAATTTTAGCAAAGTCCTGTTGGCACTGGCCTATTGGGAGAAAAGTAGAGAGTTTTCTGCCCAAGGTGATTTTGAGCAACTAGTCTCTAAAAAAGCCTTTGTATATGGTGATTGCTGAAAGACAAATCATGTGACGCTTCTCGAGTCCATTCCAGATAGCCTTTCTTTTTAGAGATCCTTAAGATTAAGGGCCAGTATTTGTGAAAGGAAGTGGCAAAACATAATTTTATTTTAATTTTTCCGAAGCAATGGCACATACGCAGCCAATTGGCTAGGGTTTCAATTTGCCCATGATTTCTACCACATCGTTCTGTCGTTGTTAAGACCATTACGGCAAGCCCTGTCATATTTCCTAACTGGAATTCAAAAAATAAAATTTCCTGAACTCGAGATTTAGGTAATCGAGCGTAGACTAGAGTAGAGTTTACCAACCAAGTGAAAGAAAGTACAAAAATATAAAACACTGTCAACAACATTATTTCATGGCAAAATCCAAATAATGTAACCGAACTCGGTATTTTTAATCATGCAGAGCTTTAAAATTTTTGAGATATTAAACTTGAACTTGAGGACACTTTTGGTAAGACACTTTAGAATATGATTCTCTCTGTAATTGCAATGTTCGCGTCATCCGTTAAGTGTTGTGCCAGTAATGGTAAATTGTGTTGTGAATACAGAAAAAAAATTTGAGCGCAAATTGACAACCAAAATAATGTTACTAAAGTTGATTCACTTCGACTCTCCTTCTTCAATCACCAACAAGCACATCCTTTGAGGTTGCTCTTTCATAGCCTCTTTGACAATAACAGCTTTTTCATGCCGGGGCTTTCTTCCATATTCGCATTCTGTTTAACATCATAAATAACAAAACTGACTCGTAGTCAAAATCATCTGTTACAGGGTTTAACTTAAATTGGGAAAAAACGCCCAACTGAAGTTGTCCGTATTTAAGCCAAGTTAGAAAACTTTCGTCTAAACATCCACGTCCGGTACATTTGGACATAAAAGTGCAAAATGTTGTTTCAAATTGGTGCTAATTTAATCTTCTTCAAGCATATAAGTTTTTAGCAGAAATCGCAGTAAAATATAAACCATCATAAATGAAATTGCAAGATGAGTAGAACGAAAATTTCTTATTATCAACAAACATGTTTTTTCAAAAAAATTAGAGTAATGATCGGCTCTGTAATAAAAAATGTACAACTATGATGATGTGAAAATAATCAATCAATCTCGTTTGCTGTTTTAGCAGACCATGGTTGTTTAGAGAACTTTCCGCAAAGCTATAAGACGAAAATACTTCCAACTTCTGCCATCTAAGTTCAGTCATAATTTTGGGCCCCAATAAAAGACTGGATATCTCAATTGAAGGTGTAGAAACTACTATAAATCTGCTTTCTCTACAGCGTCATTCCCTTCTTCAACAAAGTTTGCGAACCAAAAATAAATACATTGACGTCACCAATCATCTCATTCGTAAGAGAAGAATTTGTTTCTCGAGCACCTAAACTTAATACATTCCACATATTAAAAAAATTAACAATCGATAGGATAGTTCAGAAAATCAAGCAGTCTTATCATTGGTCGAGGTCAGTGAAAATTTTTTGAGAGGCACTTTCATTTGTGTGAGATTTAAATGTTTTTTGTTACTTCCCATGATCTCCACCCTCCAACCACTAAGTCAACTCTTTTTAGGCAAAAATCCATTTTTTAAAAAATGGGATACTTTTTAATTAGTTGGAATACATACAGTAGCTGTAAAAATAAAGTCCTGCAAAGAGACAAAGCTAGATTTAGACAACTGAAACGTTTTCTGGAAAGATTACATGTCGTACACCAGAGCAAACATGATGTTACCGTCTACCAATACCAGATATTGTTCTCGTCAAAATGCTTCTTACTTAATGTAACTGGAATAAGCTACACTAAAATAATGTTTTCGATGAGCTGTGCTTCACCAAGTTGGAACAGTAAAACTGCTGACTCAGTATATCGTAAGAAGCGATTCTTTGCCGCTCAACCTTGTTGGAGGTAGGACCACCGATTTGCAGTTTGCATTCACGACTGGTTTGAAGTGGGTATGGCTTTCCGTTGGCTCAATATCAATTATACTTGCGTTACAATCCTGGAAAACTGTTTTTGTATCGTGCCTTTGTTAAATGTAAGTGTAGGGGTAACCCACAACGACAACAACTCATTGAGTTTTTCTTTGGTAATCCACCGGCAGTTGCACAACAAAGATTTTTGAAAGTGGGAGGTAGGAGCCAAATCACAACTACAGCGGTCTTTGGGAAAATTATTGGTTTTTCAAAGCGTATGAAAAGCTATCTTGGCATTCGTTTTCTTGAAGTATCAAGTCTAAGGGGGTGTGTTTTTAGATCCTCTCCGCCTGCTTACCTCCTGGCAAAAAGAAACACAAAAAAGATAATTTGGCCAAAAAATCATAACAACTACTCATGGTTGGTATCAAGAAAATGAAAAATGCACCTAACAACACCCACTTCCTGTTGTCTTCATTCCAGCATCTAAACAAGCTTTAAGTCTGCATGGTCGGCACCTGTTTCGGCTTTCTTTTGTAAGCAAGATTTGATGATTTTTCGTACAAACTGGAGATAATTTATCTACCATTGCTCTTCGGAAAAAACCCTAAAAAGATTGAGTGATGTGCAATGCTGAATGAAGGAGTGGGTGCTCGCATCGAAAGGCACCTTTGGCAAAGAGATTACGATCCTTTTCCAGAAGCATTTTACGACGTGAAAAAGTTGGTAAGTATTCATAATCAGGGATTGTCGTCGCAAAAATACGCTCTAATTCCCCGTTAAAAATATTTCTGCCCAGCTATTTAGGCAGTTATGTTTTTCTACAAACGAATGCACTAGTAATCCTTTTGTTTCGCACAAGCCCTTAGTGCGAAACAATTGCGTTCACTTACCTTACATCCTTCACAAGACATGACACCATAATGCACGCCCGAAGAGCGATCGCCACACACCTTGCATGCAATAAATTGCATAAAACCTGCGAACACAATAAAAGTTTACGATAAATTTGGGAAAATAGTTGTGTGCCAGGAGGTATGAAGGGACTAACAAAGGAACAGTATTTACTTCTCTTTCCGAAAGGTTAATCAAACCCATGTTTAAGACTTAATTCCTAAGTGCCTCTTAAAAAGTAAAATAACAGCCATTACTTAAGCTTACTCTTGGCAAATATCTCAAAAATTAGCTTGAACACTATTGATTTTCACCTAAACCTTAAAGGATCTCCAAAAAATGTCATTGACAGAGATAATTCAATAGTTCTGCCCCAAACCGTAACTTTTTACTGGCTACTTTGAATACTTCCATAATGTATTAGAAAATGTTTGTGAAAACAGCAGTACTAATAACTTCAAAACAAACATAAGCACAAAAAATTCTAGGTAGGCCAAAGCCTGTTGCGTTGTAGTATGAAGAAATCGCAATCTACAAAATATAAAAATTGTTTCATGAACAACGTACAGGTTTTGACTTACTAGATGCCCTCATTTTCATAAAAACTTCCATTGAGATTTTACCATTGTGCCATTCACCACTTGAAGTTGATGGAAATATTTGGTGTTGGTCACCTGATAGAATATGTTAGAAATTGCAGCAACAACATCAAAAGAGAGCAATACGTCATATAATGAAAAAACAAAGAAACCAACCTGTTAAAAACGTAAGCGGAAAAATCACGCTAAATGAAAATAAATGTAGCGATACTTTGCTGCCGTAATAAAATAGGACATTTCTGGATTGCTGCTTCCTCTAATCCAGTGTTTCTCAGCCTTTTTTCGTGGCGTTGCCCACTTCAAAGGACCACAAATTTTTGCGGCCCACTTTGATTTTAATGTAATAATTGCAATGTCAGTGGGATAAGCATTAGACAACAAGGCAGTGAAATTGATCAAAAAAAAGGTCATTGCCCCTCCATTTCACAGGACGGCCTCTCTACTTCACAGGTACTGGTCCATATGACTGATCACACGGACCAGTATTTCTCAACCTTATTCGGCATGCAAATCCATTTTCAAAATACGCATAAGTTTGTGGCCCTCCAGACTTACGTGCTGTGGCCCACGGGTTGAGAACCACTGTTCTAATCCATTTGTGACAGTACGTAGGCATAATGAACGTTTTAACTCAGTTTCTGCCCCATAAAAAATTAACAAAACCCATGAATGGTTGATTGTTAACAAGCATAGGCCGCTGCTCATGCCATATACAGTAGTAACGAAAGCTAAAGGGAGTATTGGTGGCTGGCTATGTGAACCGCTATTACTGGTAAAGGAAAACATTGATCACAGTCTTACCTGAAGTTAATGAGGATACTGGCTGCTGACCATTAGATTCATTGTTGCAGGGAAGTGCTAATGTTGGCTGTTGATCATTTATTTCGTTTCCCGAGGTTGATGAAAACAATGACTGTTCCTCGCCAGACCTACTACCAGGTGTCGGGTACATTTTCAGCTCGTCATGCGATTCATTACTGGAAGTTGATGGCAGCATCTGATGTTGGAAACCTGATAAAGTTCATTTAAGATTTTTCAGTCGTAATTTACTCAAAACGTTAGCCAAGAAAACATTTGGAGGGAGACAAGTTTTTCAAAAATATTTTCACATTTTCAAAATACTTTAATCAAAATAATATCATCTTTTAATCCTCGTTTTTCTATAATTTTTTCAGTAAATAACGCATTCTGAGTTGAATCAAATGGCTCTGAGTGTTTCTTATATCTCTTTAACTAATCAAGTAATTCTTTTTTTTATAACAACAGATTTAAGGACGTTTGCATAACTCTTTTCTACTCCCGGCCAAGCTAGTGTATTTACTCCTGATTTAAAAGACTTACTTTCGTACGTAGTGGTATTCGCAACCAAAAACGAAACTTTTAGCTAGTGCAAATGCATTATTGGTTCTTGAAACGAGGAACGACAAGTATGTATTTACAGCAGGCTTCGAGACGAGCTTCACCCGATTTGAATTGTGAAGCTGCTCACCCAGCATGCCGTAAGTGGCGATTCTTGGGTACCAACCAATGGCAGTGCACCTTGTTGGTGGTGGAGCTACCAGACTGTAATTTGCATTCATGGCTGGTTAGAAATGGGCTGCCACTTTTGCCCTAGCCTGATTTTATTGCGTTTTTGATAAGAATTTGGAAAATTGTTTGTTGCCTTACGTCCATCCCAAGGAAGGGGAGGGGTAACCATAACAACAACAAACAGGTTTTGCTGTCTTGTATCGAGTGGGAACAAAGCGAATTACAAAACTCTCATTTGGCGATGTAGGCGCAGCTTGGTTTCGAAACTGAACTTCAATCACAAAATATTTCTCTTGATCTTTGACTAGGGCTTGGCCTACAATGGGCATATAGGGCAATGGGCGTAAACGTGAATGGAGCGACAAGCATTGGGGTGAGCATGGCGCGTAAACATGGCGATGGGGCAATGCAAATGGCTCTATATTTTCATTGCCCTGGCCTATACGCAGAGTTACTATTTCGTGCTTATTTCAAAGATTTGTGCTTATTTTTAAGTTGGATGCTGATTTTGTCTTGAAAATCGTTTTTTTTCGGATTTAATTCATTAAAACAGGGGTATGCAATCTGCGGTCCGCGATGCGAAATTTTGTTGCCCGCGGAAAGGATGTGAAACGCAGCAAGTGACGAGGAATTTGCTGGGTTGAATGGCAACGTTGGCTCTTATTTAGGTCTCGGAAAGACTAATCTACAAAAAATATTGCATAAGATTCGGAAAATTAGGCAACAAAGTTGCTATGAAAATATTGATCTCAAGAATTCCAAGAAAAAAGATCTTTACACTAAATTTGATTGATAAAATTTCAAATTTACGGTGTAAACACCACTTTACCACTGCTTGCTTATTTTTTGTCTTGGGCCGATGGCAATCGTAGCGATATACTTATCGCCCCATACGGCCATTGTCCCATACCAATTTCCCAAATGGTCATTGTCCCATACCTCCTCTGCACCCCATACCATTCACAGCCCCAACTGCCCATTGCTCCATAGGCCCATTGCCCCCTATGCTCATTGTCGTATATGCATTATGGAGCAATCGTCATTCACCGAAATCATGCGTAGCGACTTATTCTAAAGCTTCAAAACCTTTCATTTCAGAGGTTTGAAAATTTAAAATTTGACAAGAGATTTCTCAACTTTCTAGAGTTTGTACATAGCAAAAGTTTCGTTCCTAGTTTCGAAAGCTGATCGATATTAACGCACATTTTCCGTTATGTTTGAACGCAACAGTTTTCCAGAGGAATTCTCAAGTCTGACTTGAAACCTATGCACAAAGGCAGCCTTAGGCTTAAAGGGGTAGGAAACTAAATGTTAATAAAAAAGGTAGAATTTTCAATTCAATCCGAAAATTGCTGTCGCTGAAACAATTTTAATGAGGAGATAGTTGTACAGCTTTATAACTTTTTGAAGTCTCGCATCCCCCCAAAAAATTCAAACAGTTTTTTCCGTTGATTGCAAAGAAAAAAGCGATTATCTGAGATAGATTTCGGCAAAACCACAGCTCTTTTCAGTGTTGAATATTTCTACCTACTTTCTGCATTTAGCCCTAAAGAGAAATCCAATCGCGGTAAATTGGAAGATTGCTGCCGGTCGTTTAATTCATTATTGGATGATGGCAACATTTGCTGCTGGTTGTGTGATCCACTGCCAGGCGTTACGTGTAACATCTGTTGTCGAACACCTGTTAGAATACATTTTACTTGTTTGATTGTCATCTTTTTGTTTTGTTGTTCGATGATGCCCAAATAATAACAAAGCAAGATTGCCAATGAAAACTCTGTGTGCCACAATGGCTCTTGGTCATAAGGTTGGGATTATAAAAGAGAAAAAATATTGGGTTCGTATCAACTATTAGCCATAGTTGAACAACTGTGTAAAGATCAAAACAATTCTTAAAATATAGGCTTTTTTAATTTCTTTTTCGTCCCCCAAAAAATGTGAAGTATTTCTTAAAACGTTTTTAAATG
Source organism: Trididemnum clinides (assembly GCA_963675345.1). Classification (NCBI taxonomy): domain Eukaryota; kingdom Metazoa; phylum Chordata; class Ascidiacea; order Aplousobranchia; family Didemnidae; genus Trididemnum; species Trididemnum clinides. The sequence continues at coordinate 8,202,341 of OY776302.1, read as the reverse complement.
TGAAAGAGCGATTATTTGAACTTGACCTCTACATAAATGCCGCCGTTTTCCGTCAAACTGTGACAACAACAATTTTCAAAAGCACTTTTGCTTACTTTCTGTCTGTGTTCCTTCGGATAATTCCAATGGAACTTGTTGATTAGAGGATTGCTGCCGATTGTTTGATTCGTCATTTGGCAAGATTTGCAGCTGGTAATGTGATCCACCGACGGAAGTTATGGGAAGCATCGGTTGATAGACACCTGGTAGAGTAGATTGATAATTTTACTTTTGCTTCTGATTTTATTACTATCTTTTGTTCCTAATTTTAATGATGCTAAAATACAAAACAACAAGCGATTGATTATCACAACTGCATGACCTAATCTTTATATTCTGGGTCATAAGTCGAAAAAAGAAGGGATTATATTACCTTCAGCTCAAAAAATTTAACTCACTCAAAATTTTAAAGGCGAAATTTAACTCTTCATCTTTTTAAGCTTTTGACTCATGCTGAAAAAAATTCTAAAGTGTAATCTTCCCAGCTTCCTTTTATTCGCAGAGAAAAAAGCGTTTGTCCGTGTGCGACTATAAACCTTTAATCGATTTGTATTTTGTGTGGAAAAGAAGTCCAGCAAAAAACTGTCTGCCTAACATTGCTAGCAACTCCAACACAATTCTGACTCTTATAGGAAGTTGTTATAGGTACAGTATAGCTGTGAAGTCCAAAACACATTAGAGGATGAAAAATTCCGACAATCGCAGGTAACGCAAAAACAATTTTTATAATGCTAACCTACAAAACCTTACGAAAAGCAAGCAGGTTGAGCTACTTAAAACTATAGCATACGCTCTGGAAATGCAGTTCCTTTTTGCTTTCCTGCAAATATTCATATAAACGTTTGTACCTACTTTCTACCCGACGGGGTTGTGAGGTGGTTCGAGTTGAATAGAATATTTGTGGCTGACCAGGCAATTCATCACTGGAAGTTGAGTGGAGATGCGATTCATTACCTATTAGAGTATGTCGGAAATTTTGCATCCGTTTTATTCGTGGTTTAAATAGTTTTCAATTAGATTGTTTATAAGGTATTCTAAAATTCAAACAGTAATTATTTTACTCACGCTTCTAAGTTTTTCTTTTGGATATAAAGGTTTAAGAGCGATTAATTGGCGTTATTCAACATCTCAATTGCTACTAAATTGTTTCCAACAATCGATTGTCATAAGGCTAGGTCAGTTGTTACACAGGGGAAGGCATCGCTTTTGCATGGAATGTTTGATTGTATTTAATATAAGAATGGCAAATCAAATGATTACGAGCTTCATTTCCGGATTGTGGCCGATGGTTAGTTTGGACTGGCCCACTCTTTACAGTAGCAGGTATGTTGCGCTGAAGCTTGTGTTATTTCGCTAAAAGTACGCCCAGAAGAAGGGTAGGAGAGCACAACAGGGCATCTCTCCCCAAAATTTTAGCTAAATAACCTTTTTAAAGACTCTTGACACTGGAAAAAATTGCATCAATTTATAAACTTTAGAAAAAATCTTGCTTGTGCCTTGAATAAGTTCAACCATTGGAGCTCATGGCAAAAAACCGTGGACGTTGGTTCTATTCCACGTGGGACTGGTTCAAGCCTAGTTTGAGTATTGGCGCGCCTTTTAAAAACAGGCCCAACAATGACTGTAGCTCAGGATCTTACTTTTTCCCAGCTCGTAGGGTGTTCTCCGAAATGAAAAAGTCGTCACCACGATGTTCAAGGTCCCATTTTTACTGAGGGTCCCGTTGCAATTTTAGTATTGCGTCATTTCTGTTGCTGAGCAAGCTTCACAAAGCAGCTTGACTGAAAAGCCGCTTATTTGGTTCTTTCTTCAACCATATTGCGCGCAACTTTTGCTTTGCATTTTTTTAAATTACATTTTTGCTTTTTGTGGACAAAACAAACAATCTGTATATCCGTCACGTGCATTCTCAACAAAATAAATGACAATTTTTTTACGTTCTTAAACGCTTGTGCAGATAACAAGAACATTTACTTTTTCTGTTGTTTTCAGGAAATGCTTCTTTTGGTATTTTCATTACTTAAACCCCCCAAAAAATGATTTGGAAATCTCATTGACAACATGCCCTGGATTTCGCGATATTCTGAGAAAGTGTTGTTGTCTGCTTGTTTCTACTATTACTTTATATTGTCAAAAAAAAATTCATTTGTTTTGGGCGCTGTCAAGGATAATTTCGGGATTTTTTACCCCTGACCGTTACCACCAAAAATAGAACTATGAAAGAACGACAATATGATGACTTTTCATCTCATAGAAGGCAAGATAAACGGATAATTGAAGAGACTGAGAAAAGATCTTACGGTCTTCGAGTCAGTAATCACCGACCAGTATCGCTACTGTCGGCGCAAGGCACGGTTTGAACCCGAATCATGAGCTTTATTGCAATTGCAGGTTCCGCCCAGCCATGTTGCATGCAGCGTAACGCACTGTGCGATAGGTTTACAGTCTTTTGATCATTGCTCTTAGCATAACGCATTGCATCAGACTCTCGCAATTGTGACGTCATAAATTCGCGCCATTTTAAAATACACCAGCGAGAGCGAAATCTAATGCTTTCAACTGTTTATTTAAGTTGCTGTATTTAAAAGTTTGTAACTCAAGAAAGACTTAGCCAATTGTAACAATATGTGGTTTGTTTGGAATCCTAAGAAAGCAATGAAAAGGCTTGCTCAGTAATTCTTTTCATAATCTTTTGCGGAGCTTGAATCAGATGTTAAACTGAGGCGAATCATGACGCAATGCATAACAATTATAATGACGTAAGAAAGACGAGCTGTAGCGTTTTATTCAAGCAAAATTTTAAATTTAGGTTTCATCAACTATAGGTTTCATCAACTCATTTCAAATTATTGATATTTTATTGCCAATTATCTTATTATTACTGTTTCTACAGCAACCGATCTGAACATTATTACTTTTCTACTCGAACTAGTAACCCTTTTACTACAACCTGAAAATCTTTAAACCTCATTCAGCAATCTTCATAACTGACTGGCATCGCGACTGACCACGCAAGTCATCAATAATAAGAAGAGATTTGATGCCAACTGCATCTTAATCTCACATCGGTCACCTCCTGATGATCGGTTGCATTGATTCAAGCCTTGCCAACAATGATACCAGCAGCTCTTGCTGATGATAACGCCTTTCTTTGTTTGTATGAAGCACCAGGAGGGCTTCTGTGCAAACTGCGTGATATCGCTATCGTTAGAAACAATTGTTTGTATTGCCAAGCAAGCTCTTAATTAACGAGTTCATTTCCTTTGAGGTGTTTTAGCTGAAAAGCACGATTTTAACTTTTTGTTTGCGACAGCGGGTAGCAAATTATGTCGTAATAGATACCAGATGCAAGAGCTTTTCGTTTGTGATATAACAATTGGATGGGCCATGAGAAAGTACCAATGGAGTTTAATTAAAGTAAAATTGTGCAAGCGCAATGAAGAGATGAATGGTTCGACTTCTCGCATGACGATGGACCTTTAATACATTTTTTTTTGTAACTTACATGCGCAACTACTTAAATAAAAGTTAGGCTCTTCTCAAGTTACAGTAGAAGGAACATTCATCCGCGCGAAAATATTTCTGTTACCGGCGCGATGGTGCAGTGGTTAGAGCGTCCACATTGTAGTCGGTAGACCTGGGGTTCATTCCCTAAGTCGAGTCTTACCAAAAGACTTTAAAAAATGGTATTCACAGCTTTCCTGCTTGGCGCTCAGCATAAAAAAGGGAGAGTGTGGAGAGCAAGCCGGCAAGCTTGCTTGTTGTGTCCTTGGGCAAGGCACTTAACGGGACGCCTCCACCTTTATGTGGCAGACAGGTGGCCCCACCCGTACTTCACCGGATTATAATTGTGAAGTTGCTAACCCAGCATGTCAGACGACTCTTGGGTACCCACCAGCGGCGGTCCGCCTTGTTGGTGGTGGGGCTACCAGTCACTCAAGACTGGTTCGAAATGGGCTGCCATCTTCCCCTAGCCTAATATCAATTAGGTTGACGGCATGAACCTGAATTACCGTTCATGCCGTACCTCCATCCCAAGGAAGAGGAGGGGTAAACACACACACACACACACACACACACACAAAATATTTCTGAACCGCATGATCGTGGACTAGCCGGCTTTGGCGGCGTCGCTCTGTAGGGGCTCTCCATCAGTAACGTCGGAGTTTAGTATTTCGGTTCTGCGCCGGTTTCATCTATTGGGCTCTTGTATGAGCAGTAGTGAAAAGTTAATGAATTTTATGCACCTTCACAATTTTGTACACAAATTTGTGATCATCATATTCTCTTAATCAAGACTGGTAATGCTTACTAAGAAAGAATCTTGCCACAAATTGTTGTTAATACTTGTGAGGGAGAAGAGATTGAAGCATAGTTAAAAATGAAGGTAGCGGCCAAATGGTGGTCACTTTGACAATTACAGAAATAAACTATTTAGTGGTAAGCCTATTTTGCGATTAGTGCTGCCTCTTTCCTATTTATATTTGTGGTATTAAGTTCATTGGCTGCGCTATTGGTCTTGCTTCCGGCGAAGCGACAAAAGCGGCTCTTGTTCTCTCAAAATCATTCAACATATTTTAGTAGAAGCCTATCACGCCCAGTTATTTTCAAACAAATGATTCCTTTAAATTCGGTTCTACAAATTGATAGGGTTATGATTTCAATACAATTTTTTCTTAGAATTGGGATTTTATTACAATGCTTTGTAGTATTGACATAAATACTTTAACAGGCAGCACATCGGCCAAAGAAAAAGTCCTTGCTTTATAGTATATGACGGTATCGCCCGCAGGGCCCCCATTAATTACGTCGGGATTGAGAGTGTTGGTTCACTGGCCAAGCCGGCTTCTCCTATCAGGCTCTTGGGTGAAGTTACCAAAAGGTTATGTGTTTTCTGCCCATAAGATTTTCATGGGTTTGAGTGCTCGTTTTTCTAATAGAATTTCTGATTTCAAGGTCCTGGCAATGCCTCAGATCTATGTGCTCTGTTCATTGCTTACATGAACCCAAGGGGGCTTTGCGTTTCCCTTAGTTTGGAAGTAGAGAACACATTTCTGATATTAACCTATTCCAAAGCAAAATAGCAAACACATCTTTCATTAGATGCAATTTCACAAAGTAACGTTGTTTTCTTTTGATTTCTTCTTTAAACTTTCTTAAGTCCTCGATGGTTACGCATTATGTAGCGTGTTCTTTTCTCGTTGCTTGACGTGTCCTAGGAAGTTTAAAGAGTCCTTGCTCTTCCCCAAGTGTTTAGATTTGATCCCGATAGCTCTATAAAGCTACTACAAAGCAAAATACCAATAATATATTCCATGTGTACGATTTGACAGAGTGATGTTGTGTTTTTCGATTTTCTCTCAAACTTTCTCAAGTCCCTGCTGGCTACGCATTATGATTTATATTCGTTTTTCCTTGCTTAGGTAAGCTCAGAGAAGTGAAATGAGTCCTTGTTTTCCCAAAATTTTTATGTTCGACCCCGGTAGCTCTATACAGCTATTATCAACCATAATAGAAAAAATGTTTCTCTTGAGTATGGTGCGATTTAACCACGGCAGGGCATACCATCACCTGTGCCAATTTAAAACGTAACAATTAATGCAGCTGCGCCAGCTTCACCGTACAAACATTTGTGAAAGCAACAACAAAATGCAACAACTGAAAGCAACAACTGCACTGAAGAGACCTGATAGGTCGAAACAGTGTCACTGTCTGCAGTTTTGCTATGTGCATCGCTAGCCTCTTGCATTACTATACATGTAAGACCTTGTGACCACTAGGCTGTGACAGCACTATTGTTCTAGCAGTTGCTAGACTTAGTGCACCTGCGACAACCGCCACTCATTCACGAGTGATACGGCTTCGCAGAGTACTGACAGACCATCCACCAAGTGGATCTAGTATAGATCCCGCAAGTGTGGCGGTCTAAGCTATGCTTTATTAAAAGCCTCTAGCTTCTTGTCGGTCACCAACTGCACTGAAGAGACCTGATAGGTCGAAACAGTGTCACTGTCTGCAGTTTTGCTATGTGCATCGCTAGCCTCTTGCATTACTACAACAACAAAATGTTTTACTAAATATAAGCCTTTGTTCCTGTACATGTAATGGTGATCATGTTGGTCTATTAATCAAGACTGGCAGTATTCAAAAAAAAAGAATGATGTCACAAACTACCTTTGATTCCTTTTAAAAGAGTAAGGGGGGGGGGGGGGGGGGGTTAAACATTGTCAAAATTGATTGTGTCGCCCAAATGGTAGTCGTTTTGATAATTAAAGAAATTACTATTTGGTGGTAGGCCTATTTAACAATTTGATAGACCCACCTTTGTATTTATATTTGCGACATTAACTTTTTTGGCTGCCCAGTTTGCTTTAATTCGGCCATACCTCAAAAAGGGGCCATGCCCTTCCCCTAAGTTAGATAATCTAATCCAGTGGTTCTCAACCGGAGGTCCGCGGACCCCTAGGGGTCCGTGGAGCAATTTCAAGGTAGTCCGTGAAAATATTCTAAATTTGCATCTTCTAATTTGATTGATATATTCTCATTTTTGAAAATTGCACATTGTTTTGATTGCGTCAGAAAGTTAGAAATATAATAATCGCTTTATGATGTAGCCACATAAACTTATTGCGATTTGTTACTCCCATTGTGACGTTACAATTACGGTACATTGATTCACTGCGAGTTGTACAACGCAGCTGGATATAATAATATTTATTCATTCGAAAGAGTAACGTCCAGAGAAGGAAAATATTTTTATGCCAGTACTAAAACTTATTTAGAATGGCTAAATCCAGAAAGTATTCTGAAAGTCACCTTAAAATGGGATTTACTTCTGTGTTAGAAGATGGCAAAGAAAAACCGCAGTGCGTTTTATGCTATACTGTCCTTAGCAACGAAGCAATGAAGCCATCAAAGCTTAAGCGTCACTTGCAGCAGAAGTATCCAGAGCATGTAGAAAAAGACTTAAATTTTTTTGACAGACAAAAACTTTCGTTGAAACGGCAAAAACTGGATACTAGTGGATATTTTCAAGAACAAAGCACTGCAAACCTGACGGCTTCTTTTGAAGTGGCATTACAAATAGCCAAGCAAAAAAACCTCATAATATCGGAGAAACCCTCGTAAAATCTTGCGCTGTGAATATGGTTAAATTGATTTCAGGAGAAACAAGTGCAAAGAAAATTCAGCAAGTGTCTTTATCCAATGACACAATAAAGAGGCGCATTCCTCTTATGGCAACAGACGTCAAACAGCAAGTCATAGCGGAAATAAAATCATCTCCCATGTTCTCCATACAAGTCGACGAGTCAACCGACGTTGCATCATGCTCACAGCTCTTGGTATTTGTTCGTTACATACATATGGAAGATGTCAAAGAAGAGTTTTTGTACTGCAAGGCCTTGGAAACTTCAGCCACTGCTCAAGATGTAATGGACAGCATCTCAAATTTTTTCGATATAGAAAGCTTGTAGTGGGATAAGCTCTGTGGTGTATGTACAGATGGAGCCCCAGCAATGCTGAGATGCAAATCTGGTTTCCAAATGAAAGTCAAAGAAATATCTTCTGAAGTTAGAAGAGTACATTGCATGATACATTGGTATACTCTCGCTTGCAAGACTCTTCCAAACTTTTTGAAGAAAGTGCTTAACTCTGTTGTGTAAATAGTTAATTTCATCAAAAAGAGTGCCACAACCTCTCGTCTATTCAAACAGTTTTGCAAAGGAATGGACACAGACCATGAAACTCTTTTGTATTATACTGCTGTACGATGGCTTTCCAAAGGGAATGTCGTTACTCGCTTCTTTGAGCTGAGAACTGAAATCAAGCTTTTTCTGGAAATGATTGAAAAAGATGCCATCGTCGACTTCTTCAAGGACAAAACATGGCTGCAGGGTCTGGCTCACCTGGCTGACATTACTGAACAGTTAAATAAGTTTAACTTGAGACTTCAAGGACTTGATACAAACATATTACAATTTGGAGACATTTTGCGTGGCTTCATAGAAAAGATACATAATTGGAATCGCAGAGTCAACCAGGAAAACTTTGCAATGTTTGAAAACCTAACTAAATTTGAATCTGGTCTCACTTCACTAATAAAACAAGAAATAACTGAACATTTGCAATCGCTTACATTTGTGAAATGACTCAGTTGGTCGTGAAATATTCATGAGTAAATCACTGTCTCAGTTTTGGAGCTCCATGTTGACGTCCTACCCAAAGTTATCAACGGAAGCATTGCGCGTTATTATTCCATTCGTCTCCACTTAGCTTTGTGAAAGCGGATTTTCTGCTTTCATGTACATCAAATCGAAGGCTCGCAACCAGCTAGACGTGGAAGATGATATAAGAATAGCGATTTTCAAAACACAACCACGTGTTTCGAGACTTGCTTGTAATATGCAACAGCAAAAATCGCATTAAAGTGTGTTCACTTAAATAAATAAAATGATCTACATTTGTGTTGTGTTTGACTAGGTAAGGGTTGAATGATTATGCTGCAGTGTAAGCTAGATATTAAGTTTAAGCTAAAATCTATAGTGAGGGGTCCGCGATTTCGTGAAGTACAATTTAAGGGTCCGCAATGACAAAAAGGTTGAGAACCACTGATCTAATCCAATGAGCGGCTATTTAGCTCTTTTCAAACAAAAACATTCTCTCTTAGTTCAGTATTACATATTGATGACATTATTGCTTAATTTTGCTATAATTTTTATAATTGATGATGCTATAATTTTTTAGACTTAGGATTTTATTACATTCAACTTTGCCCTAATCCAGACCTCCCTACTGCTAAATGAAAATTAGTGTTTTGTACCGATACAAACATCCTTGCAATTACAAATATTAGTAATGGACTTTACCATTTATGTTTGCTATCAAAATGATAGTGGATAATTTTGCTGCCTGCTGCTGTTCTCATTATATAGCGGCAAGCCTTGCGATGTCATTTAAGATCATGACCTCACAATGCGTTTTAAGCTATTAAATATTAGGATCGCTACTTACCACTTTTTGGATACTGTAGGAGAACTAGTATGAACTAACGCCTTTGACTGCTCGCATGTTGCTCGGCTCTGGCATAAAAGCCGCCATGCAAAAAGCAAAGTAACCCGAAATTACAGTTAAGTTATTGCAATAGCGATTGCAATAGAAATTACAGTTAAGCACTCACAGTTAAGTTATTGCAATAGCAGGGGCTCCATTACTAATGTCGAGGTTAAAAATATCAAATCAGGTACCTCGCCGCTCTCGGCCATTTGCAAAGGCAATTGCTTTAACATTTAAAATATACGTAGCTCGACACCAACATTTTATTTCTAAAGATAAGACATGACTACCTGTACCCCTCCTCCTTTTCTTGTGGTATCACCAAGTGTTTTGCTTGGAGTTAGCTACAAATGAAAATTTGTAGAGACTTCATTTTTCAATGAATCTTTTTGAATATGTTTATGGATAATGCGAAAGAGAGATAAAATGCACAAAAGGATTTACTTTCCAGAGAAATTGCAATTTTGTAAAGCGTAGGCACCACAGTGTTTTTAACCGGTAGGCTACATTTCATTTTTTGATGAATCCTTGTGAAAACGTAGACAGAAAACGCAAAAGAACCATGTTTGTGAGGAAAAGTAGTCAAAATGTATCTAAGAACTAACTTGGTCTAACAATTGCAAATTTGTTAGGTTAAGTAGGATAATTGTTCAAATAAAAATGAAACATGATGTACGGCAACCAAGTTTTGATCAGACACTATAAATTATCTCTTAGCCCTAAGTAATTGGAGTCACATATTGCTGGAAAGGAAATTTCCTAAGTTTTCAAAGGACAGTAATTGTTAGTACCTTATCATAGCATCTTTGTATTAAAGTTACCTATTTTTACTCAGCTGACAAATTTTTTTGGGAAGAGTAAAAAGTTACACCACAGGTTTAAGTTCAGTTTTTTTAATGCAACAACAAACATTAATCATACGTATTATACACTATCGGAATCGCCTTGAAATAGTCTTTAATTCATTGAAAAAATTTTGAAAATTGGTAGAGAAATGAAGTCACAAGTCAATTTTTTATTAAACCGGTTTTGCAAAAAGGGTGCAATTTTTGAAAATAGCTTTATATAATCTGCAGTAGCGAAAGGCTTGTGTTGATTGCACTAGACATACTATGACATCATACAGCGAGTTTTAAGCATGCAAGCAAAAAAATGCTTAGAAGGCTTAAAGTGCTCAAATAAAGTATAGCTCGTAGCATTTTCAAATAAGCTTTAATTGTGGTAAAGTAGTTTTTGTCGAAAGCACCTTATTAATATCTTCTGAAACAGCGTTTAATCGCGTTTCTACGATCAGTACTTTTGAGAAAGCACAAAGAACAAATTTTTCAATGAAGTGTTAATTGTGACGTCATTTTAGACTCCAAACAAATGAACGTTTTTGTAATGTGTAAAGTCAAAAATTGGCTTTCGTTTAAGCACAAGCGGCTGTCCTCTGTGAAGTAATTTAAATTAAAAAAAAATTTTGGATTATGACATCATCATGACGTCCCAAATCCCCTAATGACACTCACGATACTCACCTCTTAATCGTCCCAAGTTTGATGCTTGTACCTCTAGCAGTTTCAGAGGAGTTAAACAAACAGACAGAATTGCGCTTTTTTATTAGATGAAGTTGGCACAACCATAGCAAGAAACAAGTCTCTTTCTCACTCCAAATTTCTCATCATTAATTGTCAGTCGGTGTAGCACTTAGTTTTGAGGCCCAAGCAACGTCAAAGTGACAGTTTAATTTGCAGTAAATTTTGAAGTTTCGTAAATGAAATGCCGTAGTTTAACCAACGTAAGCAAAGTATTTTAACGTTACTAGGCAAGTAAAGCGTTGAAATAAGACAAAACTCAAATCACAATCACGCAATAAATGAATGTATCGTACGCTCATGATTTCCAACGTTGAAGAAATCACCAAGCTTTATATCAATAATTTACGAAAGCAAGAAAATAAGCACAAACTGTAGAAAGACTCTTGAACTTGATAACACCACAGCCAACAAACAATCGGCCTATGCCGGTGGTTCCCAAATTTTTCAAGGCACCACCCATTTTTCAAAACATAAATTTTCGGGTCCTACATAATTCTGCATGTACTTCGAAGTGCTTGGAAAGAAGTACAGTGAAAACAAACATCTATTCAAGATGTTGATTCACTTTTTAATTACTTGAGACAAAGCATGCAGTAATCTAAATTTTGAATGACTTTCGCGACCCACTGAAATTACGCCCACGACCCACCAGTGGGTCGCGACCCATAGTTTGAGAGCCGCTGGCCTAAGCAGATCAACATAAAAGGTTTGGCGGCTTTTTTATAGGAAAAATGTTGACATCGTTATCAATTTTTAATTTGTGGTCATCGTCATTACCAAGGTGGTTAAGGTGTAAAGGGATCTAGTCAAAAGCTTTGACCAACCGAAAACTGAGCACTTCTATTTGAATAAGGAATTGATCATGAATAATAGATAGTCAAAATATATTTTCCGTGAATAAAAGATAAAGCTGAATGATTGCCTATGTTTAATTATCTTAACAATTTTTAATTCATGGCGAAGGAAGAGCCAATGGTTTACTGCGCCTGTACGTTGCATCGCCAACATGTTTCCCTAATATAGGGACAAGTGCTGGAAAATAAATGTTACAAAGAGTTTAAAACTCAGTGAGGTAATGCGGTACGTCAAGCCCGGTTATCAAGTTGAGGCGCCCACTTCATAGCAAGGATCAACAGCGGCCCTCATCGGATCCGCAAAATGCACCTCTGTGTAGGAAAATAGAATTTTTTCTCTAGACTGATCAACAAAAGAAATGACTTCTAAAAATGTAAATATGTTTAACCCTTTAAGGACCACAAGAATTTAATTCATAAAATTTGAAACAATGCCGCAATTGTTTGGTAACAACGAAAATATAATGGATTTCAGATAATTGGTTATCACGTCATAATGATATAACAATCAACAATCATGGTACATATGTGTACCAAAGGTCCTCAAAGGGTTAAGCTGTTTTAGGATTACTTAAGTGTTTTTGATGATGGAGGTAAGCTCCCTGGATTCATCTTGAAGCAACGCCATCCCAAACATCGCTATAACGACCTAATTAAACGCCAAAACATTGTAAAAATTATGTCTAGCATTGGAAACGTTTGCAAGCAGTCGGCAGCGCGGTGGCATGAGTTGGGCCAAATCCATGACAGCAATCATTGTGCGCTCAAACTTCACGATGGCTTCCTTGTTGTGTCTTTGAAAAAGTACTTTAGGCAATATTCCTTGCTTCGTTAGAGATTTGGGATATAAAGGCGGTGTTACATCTGCAACCGCAAGCCTAAAGCTGTTCTCGTATTCAACCAACTAAAAGTTTCCCGTGACCCGTGAATAAAAATTATCATCAGGTTTATAGTCTGCATTCATATTTAATAGAGGAAGACGGGTGTGCTTACTGTGGATTAGCACCAAAAAACAAGCGGCTTTATTGGAATTCGAACCCACAGCTTTCTACTGGTAGAATAGCTAGTGTTAAATTTCACCAACACAGCTGTATGATTTTATGCTGGGCTGCTGTAAACGAATCTAAACTTATTTGCAAGTAACCTTTATTGGATCAAGTGCATAAATTTTCCCATGTGGGGAAATTTATGCACTTGACAAGGATTAAAATTTTCCCTCTATACAGTTTATTTTTCAGGTATTTTGCACCCCCAGGTCTCTATCCCCCACCCTGTACACTCCCTTCCAGTGTACACTGTCCCGTACATTTACATACCGGGCCTGCCCCTTCAGTGTACACTGCCTTTCTTTTAAACTTGATAACTAACTGGGGAAAATTTTGCACTTGTTGTTGTCTTGGGGAAAATTTTGCACTTGTTCCCCTTTATTTATCCACTGTTGACTGAGTCTAACAAATTCTTTTTGTAACCTTGTCAATCTCACCTTCGTTGGTTCGATGCTTGGCTGGTTCGCTCCAAACTTCTTCTTCGCAATTACGTACTCTTGCTATGACGTCACAATTTAAAGGAAGCTTCTCGATGACGTAAGACGGGCTGGTGACCTTGTTTGCCGATCTAAAGACAATAACGTAATTATGACGAAGCACAAAGTCATTGCATGATCCGACAATAAGAGAAAGGAACTTTTGAAACTTGTGGCTTGTTGTATATTATTGCGCAACTGCACAATGTCAAGCAGTGGCTATCTTAACTGCATCTGCAACCATTGGGAAGTATCTTGCCTTCCCACACCTTCCGCGTTATAATCCCTTGAAACTAAATCCCGTCACTCACTCTTCTACGACCGTTCCATCTTTTTTGTACTTCCATCTCACTTCACACGTACATTGGTCTTTGAAATTGTGCCATCTAACGGTGATATGAGATTCATATTATGCCTCGTACATTACCACTAATGCGCGAAGCAGTTATCAATACAGAAAATGTTTTATCTGCAATGTAAAATCGATTATGTTTAAACTTAATTCAAGACTTTTCAGGGCAACTAACACGAAATAATGTTTTTTTTTCACCGTGAAAGTTAATTTACTAATCACTCTTGTAACTAGTTTATCGTCGCGAACAGAAAGTTTGATGATTTCCACTAAGCAACTTGTTATCAGACCTGTTTCAGAATTGCCAGCAATGCAAGTACAGTAAAATATAATTCCTCTGTTTCTCTATTGGTTCTATTATTTCTTAACAATAAATGGTTAAAAAATACTCAGCAACTTTCTACAAGTAAAATAACACTGGCCAACATAAAAAAATTTTGTCATGGTGCCTAAGATGTTATAACTGTTTTTACCTCATTTGAGGGCGCTGATTCCAGAAATGCTGTCACTTTTTCTCTAACAGGTCTAGTTTTTCTGCTATGATATATTCCTCTCTGTGGAAAGGCGATAGCTACAATAAAGACAGGCAAATCGAAGAAACAATATTTTTATGTAAGTTTATAGCACATATTCATGGAATCACACCAAAATATTCACAATTAAAGCTTGAAGTTGTAAAAAATGCTAAGCATAGACATCATCAGCCATAAATTGACGTTTTACTGATTTTCTAGAATGGGAGGCTCCAGCATCATCGCGCTTGATAGACCAACAGTAGTCTGCAAACATGATGGCATTCAAACGACCTTGATAGCGAACTTCCATGTCGCTGATGTCTTGATGGAAGTGTTCCCCTTGCTCGTCGCTCACATCACCTAGATTTTCTGGAAAACAGGCAAAATGACTGTGCAAAAATTGTAACTTGATGCTCATATTTGCACCCAGTTGATGGAGACTTGTGAGTAATGTTTCAACAAGTTCTTTGTAGTTGGGCGCTTTTGTTTTTCCCAAGAAGAATTTTACTGCATTCGTAAACGCCGTACAGACACTCAATTCCGCAGGATTCATAAAATTACAGAAATTTGCGTCGTTCATTAACTTTCGAATCTGGGGTTCATCAAAAATTCCACCTTATAATTTCTCTATGGTTGGGCCTGGAAATTTCACGCAAATATATTTGAAACAGTCGCCATCTTTCTCAAGAGCCTTCACAAACTGTTTCATGATGCCAAGTTTTATGTGAAGAGGAGGAAACACAATTTTGGAACGCTCCACCAAGGGAAGAGCCAGAACATTAAGATAGCCAGGAATCAGCTCACTGCACACAAGCCAATCTTTTTTTATCCAGAGCTCTGTTCTCGCCTTGCTGTCCCACAAGCACAAGAAGCAAGAAATTTTTGTGTAATCACCTTGTAGCCAGAGAAGAAACCCAACTATTTTGAAATCGACACATAAGATACAATGGTGCTGTTTGTATGAATTTTTTTTCCAGAACAAATTTGATTTCAACATATTTTTCTTTGAGGGTCGTTGAATGGCTAGAGAAACTGATCTATATAAGTTGCCATTGTGAAGAAGAACACATTTTAAACTTCTTTTGGAACTGTCTATAAAAAGGCGTCAATCTTGAGGATCATGCTATTGGACACCAAGCTGCCGCAGCAGGCCCGCAACGCCATTGCAATATACTATGTCGTTTTCCTGAGTGAAATATGGCAAGAATTCAATATGGCATTTTTTGTAGACGGTTATGAGAGTTCCAGGCTGAAATAGATTTTTTTTCTTTGAGTCTTGAAGCTAGAAGTTCAGAAGATTCTTTGGAAAGGTTGAGATCTCAAGTCCGACCATTAAGTTCTCTTTGTGAAAAGAGCTGTGGTAGTAAAGAAGGAGGAAAATCGATACCTGAAACAGTGTCTTCACTACTGTCAGTAGACAAAACGGAAGCTTGGTCTTCTTCAGAACCAGGCAATTCCAATTTGGGTAAGCTTTTAAACACTGGAATAGGAATTTCATTGCCGTGTGGAATTGGCCTAATTGCAGACTCGAGGTTTGGATAAACCAATGGATTCTTCCTCCTGTTGATTTCCTTCGAGTTGACTGCACAGTAGGTAGTAGTTATCGAAATGGTTTTTTGTTTTTTTTTGCCATATTTATTCTCTATTCACGAGAAAGCGAATTGTATCGCTATGTTTTTGGAGGGTATGTCCGCACTCACTTGGGAGTTGCTTTTTCCGAGGTACCTGGGGCACCTGTCTTCAATATAAATGTGGGGCGTCCCATTAAGTGCCTTGCCCAAGGACACAATAAGCGAACTTGCAAGCTTGTTCTCCACAACATGCCGAGCGCTAAGCAGGGAAGCTATAGATACCATTTTTTAAAGTCTGTTGGTATGACTCAGCAAGGGGAATGAACTACAAGTCTACCGACTGCGAAGCGGACGCTCAAACCACTACGCCATCGCGTCTGTTCACGCCAGACCATTGGAATACCAAAGCGGAGTGACTTTCTATCCTTTTTTGTCCACTGTGCAAGATGCTCAACACATTGCTTGCATACAACATGGGGTGCCCATGCCTTATTTTGATCACTCAGCAATACTTTAAAGTAAGCCAGATAAGCACACTTCACAAATTCACTGATCCTTTTCCTGTTGGATTGCAACGTATATTCTCCGCAAATATGGCAAAACACATTTGGATTGTTTAAACAACGTCGCCTAGGAGAGAATGTAGCCATGCTTAATTTTTGCTCCAAAAACCTGCAACGCAAGTAAAATAATGCAGCTTATTTATTTTCTTTCGGACTTATAAATGAATTCCAAACATTAAAAAAATAAACCTTACTTTGACCAAGAAATCAACAAAAATATGCGACAATCGGTAGGCCTACCTGCTACTCAGTGTCCACCTCTTACCAATTACATACCTCCTTGTATAGCAAATTTGACTTTTACTTTAAGGTTTGTGATGTCATAATGATTTACATACATCACAATAACAACCTACAGTTGTGATTATGACGCTACAATGTATATAAAAATACGCCTAATTTTAAGGTAAAAAAGGTATAAAATAGCAAATATCTTAAAAACTTGACCTGATGAGAGAAAATTAGTATGATTTTCTGAATCGGAATCCCCAAATTAGTCTAAATCAGCTTAGAAACTTTGGGCACTAAAAAATGTATTGGCCAGTGTAATCATCTGAAATTTTGAGTGTTTTGCCCAGAACGACAGATAAGAAAGAAAAAATGTGTCATACATGAGCAGGTTTGAACGAAAAACTAAATGAATCGAATCATTCAACGCATTCAATGCAATCAGAAAAAATGGAGAAATATGCCCAAACGTCTTACCAGGTGGTCTTGATTGTTTTTTGATGCACATCATACTCACCATCGTTACAAACTCACCTTTAAAATCTTTCTTTGACCATCAGCACTTTCTGTAAATAGGTAAAGCAATATAGGAGCTACTTATCAAGACCAAAGAGCAGAAATAATGTAAACGCTAAAAGACACAAGATAGTTGTGCTAACTAAAGTTTATTTAAGTTTGTGGTATGTTATTCTCCTGAACCATTTTGCATTGAATCTCTATCTCATAAAAAAGAAAGGGTAAACATTAAAAACTTGAAAATCACTAAAATTACTCGAGAATACTTTCAAGACTGTAATAGCAACAAAGTTTAAAACTGGTTTTTGAGAATGTTTGTCTAAACAAAAGTGAAAATTTCCCGATACAAATACTTTTAAGTGTTTTCCATGTAGCTCGAAAGCAAGTTATCTTATCTCACACATATTTTACGGAAGGCAGAGATTACAAAGGTAAATTCAAGAAAATGGTACTTCAATTGATGATGACACCAGCATAACAAACTCATATACACACGACATCCACTTTCTGCTTCACAGAGTTTAATATTATCTAATAAATTTGAGATTGTATTCACATTTATCAGGGCACGAGAATTGGAATTAATTGGGGTCTCTAGGGGGTTTAATTCGCTCACGCAGAATAACCTAAAAAACTTCAAGTGTAAATTTATAGATTTTTTTGCTATGGAGTGATGAATAAAGAAATGTGTTGAACTTTGTGTTTTCAAAACTTTGCAAGGCACAAAACAGATAAATTTAGTCTTAAAATATGTTGCTTGCAGTTTGCTAGGAATACATACCCTTATTTTATTATCTGATCCGCCGTTAAAACATATCATCGCCCATAACCGAGCTAAGAAAAGCCTCCTCTATTATAATCTTTCAACGTTCTTTCAAAACCCTATCTATCGATGCAAACTGGTTCTAGATTTAAACTCATGACTTTCGAATCGGGAAACGTGCCAACACAATGTGAACGATCGGTATTTTCCATCGAACAATCTTCATGTGATCCTCAATTGATTAAAAATTGATGAAATAGCCAAGATAAACCCCAGCAATCTCGCAATAAATAATTATAATTATTGCGAAAAGAATTAAAGGAGACGAGTTAAAAACCAGCATCAATCTTTTGTTGCATCTGCATGATTCATGGCGGCCACCGAAACTACTGCTCGATGAAACACAGGCGTTTTAGAATTTAAATTTATATCTAAATTAAATCGACGTCCTAAAAATTTTTCGCTAAATTTGAATTGGAACTCTAAATATTGTCAAAAGATCTTTTTTAATTTAGCGCATCTTTGGTTTTCTAAGCACAAAGTTACAAGCGAAGACCCCTAAAATGTGAGATACCTGCGGCAATTTATATTCTTGCTATCAGGGATGACAAAGTTCCCCTTAGAAATGTTGCTTTGCCTCAAAAAGTAGCGAAGACATTGTTTAGATAAACCCAACAGTTTTGCCAGAAAAAATATCATAATTCCCTTTATTTAGTCTTTACTATTCTTCAACAAAAACCCTTGTTGCTCGAGCCACAAAATTAATGGTTTTCAAAGTTTTTTTTTGCTACAACGCATTTGAAAAACTTGCCACACTTGTGACGCAACAATTAGCACCCCGAGGTTTTAGTTCGCTGTTCTGCAAGATAAACGTAACCCCAAATCTAAAAAGCTGTCAATATACTGGTGAGATTTTGTTTAAGGTTTGTCATCTTCAATTGCAAAATTAGTCTCTTTTGGGTTTGTAGCTCATCTCTCCTGTTTTCTTTCATTTTACTTTTAACTCCCAAAGTCTTATTTCTTTTGCGCCAATTTAAGTAAAAATTGTGCAAATTGTTTCTAGGTGATGAGTCAATAAATACAACAGTGTATTGATAACGCTTTTGTGGAAATGCTAAATTGATTAAGCGTGTTAGCAACAAATAAATAAAGAATTTACGTTCAGATCTTTTTTTGACGAAAAAAAATTGAGGGTTGCAGGCACCAAACCAAATTATCGTGCGGCGCCCTTGGAAATTTATAACGACCCACAAGGGCGTCGCGATGCACAGTTTGAAAAACACAACACCAGGTTAATCCGACCCGATCCCACATTTTCCAAGGCATGATGGTCTTTGGTAGTCGAGCGTCATATAGCAATCAAAACCAGGAGTCAATAATACATTTAACTTTGCAGTGGCTCTACTGCGTGAAAGGGATTGAAAAGTTTCGAAACCTACAAGGGTCATGTCGTGAGAACCGACCAATGACGACCCGCAGTCTGCTCTGTTAGTGTTGGAGCTATAAGTCTTTTGTTTATATTGATGAGTGACTTGAAATGTTCTGCCGCCTTTTCTTGGTGTGATAGCGATTAGGTTTACCAAGTGAACCTGTACTTCAGTTTAATGTCATGCCTTCATTCCAAAAAAGAACAGGCTTAAAAACAACAACAACACCGTGAAATGTTGGTAGTAGTCCAAGCAGTCAGGCAACAACCTTCAAGATTACTGAAAGAATAACTTCGTTTTGGTTTTACTTCGGAGTTACCATTAATGCTGCAAAGCGTGTTAGTAACCCCAACAACTAAGCAGGAATATACCTTTAAAGTCACTTTCCCAAGACAAAGCTGTGCAGAACCTACAGAGATATAGCACTCGTCACTTCTTTATAGCGAGTTCATTCATGCAGGATGGTCGCATTATTATCAGAGTGCTGGCGATTAACGTTTTTTGTGAGATTTCACCTGTCTTTAAAACTTCTTAGCCAATGTTCCTTTGAAGGATTCTCCGGATTCGTTGCGCATCTGCTTTGCGAAACACAGAAACACAGCGATCACTCTCAAATTCCGCCGACATTTTTCTTCCCGATGATTCTTCAACAGATTTTGATTTGTTTCGGCAAATTAAAAAACAAAGTAATTTTTTTAGAAAATATGTGGATGTGAGTTAAAACCTTCGTGTGTACAGAAAAGGCAAAAGTATTTCAGCTGTTTCTATCAGCAACTACTGGTATCATTTCGCGACAAATCACTCATCGGCGGCGTTAATATAAATATGTTTATTAGAGACAATTATAAATTTTGTTTTCCATTTCCGTCATTCGGGATGTTTTTCCAAAATATACTTTTTTTTATAAAACCGAGCATGTGTTGAAAAGTTATTGATTTTTGTATTATGACAAAGTTATAGCTAAAGCCTTATAAGTTTTACCACATCAAATTCAGTTTATTTATTGCTCCATGATTGCCATTATCGCAATATTAATTAATTTACGAAGTAACGATATGACTGATGATATAATGTTCAAAACTGAAAATGTCACGCTGAATTTAAATCAAATCACCTTGAATTAGGAGTCCAATTACCATTGTATATAACAAAGATAAGAATATTTAAAAATTTGTTCGATAAGGCAAGATAACTTATTTCTAAATCAGCTTGATGTTCGAGGGTATGGGGGATTAAGGCTATACTTTTAGGGATGCACGGGCTTATTCCTTTCTTGTTTAGTGTAAAGATGTTACTTTTTATAGTTTTCCAGCTAAAAAGTTTTGAATATTATTTGCTTTCGGAAACATCCTGTTTTCTCCTTCTCCAAAATAACTTTTTCTGTGAAGTTTTCACAAAGCCTTGGGATAAAATAGTGTCTGTGCTTCACATACTATTGTCTCAAAACTGTTGTTTTTACGTGTTTGTGTGGAATCGAAAACATTAAAAACAAAGAGATCAGTTGGGAATGCACGATTATAACATGCAGCGCAACATCATAGAGATGCGGGTCAAGTAATGTCTTTGGCCTAAAAGACCTTCTCTACCCTGGAAAGCGTCAAGATCGAACCCGTATTTAAGTCCTTACATGTCAAATAATAAACCAAACGTCTATTTAAACAACCAAATGTTGTTAAGTTAGAAGAAGGATACTTTTGTTTTCCGGTCATGGAAAAATTGTTTGTCAGTTACCCTGGCAGACCTGATTTGAAGTTGTCAATTGCCTTATGCTAACCCCTTGCATTTTTGTTGCAGACAGTGTAGCCAAACAAGCCAAATCGCTGTAAAATAGTTTTCTCAAGGACACAACAACGCAGTTTTAGTGAAATTTGTACTCACGACTACTGCAACCACAAAATTGGTCACTTGAACAAGTTTCCAATGCACTCTAGTGGACATCTGACGTAAATGCAAAGAAATAAAGTGATGTTTCTTACCTGATATTAAGCCTTCAAAGTAGCAATCATCTGAATGGTTCATTGTAAACGTTGGGCGTTGTATTTTTCAACATTGTCAATAATTTGATTGATTGGTGAGCCTTAGTTTGCCTATTTCATATCAAAAATATAAATCCTATAAAAAGCTATCATTAGCTCGGTAACTGCCACAGTTTTCTGAGGAGACGACAGTTTCTATTCATGAGTGAGAGAACTTGTTTCATTTTTTCCCTCCACATCACTTGTATTGTTGAGCGCCAGCTGGAATTTTGTGAAACCAGTTTAAAAATACCGAGTGCGAAGGCTGTAACCAACAAACTGTGCGAAGAATTTATTCTTAAACCAAACACGATTTCTAAAAACAGGTGTGTGCCCTGAAAATTAAAAAGGGTAACTTTGGCAGGCCTGATATTTACTGAGTTTGACAGAAGTGTTCTGGTCAGACGTCTTGATGGCGTGTCAGCGACACCATTAACGATGTTACCAGTTCTCAGTATTTTTCTTGTAATTAATGAGTTCTAAAGCGCGCGATAAATAGAGCACCACGATCGTATTGCTGGAGCCGTCAGCCTATTTACTATATTTTGTCATCGCTTGTACACCTAACGCCTTATTAAAGTGTTTACGGGGAGAAGATTCAACCCGGCTTCCCTTTTAAGTTTCTAAACACGATCTTTCTACGAGGTGCATTCAATAAGTTTCCAGACTTTTTTAGTATGGACACTTTTATTAACCGTACACACAAAAAACTCTAGTCCCCTTCAAAGTATTCTCCTCCGACATCAATGCACTTGTTGTACCGTTCCAACAACTTCTGGAAAGCCCCCTGGAAGTCTTCTTGTGTGAGCGTGTTTAGGACCCTCGTCACAGCCTCTTTCATGTCCTCAATTGTGGAATAACGATTGCCTCTGAGGTTTTCCTTGAGCTTTGGGAATAGCCAAAAGTCGTAGGGAGCAAGGTCCGGGCTGTAGGGAGGATGGGGAACCGTCTTGATGCCCATCTGGGTCAAATAGTTTGTGACGAGGATGGAGTTGTGGACTGGGGCATTGTCCTGATGGAAATGCCACTGACCTGATTCGAAGAGTTCTGGCCTCTTCCGACGGAATCTCTTCCTGAACTCCCTTAAAACTTCAATATAGTACTCCTTGTTGACTGTGATTCCAGTGGGAACCCAGTGAATGTAGATTATGCCCATGCTGTCAAAAAAAGGTCCTCCCACATCTCTCATCATCCCTCAAGGATTCCCTGCCTTCCTTGAATCTCTTGTGCCACTGAAAAACTGATGATCGATTCATGCGAGATGGTCCATAACCGGCGCGATGGTGCAGTGGTTAGAGCGTCCACATTGTAGTCGGTAGACCCGGGGTTCATTCCCTAAGTCGAGTCATACCAAAAGACTTTAAAAAATGGTATTCACAGCTTCCCTGCTTGGCGCTCAGCATATAAAAGGGAGAGTGTGGAGAACAAGCCGGCAAGCTTGCTTGTTGTGTCCTTGGGCAAGGCACTTAACGGGACGCCTCCACCTTTATGTGGCAGACAGGTGGCCCCACCCGTACTTCACCGGGTTATAATTGTGAAGTTGCTAACCCAGCATGTCAGACGACTCTTGGGTACCCACCAGCGGCGGTCCGCCTTGTTGGTGGTGGGGCTACCAGTCACTCAAGACTGGTTCGAAATGGGCTGCCATCTTCCCCTAGCCTAATATCAATTAGGTTGACGGCATGAACCTGAATTACCGTTCATGCCGCACCTCCATCCCAAGGAAGAGGAGGGGTAAACACACACACACACACACACACACACAGATGGTCCATAAGCAGTCTGAAGCATACCATACGTTTCTGTGGCAGTTTTTCCAAGTTTAAAACAGAACTTGATCGCATATCGTTCTTCTAATGTGTCCTCACGTCCAGATTGCATTTTTGAAATTCACCAGCTGTGACAATCAGGATTTAGTAAGGTGTACTCTAATTCCTACTGTAGCTATAAATTTGCACCTAAACAAGAAAAAATTGATCAATCATCTCATAAGGAGTATAGTAACAACATACTGAAATATCTCGAGTTTACGGCAATTATAAATGCCTGTACAAAAAAAGTCTGGAAACTTATTGAATGCACCTCGTAGATTTGATCGAAATGGCCCACTACAGGAAGTGTCGCCGAGATTTTCAAATACTAAATCTGGCTCCATCCTTACTCGCGCCTCTTTGAAAATAAAACAAACAAAGTTCAATGCAAACAATGGTATTAAAAAGTTTTTATAAAAGACGTTTTTCTTTCAATGTACCCCCATCTCTTTGCTTCTGCAATACCAATTAACAATTTTCAGGCAACTCATTACATCATTCATGCTGCTCTCTAGGCGTTCCGATGGTTTTCTTTGAAAGTTAAAAACACTCTTTCCTCCGTTGCTTGCTGCCAACGAATCAGATCCAGAAGATGTCTAAGGTCTTGCGGGGCATGACAAACCACTGGCAGAAAACTCAGGTGGACTTTTTCTTTTAAACTCTTTAGGAAGATTATAAGATTGTTTGATAAGTTTCATACACCGGGGAGACAGTGGGGGTAACTTTCAAAAGTAGGTGCTGTTCAAAGGAAAGCTGGAAGTTGCTACACGCGCAAGGACAATTAAGGGGACCAGTTTTAAATTTTCGGACACCAGGGCTGCTTCATCTTCGTTTGAAGCCATTTTTAATCACCTATAACATCTTGAAACCACAGATATTTCGACTTGGTTTCTTACAATTTCAAAAACAACAACTTATTTCTACATTAGCAAACTAGATACTGCCAAACGTATTTCTAAAAACAAATTAACAATTTGTTGAACAAAAGGCAACATGGCATTTGGCACCAGAATTGTTGATCGCAATGCATTGAGATGTTTTAGACCCACAGTACGGCGACGATGCCGCTAAGGAATATCAAGTTGTTAGACCGTCTTCGGAGTTTCCAAGTCTTAACATTACGCTTGAATTACTAAATAGAATCACTTTCAACAAAATTTCTGTTTAAGGGTTACTATCCACTTGTAATCAAAAGGAGGCAAGTGCCTTTGCAAAAGGCACATAATGATGATAAGCGGGTGGAAGGTATCAACTAGTGGTCAATGCCCTTTCGCCCCCTTTTTAAGTTAATGACCGGTAAGATTTTTTAAGATGACACTATGGTAGGAGTTCTTAAGTAGAGGAACCCTGGGTCAATAACCCTTCGGTAGATAAGCTACAAAAAATAGAGCGATTACGACTAAAAAGCTGATTATATGAAACAATGATATTGTCGTGCTTCAGTGAGCAAGCCAAGCATCATCGTCCGTCGCAATATCTACTCCACAATACCTATCTCTATTGACAGGTTGTTTTTAGAACCTTGATTTAAATTACGTCAACAAACTTAATATCAGAAATTCCAGGGTAATATCTTTTTTCTGTTCCTATGAAAGCATGTGATAAATCCCTATGTGGAAATTAGATTGTTTTTTGGAAAAGGGGGAGCTTACCAAAAATTTCTCTAAAAAGGTTAAGAGATGGCAGAACCTGCCCCTTTCTCTTCCCCATCTAAATATAGCCTTGGTTAGTTTAAAAATTGCTATGGTTTGT
Source organism: Trididemnum clinides (assembly GCA_963675345.1). Taxonomy (NCBI): domain Eukaryota; kingdom Metazoa; phylum Chordata; class Ascidiacea; order Aplousobranchia; family Didemnidae; genus Trididemnum; species Trididemnum clinides. The sequence goes on along the minus strand of OY776302.1, from coordinate 8,177,779 downwards.
ATAATTTTTACGTAACTCCCAAGAGATGTAATCATTCACAATGGTTAACAACGCAACTTCTTTGTGTCACCAAACGCTTTGTTACGTCACATTACACCTAAAACCGGAAACTCGCTTTACCTCGCACAAGCAATTTCATGGAGGATCAACAAAAATGCAGCAACTCAAATAAAATTGATCGTCCTGTACTTACCGCTATTAGGTTTACCAACGATAAAGCACAAACTACAATACCTACATTATTGCTTTTTATCATGGGGAATAAGCCCCACCGGGAGAGGGAGTCGTTGAATGCGAATATGGTCTCAGTCAACTATGATGTATGCCAAATGCAGCCATTGACCAAATAACCTCTCAGACCACCAGTGCTTCCAGCACTGAAGAATGCAATCTATTCCTAGCTAAAGTCGGCATAAGATAAAAAAAAATTAAAAACATTACGCAACTCAACCGACGAACAGATCAGATAAATAAAAATCTTTTTTCTCAATTTTCATATCAATCCACAGCAATATTTTGCAATATGTCAATTGTAATCAAACAAACCCGATCTTTGCCGACATTATATTGGCAAGCAACAAGCTGCGTCAATATTTGCGAAATAATAAGTGTTTTCGATAGCCTAACTGTGTTTACCCAGTAAAAACACAACAAAACAACATATCTGTAATTCAGAAACTTCGTTCAAAGCCGAAGCGATTTAAGTTATGATTGCTCTCATGGGTACTGTGCTTATTTTCTTCGCTGGTGCTCTTGATCTCTTTGCTCGTCTGGTAGTTGTTTTACTGGATACTTTAGTCATTCTCTTGATTGCTGTTTTTATTGTAATTCTTGTTGTCGACTTGTTTGTTTTTTTGGTTGCACGTTTTGCTGTTTTTCTTGGAGCCATGTTTTATTATTTACAGTACAGCCTTAAAAAGTAAAATTTAAAATAATTTCACCAATCAAAGCCTATTGAAAGAAACAACTTGAGTTTACTTTAAATTCTCAGAGAGTTCGATTCCCACAGAGGCGCTGCGTTATTGCATCTTTGGGAAAGGTGTTTTTCAACAATTTTCTTCCGGTTGGTTACAGCGCTTCGGAGGAAACGCTTTAGACCAGCTCCAGGTTGCTGGTAACTGGTAACGCTGGTAACGCTGATAACGCTGATAACGCTGGTAAAGCTGGTGACGCTGAAGCAAGTCTGAACACAAGTTTTGCTACAATTGCAAAAGATTTTGTGTGATCTGAGCTCGTCAAAAATATATAAACTTTGTAGCCCTAACTAACGGTTGATCTAAGAATCTATTTTCAACAGGGGGGAGGGTTGACATGCTCCCTCAACTTTTGGACAATAGAGAACTAAATCAATGTCAATTTGTGTGTGTTTAAGGTAAAATTTGTGACATACAAAAGTAAGCAAAGTTTATTCTCTTCAAAGTTTTCTAGAAAACTAGGTTTATGGGTGGGTCTATTTAGAGCTGGGATTGGAAGGAACAAAGTAGGCCCTGCCTGCGTTGTTCTTGTCCTAAAGATGGCTGTGCAACAATCTATCGCGCTTGCAACAGAGAAAAGCTTACTATGCCCGAATTTAACGTTTCGGCTTACTTCACCGTCAAATCGACTCGTAAATGCAGAAATAAAACAAAAAACTACGGTGTTGATATATCCCCAAGCTAAGGTGTTGATGCGAACACCTTCACATCACTGCGGCTACATTTAACACTGCTTTCTGGACAACCAATTCTTATAATAATTTACTTTGTTTCCGCTATCTCCAGAAGACTACAAAAGCACGGTTCTGTTTGAAAAGTAAGCTACTTACAGTTAAAGCGAAGGTGAAAAAGAATATTGCAAACAGGCTTTTCACAAATAAGAAGCTTCAGAATGTATCAGAAAAAGGAAGAAACAGATAAAGAGAGATAAAAAGGAGGTAGTAAAAAAGCAGGAGGAATGTGGTTAATTAAAATTAAAACAAAAGTTTCTGATCCCAACGTTGAAAGTTAGCCGCTTTTAGCAAAGCATTGAGTTTTCGATTAATAGGTTATATGCTGTCTTGTACTATGTTTCAATCTCGATCTCTCGCTCAATCATTAGTATAAATATAATAATTTGCTGCGTCATTAGAAATATCTAGTTTGCTCTCGGGAGGAGGATCAGACTCAATTCCCTTGTCAAGTCGTATCAAAGACTTTAAGAAAATGCACTTCACAGACTTTCTGCTGAGTGGTCAGCAACTGGAATTATGTGTAGGGTGAAATGGTGGGCCGAATTCATTCAGTCGTTATCAAAAAATGTCTTGATCGTTGTTAATAAAAAGTCATAAAAAGAATACAGAAACAAAGCGTCAAAAAAATTCATGGTATTCTCTTTTAGTTTGATAAGCCTCTGACCTTGTTATCAACAAGTCAGAAATTTGATGACTGCATCTGTTGTTTGCTATTATGCAGCCAGTAAAAGCCTTTTTCGACACACTTATTCCACTTCTAGTTACATTGCTCATAATAGAAACTCACTGAGCAATGATTTATCCAGGGCACGCGACAAGAAGAATAAAAGACCAAGCGAACGGTATATAAACTAATCCATGTTCAAGTGCAACAATAACAAAATATATATTTTTAACTTCATCTGAAGAAACGTGCATAGAAGACATACAAAAAGTTCTGTTGAAGTTACAAATGAGTTCGCACACTATCCTCCATGAGCTGAAAGAACGGCCCTTCCGTTGAAGCTTTATCGCTTGTGACGTCACTTTCAGATGTGGTAAAGCTGGCTGCCCGCAATCGGATAGGCGGGAAGCCGTTAGCAGGGGAGCGGTACTTTTCTGAAGGTGGCTGCACATCCGGTATATAGTATCCCGGTGGGGCCGGACTCGAAGAGCGGTTTTTCATCTTCCCGAATTTGTACGAATCCCCAAGGTGGCGATTGTGAATCTTGGGGACGTCGCTAAGAGAACAAGTTCCCAGTATCGCTGATTTCGATAAATGAGTTTTTCTCCGCATTCTTAACTCCCTCTTTACCCTCCGCCGGAGCAAGTATCCTAGTTCCAGGAGATTAATCAGTGTGCAAAGGATTCCTACTCCGAACATAAAAAAGAGAAAAATCGTTTTCTCCATTGGTCGCGAGACATAGCACTCGACTGTTAATATACAGGGTTCGATCGAACAATGGACCTTGCTGGGAACTTTCCATCCGTACAAGAGAAACTGTGACGTAATAAAGGCAATGATAAATATTTTAAAAATAATTAGACCTTTTAACTGTTAGTTTGTATGGCCTACCAAAATCTTAAACCTATTATTTTAAACATGGTTTTTGTGGGCTTTTCTACATTTCAAAATTTCAATAAGTAGATAGCCTATTCTGCTTATATCGCAGAGCTGCAAGAATTAGCAGGCGATACATCTTGAACATTTTATATTAAATCTGAACGTTTTCAGATGATCATATGGCCTTCGCCAGAAAATCAGAAGGAGAGCCAAGTGATGGGCCACAATCTTTCAGATCTAACAGAACATGCATATGATTCCCCCTCCTCCTCCTCGAGATGGAGGTACGGCACGTACGGCAATCAACGTTCACGCCGTCAACCTAATTGAATCAGGCTGGAAAAAGGTTGGCAGTCAATTTCGAACCAGTCACGAATGACTGGTAGCCCCACCACCAACAAGGCGGACTCCCATTAATTGGTACCCAAGAGTCGCCTTCTTACGACATGTTGGGTGAGCTGCTTCACAATTGTAACCCGGTGAAGCACGGGCACGCCACAAGTCTGACACATAAAAGTGGAGAAATCCGATTAAGTAAGTTGCCCAAGGACGCAACAAGCAAGCTTGCCGACTTGTTCTCGACACTATCTCTTTTTTATGCTGAACGCCGAGCAGGGAAGTTGTGAATGCCATTTTTAAAGTCTTTTGGTATGACTCGACTCAGGAAATGAACGCCAGGTCTACCGACTGCAAAGCGGAGGCCATGTTATTTCTTTTTTGTTCCGGCTACTTCAAGACAACTGATAATATCGCAATGATACGAAATCAGTTTTGATACGGTACAAAGTAACAACCAACAGATTTTGAAATTGTTTCATACTTGCTGGTTTATCAATATCGTCTGAATATCATTTGATGTGAGTTCGATGCTTGCGATAAGCATATGATTAGTTATGCAATAGGGAATGCACAATTTTTTTTAACAATATTTATTCAATGCCACCGTCACAAGAAAACCATGCAGCGAACTGGCATAACAACATAGTATATTGTGGTTGGCTGCAAGCCTATCAGGTGGCTTGTGCCAGCACAACAGTGATGGCAAAAAGACGTTTTCAAATACATTTTGTTCTTGCCTTTTTAGCTAAGTATTTGGTAAACGCAAACATTTCAAAAATTCCAAAAATTGTCAAGATGCATTGTAGCCTCAGAGGTTAAACTTGCTTATAAAAATTCTGAACGTATTTGGCACATCACTGGCCTTTTTGGAAGAATAAAATTATCCTGCTCATTCTTCAAATCAAACTTGCTCATAATCATGCATGTACAAAAGTAGTAATTGTGCACCGAAAGCACATAAACACGCTAAATATGACCTAATAGTCTAATAATGACGTAATAAACAAATGCAATTAATGCATGTAACATAAAGAAACATTAAAACGAAAGAACAAAGTAAATGGACAGACAAATAACAACAATAAATGAAAACACATAACGCAAAAAATAGCATTCGTTGGTAAAATTGTTACGTGTTCAACTGCGGTTTAAGTTTCTCGAAGAGCAATGTTTCTTTAACTTCTGCTTGATAATCATCAATGCCTTGACTAAATATTTTAAAGGAACCAAAGGCCTAGTTTGTTGCAATTGCAAGATGAGCATGTATTAGTAAGTTGTGTGAGAGCAGTTTTATTGATTGTTAAATGAAAACGCTCTTGAGCTCTGTTGACTCAATGGCGAGAAGACGTACTAATGTATGACATGACTGTATTGCCCAAACATGTGAATCTATACACCACATTAATCACAAAAGTGGTAAAAGTATTACATTTAATCAAAATGCCGTAAGGATTTTATAGTTTTGTAATGAACAGTTCTGTCAATATCAAAGTTTCTTCTAATTAATTTTGTCAAATTTATGTCATGAGTTATCAAAATACGGAACGTTTATTCTGTGCGGATAATTTGCATCGTGATCCGTCCCTGTTTTTCGTTTAGCCATATTTTCGAAATTTTTTTAACGCAAGATCAATAAGGACATAGGGTAATTTGCAAAAGCATTTAGCATAAGTTTTCTAGTTTATCACCAAACGGCAAAACAATAAAACAAATCAACTTCGTTCTCTGTAGACGACTTATTATTTAACCAGATTTCCAAGGTTTGAGACGAATGGCACGCTAATTTAATGCAAGACCTGTAGCAGGGTGTTTGAGATGCACAGAGCTTTCAAAACGATTATCTAAAATTTTGATTTTAGCGACTACAAATCTTAACGACTCAATTGCCTTTTCAATAGCTCAATTTACAGTATCCTCATCGGAAGTTTACATTTATTTTGTTCTTACCTGCTAACGTTTCTTACGTTACTTGCACAGATTGCATGTATTACTACGTCATTTGTAGCACTATTACGTCATATCTAGCGTGTTCATATGCTTTTGGTGTATGATTGCTACAGTTTTGTACGTAAATATTCATGTGCAAGTTTGATTTCCAAAATAAGCACAGTAGTTTTGTTTTCTGACAAAGGCAATGTGGTGTGTCGAAAACGTTCAAAAGTTTAATTTAAAATGTTCAACCAGTTGAGGCTACAATGCAACTTAAACGGTTTGCAAGAAAACAGTACTTCACCGAAATTTCATAAATTGGTGTCAGTAAATAGGAATGCATTCTGCTTTTGTATTTGCCTTCTTTCCCGCCATCCAACAATCATTTCTGTCATTGAAACTCACCTGACCTACTAAGCACGCAACCTCAAAAACTGTTCTAAAGAAAACGGAAATGACGTATGTTTTTAAGATTTTGGAGTTTGCTCTTCTTAATTTTTTCTGACGAGAAATCTGAAGCAAAAAAAAATTCATGTCGGCAACTTTTTTTCTTGGTAAAGTATTGTAGACAAAACTCTGTGAGCATTTTTATATACATGTAAATAGTTGTATGCATTCTGTTTGATTTTGCCTACTTACTTGCAACGAAAGAGATGTCAAAAGATTCACAAGGATGCGAGTTTTGCAAAGATTTTTGACACTGTAAGTTCAATTAATTCTAATATTGTTCTGTACATTTGTTGATACTGCATAACTTATTGTAAAATACAACTGACATTTACGACATTCAATTTATAAGATTATTATTGATTTAACACTTGCCTTTTCGTTTTCTTGCGGTTGATTTAAAAACGGAGAATTTTCGTAATAATCAATCCTATATTTCGAAAAATTGGAACGGCTCGATGAGAAACTATTGCAAAAGGATTTGTATTAAAAATTAAAAGAAAATTTTGAAAAATGACGATGTATGCTTCTCACGACAATTATATGAAAGCAGATTTCGTAGATGTTTAGGGAAATTGTGGTTTTTATATCAGTTCTTAGAGAATTCTAGTCAAATGAAAACGAGCGGCAAGACAAACCAGAATGCAAATCAGCTGCAAAGAAAAACTATGTACAGCTGTACCAGAAACCAGGTACACAAAAATACAGTGGCAGCGAGCGAAAGCCTATGATAAGTTTCATATTTTTTTTATTCATTAGCGTTTTTTTTCGTTCCTTTGTTGTTTTCATTTACTGTTTATCTTTTACATACAGCATTTGCATGGCACTTGCAAGGACTCTTGGGTCGCGGACGTGTTAATCGATTATGGCCTGGCATACAATAGCCGTCAGCGCTGTTGCCTGTCCGCAACCCAACAGTGGCCCAGATGTGTTCCTGCGTGCTCATTTTCCATTCCATGAATCTACAACCGTCACATCTCCTTGCACTGAATCAATTCACCGTCAGAAAGCAACATTGATCACAGAAAACCTTCACGTTCTTCGTTGCTTCCTGATTTATGAGCTAAATGCTCATCTGCACATTCTTGTGGCACTGTCATCAAAACATTTTTGCCTGTGTCGTATGTGGTGAAAAATGTAAGGCCATCAATTAATCAATCAATGATTACTATTCAAAAAATGCCGGAATGGTTTAATGCTTGGCCATTTTCTTGTACCAGTAACTCTATTTTTGACCATATTACTTTGGTCAAAAATACAATCAAGCAGCACTAGTAGACCAAATCCATCAAAATATTTGTGATTAAAAATGACCAAATATTAGTTATTTTTTAAAGTAAACTGGTAAATGATTGGGATTCTTGCCGAAAAGTTGAAATGCGTTGCCCCTTTCCACTTTCTCCCCGGTTTTTGTGAGTGATCACCGGCTTCCGCAGTCAACAGCTGCAAGCAATTTTAAAACTTTAAACTAGTCTGTAGGGTCATAGCAAATTTTTGTGACGTCACGAGCAGGTATCTACGTTTTTTCGTCGCTCATTTCTTTGCTGAGCATTCCGTCGGGTGACGTTTGCGTGGCTGCTTCGCGACAAGATTTTCCTTCTTCGTTCTTTGGTGGAATTCTGACCAGCAAGTGCATGGCCATGATGATGAATATCTGAAAAAATTAAATTAGCTTACTTAGAAGAAGAGAGTATTGAAGCAGAGTGAAAGCGAACGATTCTCAAAAAAGATATGTTTTAAAAGATTTACGTTCACCTTTCTTCCGCTTAAATCATTTTACTTTTTAGCCTTAAGTCAACTCCTGAAATCAGTTGACGATGTGGTTTTGTCGTTATTGTTGTTGTTGCGTATACCACTCCTTTCCTTGATACGGAGGCACTGTGAGCAACAGATACTCAGTTTTCACTGCAAACTTAATCGCAATTAGTCTAGTGGGAAGCGGCTTTTGATTTCGATCAATGATGAATACCTCGTACAAATTGCTGACATACATTGCACCCCCAGCAACATCATGAACTGTGAATGGCGGATGTCTAAAATTTGTTTTTTTTGACGTGCAGTAAGTGAACAAATTCATTACTACTACTCAATAAATAACTGTTAAAATACGGCTTTTGTTAAAAAGCGTCTTTAGCCTGAGCTAAATCTTGACCAAACCATTAAAATTGTTGTTTTACCCAAAAATCTTTATTTCAAGACATTTATGAAAATCATCGTTGATTTTCCTTCCTACACTCTTCTATGCTATCAGCAAACATGACCTAGTACAGGGGTGGCCACACTTGCCGCACAAAAGAGCCAAAAATGATAGAAGCCATCATTGAAAGAGCCTCTACGCAATTCTTAGTTTGAACTGATGCATTTTTTGTCCAAATAGAGAGTAATAACCTTGTTTTTGGAGACCATCATTTTCAAAGCCCGAAATTAGGCTACTGCACCCTTCCACAGGCCCCAAAACACAACAAGTTGCACATCCCTACATTACATCACTGTACACAAAAACAATGTGAGTCAAAAGAGCCACATTCACGAACTTAACCCTAGAAAGACCGAGATTTTTTTTCAAGAAAGACCATACGGGTCAATTGACCCCTTAGTGTTTAAAAGTGGAGGAAGACCTACTTAGCTGTGTTCTATTACTACATGTAGAAGAGATCCCACCGCAATTAATTATTTGTTCTTTCATTTCTGCAGCTTTTTATGTTATTGCGGTTTTATTTTTATTTGGTGTTGGGATATCTTTTTTCACAAACTGTTTGTTGCACAAATTGTAACCTATCAGCTAGAATAGCATGCTCTTTGGTTTGATGTAATGATAAATCGATTGCCAGACTGGATCCTTGTATCCGCTATTATTACAAAATAATATAGCTATTTTGACCTTGTTTTATAACCTAACAGTAAATCTAGTCTGGAATGCGATTCACATTTCACTGTTTAGTGTAGTAGACAGAGTCAGAATTAGCTATCTACCTAAATGATAATTTTTTGGCCAATTGAATCTGCAATTTTCTCTTTATTTTTGCTTCATCTTAAAAACTCAACTTCTTTTCCAGCTCAGGCTAAATGATAATGGCTAAAAAAAATCCGATGAAGGCAACGTGAATTAAGGAAGTGCTAGATATGCTTTGCGTTGATGAAGATTCTGACGAAGAGGATTTTGCGGAATCGCAACCAAAATTATAAGAACAAGAATCAGACAGACAAAATGATGAACAAGAATTAGAAGATCTTGACACTAAATAATCTTCCCTTCCTCCAAATGAAGATTTACAAAGACCAAGTGTGCCACAACAAAGTCAAGTATTTAGCAGAGATGGTACAATATGGAACAAAGAATCTCCCTGTACAATGGGATGTCAGGGAAAGAGAAATATTTTCAGTACGAAACCAGGCGCTCAGCGATTTATACTTGCTCGTGTAAATGATGAAAAAGATATGTTTAATAGCATTGGGGACATCAGAATTTTGAAAATATAATGCATTTTACTCTCGCTGAAGCGCGACGGAAAGGAGATGAAGGATTTTCTTTGTCCAAGGAAGAGTTTACCGCATTTTTTGGTCTGTGCATACTCTGTAGTGTGCTGAAAGGGAGAGACAAACCCCTATTCAATTTCTGGGATGAAGAATATGGGCGTTTTATCTTTCGAGAAACTGTGAGTAGAAGTAAATTAAAATCTATACTACGCTACATTCGTTTTGATGATATAAAAACTCACGAAGTCTTCGACGACAGACTGACAAGTTTGCTGCAATAAGAGAATTTTGGAATTCAGTCATGGATAACTGCCAAAAGTCATATTTTCCTGGTGCAAATGTCACAATTGATGAGCAACTTTTCCCGTGTAGAGCAAGGTATATAATCCTAGCAGACACCTGATAATTCACTGTGATGTTACACAGTAACAAACATATTTTTGTAATAACAATATTCTTTGTTTTAGATGTGCATTCATACAATATATGCCACAAAAACCGGCGAAATTTGGAATCAAGTTTTGGATGTTGTGTGATACCAAGACCTCCTTCGTACTACGGGCTTTTCCTTATGTTGGTAGAGAAGAAAGAGAAGTTAGACTTGGGAAGCATGTGACCTTGTCTTTGATGCAGCCGTACAAGAATACGGGACTCAATGTAACCACCGACAACTTTTTCACATCATTGAGTCTATCCAGAAGACTTTTGCAGAGCAACAATACGATGCTAGGTACCATGAGAGCACATTGACGTGAAATTCCGCCCGAAGCAAAACTAGAAAAAAGTGCAACTTTGTATTTATCTACATTTCTATTTACGCCACCAGAAGAAAATATTATGCTTCTTAGCTACAAAGCCAAGAAAAATAAAGTAGTATATTTACTTTCTTCCAGTCACAAAACAATAACTGTCGATTATGGAGAACAAAAAAAGCCACAAGCCATCTTAGATTACATTGCTACCAAAGGAGGAGTAGACACAGCTGATGAAATGCTTCGCACATACTCAACAAAAGCAGCATCTCGAAGATGGCCCCTTGCGGCTTTCTTCAATCTGGTGGATATCACGGTATTGAACACATACATTATATGCGCGGATATATCGATAACAACCTGTTCAAGGCGTGATTTTCTCATCAAACTTGGTGAAAGTCTTTGCTCCGCAGAGAGAAGTAGGCGGCAGAAAGCGCCACATATATTACGCTTGAAGCAGATACGCCAAGGAGAGGATGAGGATTTACCCCATTCCAAACGAACCAAATGTCGGATGTGCCAGTCCAACAAAACAAAAGTCATGTGTGCCAATTGCTTACTTTTTGTTTGTGGAAAATGCTATGCTCCAGTCTGTCACACTTGCTTGAATGCAGAGGATTTTGAGAAAGGGGTCAATTGACCCGTACGGTTGTTTATAGTAAATTGGACCATAACATCTTGGTGCATGTTACTTTTTTTCTGGGAATGTGCTTTTGTATTCTTTTATGTGAAAAAAATAAAAGTCCAAAAAGATCAACTCACTGTCTGAAGAAAAATGGTAGTAATTAGAAAAACAAAAATCGAAAGGGGTCAATTGACCCGTTTGGTCTTTCTAGGGTTAAAGAGCCGCGGTTGGGGCGTTTCTGACCTAGTACAGTAGACGCCGCTTATCAAGCCCGCCTCGGGACCGGACGATTTTGATCTTGTTAAGCGGGTGGGCTTGTAAACCGACGGACGACTTTTTCTAAATATTTTGAGCTAAAATATTTGTGGCAAACTGTAATAAAGATAAAATGTTTAAAGCTAATTACATTATACACAGAAATTTGTAAAGAAAATACACATTCGAATTATAAAAATTTTGATATTTAAATTCAAAAAGACCGCATGTGTACTCTCATACGTAATTCATGCTCTACAACTACTGCACTACGTGCGCTGTTACTAACAGTTGCGTTAAACTTGACGCACTTCAAAAGCACTACTACAATAGCAAAGTTTTTATCTTTTTGGATGAAGAATAGCATTAATTTATCTCAAAAACGGTATTTGATACAAAACAGTATTTATTACCATCAAGACAAATTCATTTTCGTACAAATTGATTAAGGGTAAGTTGCCTCATAGGTTGTTGATAGCGTAAAAAATGTCGCACGCGGTCGCCAAAATCATGAAGGGTTTGTGACAAAACAAAAGAATTTTAAACAGTAACCAAAATGCTTGATGTTTGTCGATACAGAGAAAATATCAAGAATTACGTAATAAAATTTGTTAGTTAGGAAGCTTTTTAAACAAATTTAAAAGAATTGGGTAGAAAATTTGGGCTTATTTAACGAGTTTTTGGGCGTATAAAGCGAGTTTTGTTAATACACAGTCAAATGGAAGAATTCCGGGCCGGACGAATTTGGATTCAATATGCGGGTGGGCTCATAAACCGTGGTCTTAATAAGCGGCGTCTACTGTACTTTACACGGCCATGTAACTCACATTTTAATGGTATTTTCTAAGTGGTCTTTGTTGCTCATGTAACCATTGTTTGCATTGTCTTGACAATCACTTTCCAATTGGTCTATCATTTTTAATTGCTTTGAGTTTATTGGTTAGTCAAGCAGCCTGAAGAAAACGGCTATTTTTGGTTGACTAGGTATGGGGTTCGTATTTGAAAGTATTTAAAAGTAAATAACATTCGTGTACTAGCTGTAATTGAGATAAAATTAGTAACCGACGCAATGGCGTAGTTGTTAGAACGTTCGCTTTGCGGTCGGTAGACCAGGATTCATTTCCCAAGTCGAGTCATACGAAAAGACTATAAAAAAATGATATTCACAGCTTCTCTGCTTGGCGCTTAGCATAAATAGAACAGTATGGAAAGCAAGCCAGCAAACTTGCTAGTTGCGTCTTTGGGCAAGACACTTAACCGGATGCCTCCATCATTATGTGGTGGACAGGTGGCGGGGTCAAGCAGTCTACTCGTCGTGATGGCCTAGCTAACCTGAAGACTAGCAGAAAGGGTTTAGGAGAGGCTCATAATCTGAGAAGCTTTCTCAAAAAAAAAAGATTTTGCTCACACGAAGAAGTTAGAATTGGCAAAGAAATTGCTACAAGCTGGGGTAGACCTTAGAATCGGTAGAGGTTGATCTGGCCCACGTTGCCTCACTATTGCAGTTTAGTTGACGAAGTGTGTTTTAGAAGTTCTAGGACTGATGTCATAATAATTTTATTTCGAATCTAAACAAAGAATTACGAGTTGTTCCCCTTAAAGTAATGACCCTTGAGTCTAATACACTTTTCCTCTCTTTTCCGCCAGGCATCAATGCTTTTCTGTAAGGATTCTTGTAGGATCCCCTTAAGCTCCTTTGTTACCGCACTTCTGATGGCATTCATGTTTGGAAAATGTGTTTCCTTAATGATGCTTTCAAGTTTGGGAAAAAGGAAATAGTCAAATGAAGCAAGATCTGGCAAGTAGGGAGGTTGTTCCAGCACCGCACTGCTTTTCTGCGTTAAAAACTTCCGAATGATTAAGACGGTATGTGCGGGCGCTTTAGCGTAATAAAGCAGTCATGAGTTGCTGTCCCACAATTCTCGCCTTTTTTCTGTCACTGAGCGAAGGAAACGTTAGAGAATCTTTTCATAAACATGCTGTTTGACAGTTTGAACTTGCGGCAAAAATTCAAAACGAACCATATCTTTCACGTCAAAAAATGCTATTAGCAACAGTTTGGTTTTGGACTTCGACAGCCTTGCATTTTTAATCCCTGGTGATGGAGTACTCTTTCAGTGGAGGCTCTGACGTTTGCTCTTTGGATCATACCCAAATACCCACCTTTCTTCACCACTGATAACTCTTGTCAGCAAGTCTGGAGCGGAATCAAAATGCTCCGGGATGTCTTGGCACACTTGCATGCGCCGTGTTTTTTGCTCATCATTCAACAGTTTTGGCACCATCTTTGCACCAACTTTCCGCATTCCCAAATCTTCTGTGATTATTTTACAAACGTTATTTCGGCTTAATCTAAGTCCATTTGAGATCAGCAGCACAGTGAACCGACTATCTCCATGCGCCACCTCTAAACCTCAACATTGGTTTCGGTTCTACTGGAGAAAGGTCTTCCCCACATGGGATCATCTTCAACATCCTCATGTCCTTCTTTGAATTTCTTGCGCCAGAGAAATGCCGTTGAACGAGACAAAGTTTCATCTCCGTAGACTTGCTAAAGCATAAAGAAAGCATCTGACGGACTCTTTTTCTAAACAGACTAGAAATTTCAGGTTGGTTTGTTGCTCTGTGGCATTGCTAAATTGCCGAGGAAAAAAGTAAAAGCTGTAAGGCAATAATAACTGAGCAAGCTGTTTACTTCCGTATCTGAAAAATAGTAAAAATGTTGCAGAGCGCTAAAATTGCGGCTGCATACTCTCAACAAGTTACTCAATTTCCTGCCACTTTGAGTTGGTCTCTAACTCAACTATAGCTTACACTGGAAGCACAGTTCAAGAGCTTTTTGGAAACATCTAGCATGTGCAGAAAAGTCAACGTAGTAGCCTACCTACCAGCAGTATATTCAATTTAAAAGCTATAAGGCTTATGAGATAATAAACTAGCGTAGTCCGGCCTATGATTTGGCAGACTGCTGTACCTAAATATTAGTTTAAGTTACCAAAGATTTGATTTTTAAACGTTGTAAGAAGAAAGTTGTTCTTCTTAAACAATCGAGACAAGCTTTAAGTTTCTGATATTAGTCTGAATTTATTTTGTCAGCAACTTATTTTCCTACTTAGTGTAATATTTGTCACTCGTAGTTCTTCTTTTTCTGTACAAGGGTACTGGCAAGGTTACTTTTTCTGAAGTGAAAAGGGTTAAGAAGTGAGGTACACAAAGGATTACAACAAACAAATGAAATGTACATTGCGAAATTACGAATGAAAGTTCTGGGGATACAATAGTTTTTCCAAGCTGCCTGGTAATCATGAAAATTATTTGGTTTACAGCGTCAGTCTCCACTCTCGATCGTTACAGAAACTGAACGAAACAAAAGCGATTTGAGGCGTTTCATATGTTTCACATTTTTCTGATGCTCTACGCGAATTTTCATCATTACACATTTGGTCGGTTTCTGCAGTTATCATTCATTTAGCCTACGTTGAAAAATGGTCAACTAAAGTTTAGCGTCTGGATAAAAAAACTGGTTATAGCAGCGCCTCTAAAGACGTTTCTTCCTTTTTGATTTCCTCAAAACAAGACTGAGCTCTTGAAACAATGAAGTTAAGTTGGTTATCAGCGCAAACTGGACACCGACCCGAAATTCAGTTATTTGCTTCTTCTTCGTTTGAGCAAAATCTTTTTTGTGGGAAAAGTTTCTCATTAGATCTTTTTGCTAGTCTTCAGTTAGACTGGGCCACCACGACGAGTATACTGTTTGACCTTGCCACCTGTCTGCCACATGATGTAGCATCCAGTTAAGTGTCTTGCCCAAGGATACAACAAGCAAGTTTGCCGGCTTGTTCTCCACACTGTCCCTTTTGTGCTGAGCGCCAAGCGAGAAAGCTGTTAACAACCATTTTTAAAGTCTTTTCTTATGACTCGACTTGGGTGATGAACCCAGGTCTATCAACTGCGAAACGAACATTCTAACATCTACGCCATTGTTCCGGTTATTTTCTCTTACAATTTCAATAAAAAGTATGTTTTTGATGGTAAAAGAAAAACTGGAGCATGAACCCCATACCTACAGTTTCTACCACGGAGGCAATTGAAGGAACTTCTACATTGAAAACTCCAGCTGAAAGAAGAAAACCACCATAAATCTGTACTTAACTGCAAGATCAATTAAAATCTTTTGACAAAAAAATGCTACTTCAGATTTAGCCGATTCAACCGAGAAGCTTTTCCACCAAGTTACAGCTTTCACAGAGAAGACGGCTTTGTCGTCTGCTACTATTTGTATTTTAGCCTCATTAATGGATTCCTCTTGGTACGTGAAGCAATTAAAATTGACAGCACCTTACACGTCCTACTGCAGCACTGCAATAACCCTGTCCCATTGCCACATTGGTTCACGCATGTTCAAAATGCACGGTAGAAAAGTTTGTTGACTACGCTGTAAAACTTTCCAGAATACTTTCCAGAATACAAACTTTAGCAAAACATATTTCTTTTTTGATAATGCCCACTCGTTGAAAAGCATTCGAAATAACCTTTTCAATTGCAAACAATTTGTCTTTCCTGGGTTTTCTATGTGCATTCATGACTTAATTGTAGCCTCTTCTGAAAGTAGGTTTATATCTTCGTAAGATCTTCACTCTGGGTTTGATAAGGATGCAAAAATATTAGCCGACTAATGAAAAGCACTTCATCTTTCGTACAAATCTCTTCATCCAGGCAACAACAAGAAGAAAGTCCGTTTAGCTTTCAGCATTTCTCGCGAAACTGCAATAGCTACTTTCAGATGGTATTTCCTGATCTTAAGGATCTCTTTGAATTTTTGTCTTTAATATATAACTGGTGGGAAATTGTGAATAGCAAACAGAAATTCATTCAATCCACGTTGGTAACGCAATCGTTCGTGCTAAAAGTAAGCTTGAGTTTTTGAATTCATTTGGTTTGTGGCTTGCAAAGTGTGCAATTCTGAAGTTCGACATTTTGTCTCTCAAAGCAACGAGTAAAGCTTTGATACGCTCACTTCATACCGAAATACGCTTGATCAAGGAGCTGCTTCTCAATGGCTACGATTACTTTTTAACTGCAAGATTACTAAGTGATCCGACTGAGAGGCGCTTTTCTCAATGCAGGCAAATAAACAGTGAGCTGTTTGTAGTTATATAGTTTGTCTCTCAAAACAAACGAGCAAAGCTTTGACACGCCCACGTCGTACCCCAAATACCCTTGATCAAGGAGCTGCTTGACAATGGCTACGATCTTTTCTTAACTGCAAGAATACTAAGTGATCCGACTGAGAGGCGCTTTTCCAGTACACGCAAACAAACGTGCGCAGTTTTTAATTAGCCTTGAAGAAGTTTCAACTCGGAGAAAATTTTACTTTGTCGCTCACTCATCAAAGGAAAAATAGCCTAGTTGTTGGAAGGTCTCTTCTTTAAGTACCACTATTGCTATTGACTCAGAAAAATTAAAAACATCTTTAGAAAACCACTCTTCAGAAATTAAAGAACTCTTCCTGACTAATGAAACTGAGGAAGTTTTTTTTTACATTGCCGAGTATGTTGCCACAAAGTAGAAAAAAATAAAGTGCAGCAGCTGTGTTAGCTTATCAACTGGAAGCATTGCAAGTGTCGGCTCACATTTTGATATTTTATCATGTAGTGTTTTCTTGTTCTTTTAGCTGCACTTGCAACTTCTGTCCCGAATTCTCTGCTATATAGACCTCAGCATACTTCGGGGAGCCTCCGGAATTTTAGGTTCGTGATGTGGCAAACTATCTCTCACATTCTTTCAGCAACCGCTTTGATTTTGCTGGTAAATTACGTGGTAATTTACGCAACACCGCTAAGCTTGCTTGTTAGAAAATTTTTAATAAGTATTTTTTACAATAAGCAGAAAATTGCCCACAGTGTTGTCAGAAAAGATGCTGTATCTCAGTTCAAGAAGCGACAGCGGTCAAAAGAACAATTGTACCTCTCCACGCGTTCGATTTTTCTGTAACGATGACAATACACAAATGTAAGTGCTGGACAGCTTACACCAGTCATTTTTTCCAAAAACACCCTTTTTAAAGGCTACCATATTCTGCAAAAGAGTTACTATGCTGTTGTTTTTTCAGTTTGTAGAAGCAATGCATCACAAAAATTGTTTTTCTTGTTGGATCCAGTTGAACGGTATGTCAGTGCCAGTTTTTTTCGAGCAATGGACTAAGCTTAGACGTCCGTTTTAAAAAGTAATTGTCAAGAAAATAAGAACAGAGGTTACTATGAGCGACAATAGACTGCTTTGAAAATGCTGATAAAATGTGAGTTATACGGCAGTGTTGTTTAGTAAATCATGTCAGCAAACGAAAAAAGCTACTCACCAGAGGAGGAGTGCCGGTAATGATGATCTGGAACGCCCAAAATCGAATATGGGAAATTGGAGCAAAATGGTTGTAGCAAACTTGCCGACATCCTGAACATGGATGATTAAATTTTTACGCGCACACTAAAAATACGCTCACCTACGCACGCACGCACACACACACACGCGCGCGCACTTTCACACACACAAACACATTCACAGAATTCGACCTGGTTGTTTTGCGTTGCACACAAACTTCTCTTGCTCATCATGGTACACAGAGTCTCCAATACTTGCTACGACAATTATCCGGAATACGAACACGAATGCAATCCACCACTTTCCGAGGAGAGTCGAGTGGGAGGTTGAGTGTTCGATGATCTTCTCTAGAAGATGCCATGCCATGTCTATGATGTAATAAAGGGTGATGGACCGCTTTGAGATAAAACTTCAAATGATCCAGGGCAGAAATTTTTGTAAAGTATTCTCCAACAAAACAAAGGTTGCTAAATGCAATCTAAAAAAGATTCGATATAGTTAAGTACCAGTATAGCATGATATTACTTAGGAAGAGCAGCCGCAGGGATTAAATCCCGTAAAAATATCTCATGGCTTGGTTGATTGTGCGTTTTGCAGAAACTTGTGAGAACTTTTTTGTTAAGAAATTTTCTTTTTTCGGGTAATTTCTAAGCGCTTTTCAAAAATCAAAGACTATACTCGTCTGGCAATGTAATTCAACACAAATAACAATTTTGTCGGCCTACGAAGATTATCTTGCATATTGCAAATAATTTGTTGCTGCCAAGGAATTGTCCTAAAAATTTTGGGAAAAGCAGTTCTTGTGAAAGCCGTAATGAAAACAATTAATTTAAAAGATTTGGGTCACATTAAATGAAAATTCCAAAGACCATCAGGCAATTCTAATTGTAACTTAAACCAAGGGTGAGAATGTGGCCCACAAATTGGTCTCTCGAAAAAGAAAGCAAGTTTTTGGTGTGAAAACCATGTCTGTTTGTAGGTGATCACAAGAAGAAAAAAGTCGTTATCATAAAAATGCTCCTCGTCTAGCCTGAGATTTTATTTATATGATTGAATTGACCAAATTTAGCCCTTTTGCAAAAAAATTTTTTTGCACCTGACCTAACCAATTAATTCAGTCCGGATTATTCAAAAAGATTAAAAGTTGTGTGGCTTTATTTATTTCTTTTATGTCGCAGTAAGAGTTTACTAAAGTTTTTTGTGATAACAATAACGTGTTGGCACAATTGTTTGCATTACTTTGTATTATATTGTATTGCTTTATTTTGAGTTTAGTTATTGATCTGCTTGACGAAGTGAACTTTTTCCGTCAATGACCTCTTGCCTCTTTGCCCGGACAAATGCCCCACCGAAACAAAAATAGGTACGTTGCAAAGATCTTTTTTGAAGATCAATTCATGTTTTCCAAAATTTGAAGTAAAAATCTTCTGTTTTTTTTTTGAAGGCCAACATGTAATTAAGATACTTTTTACAAATTTTTTGGCGATGACCTGTTTTTTGAAAGCAATTGGAAAACGCCCAGAGTCATGGATATCAAGTAAAAGTTCTTTTCGAAAAAACAACTGTTAACTTTTCACCTCATAAGATCCCCAAATTCCTGTTTGTGGCAATATATTAGTAGCAATGGTATTACTGAGAAGTAATACATTGTCTTAAACAATGCGCAACTTTTAAAATGTTACCTTTGACCTTTAAAAATCAGCAATGTTACAATTAGTGCTTTATTTTTTGTCTTGAGATTTTAAAACTAGTTTTCATACTAAGCAAGGGTAGGAAATACGCTACGATACAAAGTACAGGAACTTACAAAAACTGTTGAATATTAGCACCAGTTGAAAAGTGCAAAGTAGAAGAAATGGTTTTGTAGTAGACAATTCTGCCTTCACATGCGACATTTGCTCTATTTTAGCTTTCGAATTATCAAGTTCGCCATAGCAAAATTTACTAATGTAGAACATGTAAGTGACCTTTACCGGATTTGTAGTGGTCGAAAGAGGTCTGATCACATTCTACAGGTTATGTCTACGGCGAGACAAACTATAGCTAAAACTTAAAAAATCAATTCGACAACTTTCTGAGGCCTACTGGACAAAAAGTTCTTTGCCAAAATATCCATGCTTTTTAGCAAAAGATTCTAACCGAAAGAGGCTTATTGATGTACAGATTCAAAAACAACTAGACTTAGAAAACTGACTCTAGTAAAAAGCTGTAGGAAGCTGAATATTTCCTCAAGAAACTTTTTATGACGAACGAAAGACGTGCTCGCTTGTCCGGGTAGTTAACAAGCGGAAAATTTGATTATGGAGATTAAAAATCTTGACAATTCATTAACTTAAACGATGCTTAAATCATTGATCAAAGTGACTATAAAAGTAGACGTCAAATGGTGTGAAACAATTGTTATTCTTTGCTTTTGATAGATGACCAAAGGCGTAGTTGCTAAGTAACGCTAAAAAGTTATTTCAAGATGATACGAAATATTTATCTTCTAGAACTGCATAATGCGGGCCGGAAGTAGAAACAGCCTGATCGAGATGGTTTTGGCAAGACGGAGTCCTGCGACACACAGTCGGAGAAAAAAGGCATTTTCTCAAACAATTTTTGAAGACTATTTTATCTCTCTCTTTGCGACGCCATTGAGCAGCTACCTTATTCTTCTGATCCTGCTCTCCAAGATTTTTACTGAGGGAGATCGGGGTACCTTAGGAACAAAAGCTATGGAAGCTTTAGGAATCAAGCCCTTGATCAACCAAAAGAAAACAACTTTAGAGAAATTTAAAAGATTTCTCAAGAAATATTTTCGATAATAATGACAAATATTGCTATGCAAATGTACAAAGTTATCAAACAACGTGAAACTTATCTCGAACTTGAGGTCCAAAAGAAAATGACGCTTTGCAATACCAGAGCAATGAATTTTTGTGGCAGTTTTGACACATTAATGCATCATTCGATTTTAATCTTTCGGATTTTTTTCGGAGCATTTTAAGTAATATGTTGTGTGGCCAGCTTGTTTGCAAATGCAATGCTGTTTTTTATTGTGCAGCATCTTATATACATTTTAAAAAGGATGAATAGCTACATACGTAACTCACTGGCAAATTTAGAAAATTTTAAAATGGTTGGGGGTGTAGAAGCGGTAAATAGAATCTGAAAAGGTACTGAATTTGAAATATTACTGAATCTGAATATTACTGAAAAAGTACTTTTATCCCGTTTTGAATTTGTTTTTAAAAATAAGTAGAGAGTCAATAAAATGTTTTTGCCTGGGTCAGCCGAGTTATGGCCACATTCCGCCATTTTATATCACCGGGTGGGGCAAACAGTGTCCCGTGGGCCACATGCAGACCGCCAAATGGTTTTAAGCGGTTAACAAAGGTCTTCGCATGAGCCACTCGCATTTTGTGCTCTGTCTGAATTTGTTGGTAAATAAAATTTGAAAGGCAAATATAAATTATGAGTTAACTTGATATTTAAACTAAGTGACTTGTTAACTTGAAATCTGTAGAAAAAAACTTGTTTTTTGCAAGTCCGCAACCATTTCCACACCTGAATCGACTGAGATGAAAACTAAAAAAAAACTTTTTCTCCACGCAAATTATCAATATTCTAAATTTCAAAACAATTTCACTACATCATCAACGAAATTCATTGTATTTATATTTGACTTTTAAAGTATTGCGATTATTTTCCGCAGCGTAAGGAGAAGAAAATATGATATTTACACAGAAAAGTATGTTCCCAACCCTCTCTTTTCTATATTTTTTGGTTTTAAGATGAAATACTAAAGTTGCTTACTAAACAAAACATAAACTTTTTTTTATTTTTTTCGAAACCATTTCTCCAATATTGAACATGTTGCTTAATCCAAGCAGCCCTTTAAAATTGTATCATTTCAAATGCGGCCCTTGCATTAAAAAGTTTTCCCATTTCTATCAAAGCATTTCACTTTTGGGAAAACTGAATAAAGGATTTTTCTCACTGATTACTTTCTCTTTCATTGTTTGAGGCTCTTGTTCGCATTATGAATCATGATTTCACTGCATTCGTTCAACCGTAATCCCACCTCAATATTATATCAACAAAACTTGAGAATTTTGGTGAACACTCGTCACATTTAGATTGAGAAAGATTTTCAATTAGAGCAAGAGATGCAACCAATATTGGCAATTTTGTTTTGCGGCTAAACTGCAAAAAATATTGACAATTGAACAAAAGCTTTCAAAGGCGTTTTTCTATGAACTTCAAAATATTGATTGAGACTTGGATTACACACCGAGGCCAACCAACCTTTTGATTGCAGTTTACCCATAACTTAACGCCTCGAAAGTTTTTGCAAACCTTTTGTTAAATCATCCCAAATTGGACATTGTTTCAGTAAACCGGAAATGAGCAAACATTTTCAGACTAGCACAGTTCACTTAATCCGATGACACTACGCACTCGACGCGAATACTTTTCGAGATCGTTTTTTTTTTCGGAGATCAACTTCATAATGGCAAAGAATTTTAACTAAAGATCGTTTTTTTTCATCTTTTTTGAGGTCAATCCTGAAAAGCGGAGTTAAACCGAAAATCTTTTTTACTTTCATTGATCAATCTGCACGCAGTCACAATCCATGTCCTTCTACGACCCGCACAATTTTACCTCGTGGGCCGTATTTTTTTCGTGGGCTGCATTTCGCACACTGCATTAAACCACGATAAAAGTTAGACCATACCGATACAAATAATTACCTTATTAAGTTGTGCTTCATTTAACACCTTTAAGCTAATGGTTGTTGAATGATATAGATTTGAGTTCAAAGCCTTGTTTTTGATTAGGGAATAGTAAGCGCTGTTGGAAGTGTTCGCAAGAGTTATTACGTCGCTACGTTGCTCCAGTACAAAATCCGGTTCGAAAGCGAGTGTGTAGCGGTAGATGTAATGGCAGATGTAATGGTAGATGTAATGGTAGTTTTTCTACTGGTTCGCAAGAGTTGTTACGCTGCTGCGTTGCTCCAGTAAAAAATCCGGTTCGAAAGCGAGTGTGTAGTGGTAGACATATATTGAATCAGCACGCCTGAGCCTGCGAAACGCGGGAAAAATGACGTAAAACCCTGTCAATTAGCTGCGTCCGATAAAAACAACTTTGCTGCTGTGGCGTGGCCTGAACTCACCTTGGGAGCGGTGAAAAAAATGAAACTTGCTGGTTGCCGCTTTTCTTAAACATGGCTATTTTCTGACCTCTAATTTTGTCAATTTTCATCACAAAACTGTCGGACAATCCCCCTTTCTTTTTGAGATCGATATTTTCTTGCCGTAATGACTAAAACACCTTCATTAATTGCTCGAATAAAAAAATTTGGAGGTCCCCTGTCCCCTGTAATTCCTCCCTAGCTACGTCTACGTTCCAGCAATTGACTTTGACATGTTTGTTTTTGTGCAAATTTATTTTGCCTTGCTTCAATATCGTCTTTGCTACGTCCCAATATTTTGGGCAAATCCTAATTACAATGGATCTGCAAGAATTTGGTGATTGGTCAAGAAAAACGCACAAAAAAATGTCATCACTTCAGATTTAGCTCACCTTAAAAATTTGGTATATACCCTTAATTCTCATCTCAAGGATTTGTGGTAAATCTTAAAACAGGCGATCACTCTGAATGAGCCCACAAATCCCTATGGAAACTTTTGGCTTGCTGCCTACCGACTTGAATATCTATTATAACCAAACCGGATTAGCTTTGACCGGAAAACAAAAACATTAAACTTCTATTAAAACTGAGCGCTACTGTTTGCGGCTCGGCTAGATTTTGAAAAAGGGCGAACCAGTGATGCATTGGTGACTTTGCAGCTTATTTTTGGTTTTTCTAAAAAGTTTTGCTTGCCCCTGATACATACTTGTGATAGTTTCTACACAACAAAAAAGTTTTCACAACATTCTCAGAAACAGATACGTCACACGTCGTTGATACTGCTTTGGTGTGGCCTGCGAAAGCTCAACTTTTACTTTTGTTTCAAAATTTAACCAGTTTCGATTACACTACTGAGACTCTTCATGTTCAACCAATAATTCGCATTCATTCGTTTCACAATTTCAATCTAGGCGATTATCTACCTCCAATTTGTGGTGAACCCACCGGCTATACACTAGTTGGTTGTTCTTTTTTGAGTAATACCATATTTACAACACAAAGACGCTAGAAATGATATTTGCAGATTTCTAGCTTGAATCTCAGCTATAAAAAAGATAGAAAATAAAATAGCAATTACAAAAGTAACAAAGCGACAATTATGTTTTATTCTTGTCCTCAAAAAATTCGCTGCTATAATATGTCAAAAACTTTTTAAATAACCTTAGTAAATTTTATGTTCTGTTGCGTGTCAAAGCAAAATGTTTTAAGTTTAGAAATAAGTGTGTTTATACAAGTAGTAGTGAAAGGTATTTACCGTTAAGTTGAAAGACAGACGTCGGTAAACTTGCTTTTAAAACGTTTTCAATAAAACTATACTAGTGTAAGCTACGGGTCAATTATAAAAACAAAGTAGTAGTGATATCATGTTCCCCATTACTCTTTTGTTATCGCAAGTGCCAGGTAAGCCGGACTGCAACCTGACGGGGGCTGAAGTGCCCTTAACTATCGCGCTTAAGTTTAAAAAATAAGATTCTTCAAAAGCAGACAAAAAGATGACACAAAATTGAGAAAAGAATCCTCTATATATCATATTCTTGTTTACCCTCCCCCTTTACAAAAATCTCACGGTTGTCCGGTACCAGGTATTACGTAGGAAATATTTCCGTTTGTCAGTCTTGAGTACGAACCGTTGCCAAAAGAGCAGAGAGCTACAAATTACTGGAAGAGAAATCTTTACGCAAGATTCCATTGCGTTTAGGATGATGTTCTTTTTTACGTTTCTATTGAGGAATCTGGGGAGAAACAGAGTGGTTACATTTTTCTAGAACTATTTGTTTGTGACCACTTGCTTGAGGAAAAAACACTTTTTTCGGACAATCAATTATCCCCTTCTCCTCCTTGTTTCCCTCCTCCCGTCCCTGGTCAGACCCATAATCGAAGCTTATGCTTTCATTTGGTGATTAAAAACATTACAAGCAGAATACAACTCATTTCATTTTAAACAACAAATTTCAATCAAAGTGCCTTGGGTCAACAATTGCTTGGCAATCATGGTAACCGCGAATTTTCTTGATGAACTTTCTGTTGTCTCGGCTCGTGGTTAATTGATGTTCTTTTACTTCCTGCACTTAGGCGCATATACTTGCACTTACACACAAAGCCAAAAAGTAAACGAAAATTTACTGATTACTTCCCGTAATGACGACATCATATGTAAATATTTTTCTGATCTATGATTGTGAGAGCGAGTGATTGCACCCCTTTCTGGCGCAGACAGCACTTTTACTTGCACTTGTACTTGTACTTGTATTTGTACTTGGGCAATCGCAATGAACAAATGACAACTGTATTACCACATCACAATATAAAATGCCTCTGCTTGAAATCGGTCATAAGTTAATTGAAAACGACCGTTTTAAATCCCCCCCTTTTCTTGAATGTGATCAGAGACGCAAAATGATTTTTGGTCGCCCTGTGAGGAAACAAAAAATGCCGCCCCTTTTTCGATCAAGCAAATTATAACAGTCAATGTTAGAATTATGTATTGAAACACAGCTAAAATTTTATTTCTTACGGTCAAAAGCGGACGCTCTCTTCAAGTGGCCGCTTTGTGCGGACTGCACACACATTGCTCACCCTTTGCTACACCGCTAAAGCAACGACGTAAGAATGTTGTGAGAACGTCGTGAGGGCGCTTTTCTATAATTATGCAACTAGCGAGCAACGGCCCTTTTAACAAAATACTATTTGATAGGGCTCAAAAGCAATATTTGTTGATAGTTTCCTCCCTGAATTATGGAGTTCTGATGTTTGTCCCCTGTCCACTGCAGGATAGTGGAGGGGAATTACGCGAGTGCTGAATGAGGTAGGCATGTTAGCAAAATTTTTGACAGTTTTGCCTGGTAGATTACTTTGACGTTTCGCTTTTCTCTGACGCTAGAAACATTAATAAGAGTTTAGGCTGGAAAACAAAAAGTCAACTGCTTTCCCTTGACAGACTTACCAAAGCTTTGTTTTGAATAAATTCCGTTGTGCCTTTTACAAAAAAAAATTATTACTCAATCTTTACTCCAACAAACATCATAAACTTAGATCAAACAAAGGAATTTTTTTCAGAATCTTGAGGGATTTCAAAAATAAAAAGATTAAGCTGGATTCAGCATAAAACTTTTGCCCTTTTCCTTTGAAATTATTAGAAGACTACTCCCTTGAATATTGTCACAGAAAACTGATCCCAGTGCAGAATCGAGATCACCAGGTGCAGAAATTAGATTTGTTTCAACTTTTAAAATGACATCAGTGAGAAAAAGCTGGTGAAAGTTTTGCTGCGTAGGCGTGGTCTACACTGAGGTCATGCGCAGTTCAAATCTTTGTTTATTTTATCTTGACCTAGTAGCAAGCGGCACGGAGAGTTAAACCGCAATTGGCCTTAGTGTAAACCTGGCCTAACGCTCTGCAAAGCGCTGGAAAAAGGGTCATTGCTTCAATTTACAGTTTTTACAAAGCCTGTTATTTGATCGTTGTTTTTGGATCAATGATGTAAGTTTTTCAGTGCTATGAAGTAAACCTGCCGCAAAAGGGGGCCTAAGTTTCAAATGAAATCAGCAACCACTCAGTATCTGAAGCATTCCACAAAAAAGATCCTTTTCTTGAAGTCAATATTTTTACCATAAGCTTTGGTGCACGTGCATCTGGTGTCCCCCCTAAATTTAATCCAATAAAGAATGCTACAACATTAGATTGGCTCAGCATGATTTGGTAAAAATGAGCAAAATATTTCAAGCTCATAAAATAAAATCCCTCATGATAAAGCTTTCCTTCTTATAGCTAATTCAAGCTTGTAATAATTCTGCTTCCAAATCCACTTTAGTTTTTACGATGTTCGAGTGTAATCAGGAGCAATCTTAGTTTGTTTTATTATGGTAAAACACACGATTATCATCCGCAGCGCTAAGTGCTCGCTTTGTAAAAGGAAAAGAAAAAGCACGACTCCAATTACGTTCTAACATGATGCTTTTGAAGAATCAAACACGAGTTTAACAATGACGTTTTCTACATTTTAAAAAGTTGTCAGGGCTAGTTTTGGATTGACTGAGGATCAGCCGTATTAGCAAACCTACCAGAGGGAAAAATAGCCATGACTCTGGAACCTCTAAATTTCAAAGAGTCTCTTATCGTGAAACTTCTGAACAAAATAAAATTGCAGCTCTATTGAAAGTTCGGCGGGTATCCCTCAGTATCTGTCCAGAAAAGTGTCAGAAATCGCATTTGGTGCTCCATTCCCATTTTCTTAAGATTGTTTCCAGCTTTTTTTTGAAATCAACTTCATTACATTTTTAATAACTCCTATATTTTTGCGATTCTTTGCCAATTTTTGAACTTAGTCGACGGTTTATTTATAGCATAGAAAACTTCAATATATTTTTTTGAGAGGACATCCTCATTAAACCATTTTTCCTATTCAGTCTAACTAAACATACATCGAGTCCTTATTAGTCGAATGATGTTGCTGGATGGCTGCAAAAGTATCTACAGGACAAAACTACTGTATTGTTATTTTCAATAACCTGTCAAAACTTAAGATTTTTTGCTTTCTGATTTTTACTTCTGTCCGTCTAATTTTATTACTTCAAACCTTCTACCTTTTTAACAAACCTCCAAGCCTTTTTCAAAATAATACCAAGCGATAGACCTCTAGTGATACAAAAAAATTTTGAATTGTCCAATAGAAGCGCTCTAGAGATGAAGACATTAGGTGTGTGTTTGTATGAACTACAACGTGTTTGCACAGCACCAGAACCAAGCATCAGTCTTTGTATCAACTCAGAAATGTGGCATATTTCCAAGGCCCTACGTTAGGTCAGGTGTGTAGCAGCTGTATATTGCACTAACAAAGTTTAATCATAGCAGGAGAAGCACTTATAAAATTGACTCAGATTAACCAACCATTTAGAACACGTTGCCTAGATAAAGCAATCTTCTTCGGCACATCGCTGTAGCCTTTCCATCTGGTATCAAAGCAGTTATTGGAGGAAAGGAACCAGTCGAAATTTGTTTGGTATTTTTTTATGTCCATTTAAAATAAACGAATGTGTTTTCTCTTTCTCATATAAATTTTACGCATTTTAGGGGGAGCGGCCCAGAAGACGGTTATCCGAAACAAAACACTTTACCTATCGCATGAAATATTGGACAACACAAAGTGAAAATATTGAATTTTATTCGCTCTAAAACTTCTTCACGATTAATAACATGGAGCTCGGCAACAAGAAACAGCTTCTGTTAAGGATCCACAATTACGCTCCGCTTCGTCCATCCGACATGCTTCTCGCTCCGCCAATGATCGGCTTTTGATGACGCAATAATATAGCAGGCCAAATTCAACTTTGTTTGTTCGGTAAAAAGCCGGCCAGGTATTTGTCGGACTGTTCCAGTTTCAGCCGGGCCAGGAGGAAGGCGCAAGAGGCAAAAATGAGAACGCTCGCGGCCAGAGTAATGAAGAAATCAAACCCCAGACCCAACCCGGACATGTTGTTGACAATGCCTCGCGCCCATGCTTGCACGTCTGCAAAAAAACAAAAGACAATCTAGAAGATCATCTCACACACCAGGCATACTAAGTTTGACTAAATCAAAGTAAAGTAGAGGTTTTTCAAGGGTAAGAAGTAGAGCAAGCAAGGCAATAAAGCTCTTTTATTGGTGACGTTTTGTATATCAAATACTCCAAGTTTGAGTTTTTGCCATGCAATAAACGTCAACAACAAAAAGCTTATTACCTCCTTATTCTATTTCAAACGAGAGGAACATCACTTGATCTTACAGTTTAGCCAAGCAAATCAGTAGTGTCATCACAAAAATCAAATGAACGCTTCGACGTCAATCGATGGATTGTTATTACACGACGTCGCATCGCACCTGCACAACTGCGTCATTGCGTTGCCAAGAGAACTAGTAACGGCGTAGCCGGAAAAACGTTTGAGCGCCAATTCTATAATTTTTTGATAATCTATGAGTGAAAGTTTGACCACAACTATATTCTACCTGCAGCTTTTCAGGTAAAATTCGGTTGCCAAGTTGCACCACATAACGTTGATTGAGACAATAACAGCTAATAAACATCGTCCTTATGGGCGAGTGTGCAACAATATTTGATGGGCATTGTCCTTGTGGATAAGTAGGCAACAAGATTTGATGGGCATTGTCTTTGTGGATGAGTGTGCAACAAGATTTGATGGGCATTGTCCTTATGGACGCGTGAGTAACACAATTTTGGAACAGAGGCCAGCCCAGAATTTTTTGAAAAACTCTTTGAAAATACAGTAGTTCTTTATCCGATTTTTTAGGGAGAGTTGCAAGCGTTTGAGGACAGATAACATAGTTAGGAGTACCTCAGCTCTTGTATCCCCACTGATTGTGCCCTTGCCTGTGGCCTTTTTGGGCTAGTCCTGTTGAAAACGCAACGTGCTTGCCAAGAAAACTAGCATCACACTGAACGTTCTTCAGTTCTTGTAAAGACGCCATTAGCCGACGATAGCTTGCTTTTTTTTGTTTATTTTGTGACGTGCTTTGTATTAACGTTAACGTGGGTAACTGCAACGCAATCTGCAATGTACCTTCAGCCTCCTCTGCTTAATTGCAATGCATCTGGCGGAAAAGCACTGTACCGGCATAAATGGCAACTACTAACCAGGTATGAACATTATTACTCTATGGCAGTGCTGGTCAAACTGGTGTAGTGAAGTACACCTCATGGTATACCGCAATTTTGCACGAGTGTAGGAATACCGCTGTACAAACGAGATGGGATTTGACAGTTCCTTTTCTGGAGATCAACCGCAAAATGAGCGGCAGCTACTGCTTTGAATGCTGTTCAAATTTCATTTTACGCGTTCATTTAATCAAAAAACTTTTGAGGTTTGCGCATTTCCGAAAGCGTAATCAGGTGCAACGCTACAAAAAAGGTTAACAGGTAGTGCCATGTGAGCATTTAGAGAATTTTCTGTGACTAGAGATAGAGGTTACATAATTCAACCACGTCACATAGAAAAATAAACTAACGGATGCAATTTCCGCCTAGCTAAAACCCTATGGTTCAAGCTGAAAAGCGAAGTTTGAAAATCTAACTGAAGTGTCGCAGAGTTTTTTGGCCCTTCCCAATTGCTAGAGTTTGTTAGCGCCAAATCAATTCTTCTAAACATTACCGAGTAAATTAAGCGATGTTTTTGCTTCCTAAATCAATGCGAAAGTTTTCTAAGTTTGTTTTTGAGCACAGCTAAAATGAAAGCAACAAGTTTGTGTGATTTGTTTTCTTTTATGGCCTCGGCCACGTTATTGACAACGAGTGAGGGCGCATGTTTTTATACAAACTAACGACGATTTGGTCTCTTCACTTCTTTTTGAGATCAACTTGTTTTCCTTTGCGATGGCTCTAGTTTTTTCTGCCATTTTGGTGATGCAGTGGTTAGATTGCACGTTAACTGTGAGAGGGACGCTTAGACCAAAACGCTCTCATCGTGGTGGCGCAGTCCCCGACCCTGCTGGGTTGGACAAAAATGACAGTTGTCTCCTTGACAGTCTTACCTACCTCAAGCACTACTCCATTAATTATCTTTTTTCGTTGTGCTGCTCTTTGAAAGATCACTGAGGGGCAGTTCATACATTTTTTAATATTAGTGGCCTGTCTTTTTGACTTTTTTTTTCTGCATCCCGCCCTCTCTCGTCTTCTCCTTTTGAAAAGCGCAAACCTTCATCCTAACTAAAACACGTGTTTTAGCTTTGGATGAAGGTTTGTTCTCTTTTGTTTCCCTTCTCGCTTTGTCCGTATCGGCAATCTGACAACGGGAAAATCAGCAAAGGTTTCTTCCTGCCATAAACAGAAGCAATTTTGCAGGATAATTTTCTTTCTTCATCGCAGTTCAACTCCTTCTCCGCTACTCTTTCAGGGAGTTGTTTTCCCTGTTCTGTCTCTGCCATCCTTGGGGAAACCCTTTTATTTACTTCCTTTTCCTTATCATCTTCCACAATCTCTTCAATTTCTGATTTCTTCCCTCAACTGACACCATCAATGTTTATCAGTAGAACGCAAGAGGCCTTTAAGCCAGAAATGTGGAGCTATTCCATTTTATTTCAATCCTCCCTGTTGACCTCATTTGTATCCAGGAACGCAATTTAAGCTCCTACTCGCCTTTTAGGATTCTTAGATATAGAGCCTGCGATCTGATACCCCACGTTCTCGGTCTGGCTCGCTCTCTCTCTCTCTCTATTCCGAGGACTAATACGATGATGATGGAGTCACATCTTTATTACTTTTCTTTACTAAACTTGACGCTTTTTTCTCTTCTCTTGACCTGAATTCTTGACTCGCGAGGATCAACATCTCCCTCCCAAGCTCTCCTCTGCTACCTCTCTCAACGTCTATGCTCCATCTATTCGATTACTTCGCAGTTCACTAGATCCGTCTCCTAATTTTCTTTCCATGCTTTCTGCCTGCAATAATCGTTTATTTGGGGAATTTCTCATCTATGCTTCATCGGAATAGTTACCTTTTCAGAGCAACCAGCATTACTTAGTAGGGGGAGCTTTCGCCGAGCGGTTTTCTCTTTTTATGGGGGCGCCCTTTTGACTACCATCCGGTTTTCTTTTTTTAGACTTGGCTCGACTTGAAGTGTAATCATCGCTACATAAATCCTCTTGAAAGCACTTCGCAAATACTCAGCGCTCATGCGACTGTCCTCCTTTTCCCGGAAAACTTTTTCTTTCCGCATGCGGCTTACTCTTTTCTCTGTATGCTCACGCTAAGACCAACCTCCTCCTCGTTAAGGTGCTGCTCTGGTCCACTTTGACGCAAACCCAAATCAAAATCTTGGAATTTGAACTGATGGCATTGTCTCTTCTTCTTTCAGCAGAAAAAGCTCTGGCGTCCTTGCCAAAATTTTACTTTGTGAAGCAGAAGTCATCCTTTCCTATTAAGAAGGCCATGTTTTTCCAGATTTTTCGGCTGAAGCCTCGCTTTTCTGCAAGCTCTTTGCTAGTGCAAGCGTCGCCTACCTAAACTCAGCCACTTCTCTATTCGTTCTCTCGACTCTCACTCTGTTCCTGCTGTGCTTTTCTCTCCTCCGTCTTTTTTCTTTCTCACAATATGTTTCTCGCATAGAAGGAACTGCCACACTCTCCTCTTCCTCCACTCTCAGGCTGCAATGTGTCTCCGGTCACTTATTTCTTATCGGTAATGACGTGACCCATGGCCAGGAGACAGCCAGACGGGGTGTGCTGCTTATTCACTCATTTCTTTTCATGACTAGAAACATCAAAAAAAGTGGCGTCAATATTTGACGATACCCAAGTTCTTATTCTCCACTGAAGCTGTGCTTCTTTGACTCGGTGGGCCTGTCCTCAAGCCTTCGCTGCGACGAACACAACCTTCGAGATTCTTATTGATCCAAAACTGGAAGAATCGATAATCGTTCTTCCAGCGCCTATGTTCACCAGACTCTGGACACTTTTAATCTCATTCCGTCCTGTCCTGCTATGTAGTCTTTTCGTCGCACTCTGGCAAATCTTCCTCTTTGTAAAACCTCTGGTTTTGGCCATGAGGTCACCTGGCTCTTGGGCTCAAAGACCTCAGGCTTTGCCCCCATCCAGAGGAAGGGATGGGGCAACAACAGCAGCATGCGACTTGCATCGATTGGTTTAACTAATGGGTTTTCTAAGCAGGAAATCAATGCAATTTTATGTTGGGCGCGTTATTTCGCATTAAATTAAATGCGGCAACTTTATTGCTTTTATTTATTTTTTACTGCTGGCATTTCTATCATCCTAACTTGCAGTACAATTGTGCTAATCATAGGACAATTGTGCAGACTTGCTTTGAGAGTTCACAAACTTCGACGTTGCGTTTGAACTGCCTCATGTTGTTTTCAACCGATTTACCACTCGTGAGAATTTGACAAGCTGAGAAAATGATCGAAAGGTGTCTTTCCCAAGTACGAAACAACGTAGATGTGGGGAGCACCATATCCTCAGAAAGCGCTGGCCACTAAACATTGAGGGTTAATTCAAGGTCTCCGGGCCTCCCACGATTCAGTGCGTTTTGTAAGTCTATTTCACTTTACTGAAAAAAAATTGAAACTGAAATCAGTGCCGGTTGAAAGATGAAATGTTTAGCTTTTCTGATACTGCAATCTCGTCAGGCTTTCATACTGGAAGTCATTGTTACGTCAAAACAAATAATGGTAAATTTTTTGTAAAGCGTGATTTTGTGGAGATTTTCCTGAAATCGCAATGATTGACTTCATAAAGCGTGGTTTGTACTGATTACATCACTATTTAATGAATGATGTTCACTTAAAAAAGAAGTCCTTTAGTGTTTTAGATCGCGACAAGAGTTGTAGACATGTTTTCAACGCACCATCTCAGCGGAATCTCAGGAATAGGCTCTCTCTGGGCACCACTCAGCGTGATAGACATATTGAACGAGCTGCAAACGATCGCGTGCTCCTGCATTGCCCACTAGATTTTACGCGACGTGACTTTTCCTCTGGGGATATGTAAAAGGCTTTGCGTATCTACCTCCCAACCCCAACGTCGTGAATCATCTGAAGATTCGGACAACTTAGGCGTTGATAAATTTATCCCACCAGCCCGGTTTGCTTTGGGCAAGAAATGGAATATAAATGAGATCATGGGTTCTATGCTGGTGGGAAACTT
Source organism: Trididemnum clinides (assembly GCA_963675345.1). NCBI lineage: Eukaryota > Metazoa > Chordata > Ascidiacea > Aplousobranchia > Didemnidae > Trididemnum > Trididemnum clinides. Next base: position 8,144,503 of record OY776302.1, on the reverse strand, counting down.
CCTATTAGAGGGTAGTAACAGAGGTTGCCAGTGGGAAATTTAGAATCATCCTAAGACATAGATTTACAAATGATGTGTCACGACGCGCTGATGTGTCGTTTTGTGACTGCAAAGGCGTCCTAAGCTTACATTCTTGATGCCTATTTTGGGGAAATCGAAAAAATTTTGCCTTGGAAAGAAAAAAAAGAAAAGAAAGTCGGTTTTACGTCATTTTTCCTGCGTTTTGCAGGTTCAGGCGTGCTGGTTCAATGTAGGTCTACCACTTCACACACGCTTTCGAACCAGACTTTCTATTGGAGCAACATAGCACTTTAAATTCTGGATGCCTTTCCTGACGAATACCAGCGGTGTCTATACAGTTTTGAACTCCAGATCTTTTGCTTTGAAGCTCGCAACAATTCCAATACACCACTGCGGCTCCCACTTGGAGATCAATTAATTATGGAGCGCAACGTTTGCTTTATATAGTGATTGAAACCATGACCATATTGAGCCGTGGTCCCCGTACTGAGAGTCACGACCCCTTTCCCCCCAGGAGGAGTGGCCTGTAATTTTCTGCCCTTCAAAAAAAAACGGTCTTCACTCTTGTTTTGGGATAAAAATAGCAAAAAAGTCTTTCTGAAAATCTTGATCTCCGAAAAAAAGTCTTCACTTTTGGTTGCGTCCGATACCACAAAACAGCCACTCTGCAAAACTTCCAAAAAAGCCTTCAATGTTGTTTTGAAACGAAAATACTTTCAGCTGAGCGCGATTGCCAATACTAGTAGGCTTCCACTTTTGTTTAAATTGGGATCGCCAAACTTAAAGTTGGGGTACCACAAATCTAGAGCCTTGGTTGATTGGATGCTAAATTTGAAAAAATTGTTCGTGGAATGTGGTACTAGGAAATGGAAATTTAGTCAAAGCTGAAAGTAGGTAATGGCAAAAAAAAAGTTAGAAACCTCTGATTTAGATAAATGCTGCAAAACCATATGTTGGCATATTAAACATTTGTCAAAAATTTAATAAAACAATTATTTCTGGATTTTTAGATTCAGATTGTTACTACAAATACTTGAGAGCATATGTTTTCAAAAAGCAAAAATTTGGTTCTGATACATTATTCAACGGTTCTTAAGATAACTGATAAGAGAATAGTACAGTGACACAAACTTATGAAACGCCCTGTACTTACTGGTTTACACTAGCAATAATATTCTCTATCAGTTATATTTTTCTCTTCACTAATTTCACCATTGTGCTTCATTGTTTTTCTGGGTAGTATGCAAAAACAACAACACCTTTATGTACCATGCGCTGTGATTAACGCCATAGCTGAAACTCATTACTTACCCGTGACTTCGCTTTCTTGAATAGCCCAGTTCACTTTCATAGCGGTAAAGTAAACGTCTCCCAATCTGGCGATCATGTCGTTGTAGAAGTTTGTGTTGTTAAAAGAATAAGATAAGGCCTGAGCCGCAACGGGAAGAAGGCCCAGTAGTAGTAGAGTACCTTGAATAAAAGTGATTCAATACTCGTTAGTATCCCATCTAGGGCTTCATACTCCACCCCCAAAAGTATAACACTCCAACTTTTTAAAGAATAAGGTCACCGAAATGGCATAATACTTCGCTTCAGCCAGTGCTTCCCAATCGACGAGTCGCGACTCAGTGATGGTCAGCAAAAGTTCTTTGTGGCCGCGAAGCATTTCAAAAGAAATAAAAAAAAAGCATAATTATCGTTTTGGTAAAGTTGATCTCAAAAGAAAAAAGCAAAAATTGCTTTCGTAAAGTTGATCTCCAAAAAAAAAGAAATCTCTAAGCAAACAGTGGTCAGTCGAAAACAACGTCAGTGAAATGCAAGGCGCGGGTTGAAAAAGATGGGGAAGTAATGGCTAATGCTCTTTTAGGCCAATTAAATACTAAAAATAGCTCTGTGAAGGTTGACACCAATACCCCTACAACATGCAGCACAAAATCTTTCACACTCCCTTTTAAATTAAGCGTCTGACAAGAAATGGCGTATTTAGTTACGCTAGTCTTTGGTCTGATCCGTCTTTGAGATAACCGCAAGCTTGCCTGCAAAGCGGACGCTTTAAAAGATACGCCATTGCGACGGTAATTAGAGAACACCTCCCACCATCTCACTCATGCTGTATTTTCCGGCACGGAAATGCCTTTACCATCATACAAAGACCAACTTGTGTTCAGGCATGCTGCAAAGTTGCCAGTAATGCTGACATAGTACTTTTCAACCAATATTGCTGCCACCAAACAAGGAAATTAGAGTAACGTGCAGTTATCAAGAGCATATTAATGACGCAGAATCTATGCGAGAATTCAACCTATACTGTTTCGAGGTTGACTATGTCTTCACGCGTGATGCTACGTTGTTGTTTTGCCGATATGGTTGACTGAGTCACGTGGTTGCGCAGCGAGAAGATGAATCAACTACCAACCTGATAAAAAGGTTAAAACGGACGTTGCGTAGGTCATGACGTCACTGAATCGAGTATTTCCAGGCGTTCGATGAGTACGAATCATCGTTGCGATAAGAATGAGGGAGACGAAACAGCAGCAAGCGGATACTAGGAGCAACGAGACAGTGACCAACTCACTCTGCTTCCACATCCTACCTAATCAACAACTAACGGCATCAACAAAACGGTAAAACTAGCAACAAAAGCAGAACTAATTTCAAAGTAAAGCGCAACTGAGGCGATGGTATTGCTTGACGGTACTTTTCAACCTTTCAAGGTCTTTCATTTTCATTTTAAAAATGGTATCAGCAGCCTCCGATTTTGAAATGCTAAAAAGCAAATGTTTTCATCATTTTGGCTATATTTTGACAATGCAGTATTTTGTCGGCCAAATATTATCTTCACAGTATTTCTGCAGCATTAAATTATAAACGATGATTAGTGCAACATTGTACACAAGGCAAGAGAGCAATAAATTACCAAGCACATCAAAATGCTTCCTGGAAAAAAAAACAATAAAATGGAGTAATTGAAACGTTGTCTACAATATATCTAAACAGGTTGCGTTACATGGAGTGTAAAATGGATTCAAAATCAACCACACTAGTGATATGTCTAGTAATGTAAAGGTGACCATAATTTATTCATACCACATTACTACAAATTAGAGCATCAAAACAGTTAGTAATCTACTCTATCTCAGGATTTTACCATTTCCATCATGTTAAAAACATTTTACTACCTCCAGCTAGTTTATTTGTATTACTAATATGGCTATTAGAATTAACAGGGCAAGTAAGATATAACAAGCATGGGATACCTATGTTGTGTAATGCGTAACGTTTACTGGCTTGTCTCATGACAGGCCGACTCATTGCTGCATCGAAAATCAGTTTGCGTCGGAATTCAAACAAATTAGGTTTTGTGTAAAAGTCTACAATGCCACCACAATCTGTGCGCACAGGGCACCTAAAACAAACACAGCGTCTTCTTTTTAGTGGCTGGGGCTTTTGAGTTAAAGCCGCTCTAAAGATTTTCTAAACCAGGGGTAGGGGAGCCTTTTTGAAGGTTACATCAAAATTATGTTTTGGACAATGTAATTAGACATTGAAGCAACAAAAAAAATTATACCTAATCCATATTTTTAATTCAAATTGAAGGCGATTTTATTTTTAATCCAAATCTTTCGGAGACCACTTTTTTAAGTCAGTAAATTCAAGGCGGAATCCTCTTCAGAAAATGGTTTTTGTACGGCTTTCTTGACTGAAAATCCTTTCTCTTTTTATGGCGATCAGCTTTATGAAATCAAATTTTGTGTCATTATGACTTTACTCCCAACTTTTTAAATTCTACCTCTTTTTGGGTAATTTATTTCACTTTTTGGACCTCCATTTTTAAATTGTCGTAACGCAAATACTGGCCAGTGAAAGTGGGTGTGTATACCGGAAACCCACTTTCATCGGTTTCCAGAGTATAACAGTGTTTACTGGAAACCCACTTTCACCGGCCAGTATTTGCGTTGGGAGTCCTTTAGTCCTCTCAAACGTGAAATAAGTTTAATATCTACATTGGTACATCGAGCTCTAATGATTTGCACCAAGCGTAGACTCAATGAAGAAATGGAACGGATTAAGAAAATATCACTGGACAATGGCTATCCTAAAAACGTCATCAACGCTCAGATCGCCAAGGAAATCGCTCAGTTTTCCACCCTTAAACGATTTGGTGCAGAAAAGTGACTGGTATACTTGAGAGTCCCTTGGATAGGTAAGCCCTCCACAAGCTTGGAAAAAGAAATCAAAACCGCCGTGGAAAGCTGCTATGGTTCAGTTAGCACCCGTTTGGTCTTTACGTCTAAGCGCAAGCTGCCTGTGGCCCGCAAGGATGATCTACCTACCATTCAGAAAAGTTTTGTCATATATCAATATAAGTGCTACTGCGATAGTCGGTACGTAGGGCGAACATCTCAGCGACTACAGGATCGCATCAAGCAACATGTTCCGCAATGGCTAAGACAGCAATTGACCCGTCCACGCCAATCTCAACCACACAGATTGTTCAAACGAAACGACACCAAACCGGATTGCGACTCTGTGGGTCAGCATCTTTTACAAAATGATCAAGGTGCATTACACTATGATAACAAGCGGGTTTTCAATTCTCGCCGCACCATGCAGCTCTTTTCATCTTAATCTCTTAGAGTAACGGTTCTTAACGGGGTCCCCAGTGAAAAGTTTGGGGGGTCTCAAAAGGAATGCCAAACTATATTCTTTTAACCTTCAAATGAACAAACAACAACGACCTCCACTTTGACTAATAATTACAGTGGTTTTACAGTAACATGCTACCTATAGTCAAACGTAAGCAGCATCACATCGTTCTAGTGGTGAACAAATTATTTGTTTTAGTCTGATGCAATAGGCCGTCATTTTTAATTTTTTACTACATATTGTGATACAATAGATCAGATTAAGAAAAGCAATCCCATAGCTACCTCTGTTTCAAGGTTTTGAAAAAGAAAAACTGACGTTTGTCGCTTCCAGATTTAAAAATTAGTTAGGTGGATAAAGCTATGTACTGGTGACTCTTTTATCAAGAATACAGTTATGTAAGCTTAGACAAAAGCATTGAAGAAGTAGTTGAAGACTGACGGCAGTAGCTAAGATAATTCTGGTGAGGATGATGCAACTAACGCCTCTGGACAAGCATATGATCATCCAACTAGTTGTTTCCGTATTGAGGGTTAAACATTAAATCCCTAGCCATGAGGGATAAGGTTTAATAAAGGATTTGAGGGTTGAAATATAAAAGTTGCAGTTGCGGCACTTTCTCTTCTAGCTCTACCCACAACCCCACTGCGTGAAAGGAAAAAACTGAAAACTTTAGGTACCGCGGGCTACCAAAGTGTCTAATTTTCTCCCAGCAGCTTTCTTGTATCTGATAGCTACTTGCTACCGGCCTGGACAGAATTTTACAACCTAAGCAATGAAGAAGCCGAGGGAATTTAAGACAATCACTATGCCTGTTTCTTTTTAGTGTTTGCTATATCAATTCTACATTTTACATGCGATTACCACGAAAGTGAATTTGAATGATTTAGCCATTTTTAGTACAATTAAGACTTTTCAATTAGTCATTATTTTCGCTTCCTTAGGATATAATCATTTTTTTACTAATGGCTGCGAAAAATAGACATAAAATAGTTTCTTATATATATGAATGAAAAAACTAAATCAGCTCGAAACTTTATTTGTACATTAATCCACTAAGACAAATGCATTTCGCTATAAAGCATCATCAGTGCTGTAAAAGAACAATAAAAACAACAAAATCTACTGATCCATGCAATAGCTGTACTGACAAATCTTCACTCCATCACATAAGTAATTATATATCCGGCGTATTAAAACGAATAATTTCATATTATAGTATTGAAGTATTACCCACAAGACAGCAGACCATTATGACGAAAAAAATAAGATCAAAACGCAGGCTGATTGTAGACAAAATTTAATGTAGTAAAAACATTAAAACGCAGTAAGAAATAATATGGTACTAGTATGGTTTAGACCAGGGCTACTCAACTGGCGGACCGCGGTCCGAATCCGGACCTTTGAAGTGTGAAAGCCGGACCTCGAGCTTGAGGATGAGTAACAGTAAGAGCAATGAGTAACAGTTGATCAAAAACGGGACGCTCAAATTCAGTTCGAGACCCATTTCCTAATTATGGGCGACGGTGGGCATGATTTCCAAAAAAAAAAGGTCATCACCTGTTTGGCTGCCGAAAATCCAACTATTCTTCTGTATGTACTGGTAATGATAATTTCATTTTTATCACTGCAAATCAACACTTCTACTGGACTGGACCTCAGGAAATACTAAACTTCTCCAGCTGGACCTTCATCAAAATTAGTTCAGTAGCCCTGGTTTAGACTGTGTTTTAATGTTTTTACTACATTAAATTTTGTCTACAATCAGCCTGCGTTTTGATCTTATTTTTTTCGTCATAATGGTCTGCTGTCTTGTGGGTAATACTTCAATACTATAATATGAAATTATTCGTTTTAATACGCCGGATATATAATTACTTATGTGATGGAGTGAAGATTTGTCAGTACAGCTATTGCTTGGATCAGTAGATTTTGTTGTTTTTATTGTTCTTTTACAGCACTGATGATGCTTTATAGCGAAATGCATTTGTCTTAGTGGATTAATGTATAAATAAAGTTTCGAGCTGATTTAGTTTTTTCATTCATATCTATTGAGTTCTTAGCAACAGAAACGGAATCGCTCGGATATGTCGGAGTTGGATAGGTGGAATATCTGGTCAAATTCAACTGAAATATAAACTAGTTTCTGGGACGATTCTTACGTTCAGTGTGGTTTCACAAAAGTTATTGGTTGTGATAAACTTGACAATGCTCAGTGCACATTGTGCGATACCATTTTGGGCAACAATTCCTTAAAGCCTTCGAAGATGAAGAGGCACAAGGAACTGAAGCATAAAAAAAATGCGGATTCAGTTGAAACGTTCAAAGTGAAAAGAGCTGGTTATGATATGAGAGGAACGCTCCCTGCGTTGGGCTTCCCCTAATTTCCCAACCACTCCTGCGTGCTTCATACCAAGTTTCTTTGATTATAGCAAAAGCATCTCGCACAGCTGATGAGAAACTAATAAAGCCAAATGCGGTAAAAATGGCACTAATATTACTTGGCCGAAACGAGGCCAAAAGAACAGGCTCAGTTCCCTTGTCCGATGAAACCGTAAATAACAGGATTTTGGGTCAGCTTATCGCTTAAATCCAACACACCCCATGTAGAATAAGTCTTCAATTTGATGAAACAACCGATATCAAGTCAATAACCCAATTAGTAGCATACGTGAGATTTGTTAAAAAAAAACGCTATTGTGGACGAGTTTTTATTTTGTCAAGAAATGAAGGAGAAAACTAAAACTAAAGACGTCATAAATTTTATTAATGCATTTCTTCGTCAAAATTCAATAGCATGGAACAAAGTTGTATCGGTATGCACACATGGCGCGCCGGCTATGATAGGGCATCGATCCGGTTTTGATGGTTATCGCGGGGAAAAGTGCTCTCCCGTGTTGCAGAACTTATCACTGAAGTTGCCGTGTTCCTTCGTAAGCATGGGTCAGTGGAACTTGCTACATTATTTGATGACAATAGATTGCAATTGAAGGTCTTTTATTTGGTAGACATCTTTAGTCTTTTGAATGAGTTCAGTTATTCTCTACAGGGAAAAAAAATTTTTCCATTTTTATTTGACAAATTTTTCTACTAGACCTACGAAACTTGCAAATTTTTAGAATAAGTTAGTTCTTTGGCACATTTTGACTATTTTTCTTCGCAAGCATGGTTATTTGACATTATTCTTCTTGATCAGCAAAAAATTATCAAAAAATGAAGTCTTTGCCAATTTTAAAAGGTAGCCAGCCTACAGGTCAAAACACTCAAAATTTTGGTGCCTGGGCATCACAAAATTGCAATTTCTACAAAAAGTTAGTTCTTTGGTACATTTTGACTACTTTCCTTCGAAGGCAAGGTCCTTGCATTATTTATCAAAATTTTCAAAAAGATTTATCCAAACGTGAAGTCTCCAAACAGTTTAAAAAGTAGCCTGCTCGAAACAAATTGGCGATCCCCTACAAAAAGTGGGAGAAAAAATGGTTTTGTTTTATCGTTTGGAAAAAATATTAGTGTCGAGCTACATATCATGTAAGCTCTTGATGGCGGCTTAATTTGCGTTTTGCATGGCTGCGTGTATGCCCGGGACCAAGCAGCACGCGCGCAGCCAGAGGCATTAGGTCGTACAAATAGGCATAGAATTACAAAAAAGTCGTAATTAGTGGTGCTAAAATTTGATAGATTACTCCTGAAAATACGCATCAATCGCTTTGGCGCCCCATTCCCTACCCCACACCTTTAAATTATGCTTCCATGAACTTTACAAAGTGAGCGAATAAATGAGTTTTACCTCCAGTTCCAACACATAATTGATAATTCCCTAGTTCCAAAATTCCATCTCCCGAGACGCAGTAACTGAAAAATCCTTCGGCAAAGCAAATTTGCTTGTCTTTTAGCGTGTCAAAAACCCAATTCTTCTGCAATGAACAAAAACAATAGTTACATTTGTGCTCGTATATGTTATTGCTTGAACAACCACCTCAAGCGAGAAACTAAAACGATAAAAATTGCATTCGACTGAAAATTAACAGAAAAAATGGAAGCTACACATGATGTTTACAAAAAAGTTTGGCTTATGCGAGCAAAGTTAAAAATCACCACCTCCAGCTGCAAAAAATTTTTTTATAGTTTTACAAAAAACTTGTATTAAGATTGCTAGGTAGATCATTGTCGCATCTGTGGACTTGCGAGCAGTTGCGTCGCCAAGATTTTTGGTGGACTAACCTAAACTATAACAGTATGTTTTGTGAAAAAATTGTGGGGTGTAACTACATAAGATCTTGACTCTGTTTTGAGAGAAAATAACCTGGAGAAAAAAGCCTAAGTTTTCATGGTCGTTTGTGCCCTTGATTACGGGTGAGCTATCCTAGCGTAGTTCATCGAGATTCCATAGCAGCAAACAAACAAATAGCAATTTTATCGGTTTTTATCATGGAAGTCGTTAAATGATGGAAAGAATATCAAAGGTCTAAGTTTTTAGACAAGAGAAACATTTCTATTCGCCGGTCCCGGGAAAGCATTTTGTCAGTTATGTTTAGAACCACTTGAGTTCAAAACTGTTTCAGAATTGTCAAGTAGGCTACGGCTGGCACAGTGCATTTTTTACACAAATTCGGGAACCCGCCGCAGAGCATTTCCCGAAAAATCTAACAACGTAGCCATCAAGAGATTTGAACGCACCAACCACCATGTTCCCAGACGGCGCTTAAACATCCCACTGGACCACGTTAGCGTTCAACATTTAGAATTACACGGCGACGAATCGATTTTTCCTAATTATGATCATGTTTGAATTTCTCCGTCTGGTTGTAAATTATTTTAAACCTATCTGACGATACACTAATTTATGGTCGGTCGAGTTTGTTCAAACGCTGGTAAATGTTTGCTGCAAATTGTCAAATAAAGCCGTTATCGGGCATGAGGCCTTTGTTTTATTGAATGAAAATGGACTAAGCTGAGCTTATCATAAATTACTTGCATTGATAAAGAAAACTAGGTGAATATTACAGCAATTTTAACCTCGTAAATTTAAATTCAATCACAAGAAACAAAGACTATTGGCAATTAGATACAGGATAAAATACAGTCGTCTGCACATACAAGCGAGCAAAAGGCAATTTTGCATTGCCACTTTTCGACTTGTTTTTTTCACAGACACCAAAACTTTCACAGTCTTGTTCCTAAGTACATCACACTTTCAATTATTAATTTGAGTAACTTGGAAAATACAGAGTACTAATGTTGAATAAGCGTTCAAATGTCATTGTTGTTGTTTTATTCTCCTGTCAAAGAAAAACCTTCACCGTTGTATATAAAACTACTTTTCAAATTCTCTCTTTGAAGTTGACAGTACTGCTGGCATGAAGGGTTTTTATCACGGAAAAAGAATTACCATAAGTGCATTTACTCAAGGGCCTAACAACGTAGCCATCGCGAGATTTGAACGCAATACCATTGCTTCCACAAACGGCGTTTCAACTTATTCGTCCAAATTGTCGTTAAATATTAAAAATTAAGACCTGGAGTCGAATCTTCCTCATTATCACGATCAATGGTTTTCTCCGTTTGATTGTAAATTTCAAACTAGTGTACTTGGTGATTAATTAATACACCGTCTGATAAGTTCTTTCAAATGCTAGATAAATATTTGCCATAAATCAATTGTCCAACTAAGCCATAATTGAGTATAAAAGCTAGGCATGATGCCTTTGTCGAATTGAATAGAAGTGGACTAGCCTGGACCTATTATAAAAGAATTTGCATGGATAAAAAGCTTCCGAGTAAATGTTACAAGTTTAATGCCATAAATTTAAACTCAATTACATTAAATAAAGATTAAATTGGCAATTAAGTTTTGCGAGAAATAACATCGTGTGCAAATAAAGGCGAACAAACAAGCAAATGACCAATTTTATATTGTTTTAATTCGACTTGTTTTTTTACAATTTTAAAAACAAAACTTTGGTCATTCGTTCCCTTCTACCGTTGGCCTACGCTCTAAAAGATTGCATTACGAGATTGTATACTCTTCCTACGTTGATTTTTCTATTAGCTTGAACTATGGGATGACAAAAATATGCATTTACCGGCGCTAGTATGAAGAAATGTGCAACAGACATTAAGGCTCATCGCATGTGCATTGTACACATTTATTAACCCTTGAAATCGGAGGTTCTAAAATTAAAAGCATGCCTCTTTGAAGAATAAGGAATCGCGGTGAAGGAGGTGCAGTTGGTTGACAGCCTTTTGTTACCTATATTTTCCTTCTGTCACAAGGCAACTTTGTCGTTTATACAAAAAACAAATATCTCGAGACCCATTACTGAGTAGCCATTACAAGCATTGCAGTCAATACTGACCTCCCACTACAACAATTGCAGCTCATTTTTTATCAGAAGCGTAGCAGCTGCGGAAAAAATTTCCGTAAAGTATCTTTTCCAAAGACACGACAACGCAGCGTGGACGTGGGCATTGAACTCTGAACCTACCGAGTGAAGAGCTATTGCTCTATTTCACGCTTCTTGATACGGTTGTTCAACAGTCAGCGATGGCTACGTGGTTAAGTTATCGCGAAAAACAGTTTATGGCAAGTTTTTCTGCTTGGTTGTAGCGCTGATGATGTAAATGTACAGTGCCAGCTGTAACAGAAGCACTATAACTGCTGCAATGACTGCTATAGCAGAAATGTAGCGTGCTAACAGTGCTGGTTGCTTCAATGCGGGCCTAAGCATTAACTTGTTTTCCATTAAAAAGTTTTTCCAAGACTGGAGGCAAAAAACATATGACTCAACTCATAATTGCTGTGGAGATGTAAGGAGCGAGCGAGTTTTGATGAACGACGTCAACAACATAAAGAAGCAGACATTTCTGAATATCAGCATCAAGCAAATATAAATCGGCTCCCGAAATGTCTCATGTATCATAAAACAAAAATGTTGGTCTTTTTAATTCAATAACACTTGCTGTCAATCCAATATGCTTAGCGTACATTAAACCGGGCCACTAAACAATACGGTCTGCTACTACCTGAAGCCGCAGGAATGATTTTAGATTGATTTTCACAAACAGACGACAACCTCATTATACTGTATAATGCAAAATCTTCCGAGTAGCTGTTTGTGAAAATTTGCTGTGACCAAGGAAACGACACTTTAAGGGAATTTCCTTCTAGCGGTTGGAATGCGTTATCTCTGCGAGTAATGGATAACTCCGAAGAGTTTGGAGATATTTTAGCTCGTGTAATACTAAAGGCTTTCCATGACCGGAAAATAGCTAGATAGCTAAAATTAGATCCTACGTCCACTTTTCCCGCTTTGCAGCTATAGACGTGCTGGTTCAGTGCGTTTCTAGCATTATCCACTCCCTTTCGCGTCAGACTTTTAATTGGAGCAACCCAACACTTAAAAATTCGGGTACCCTTTCCGAGAAATATCAACTTGCATTTCAAGTGGGTTTCAACTGCAAGTCTTTTGTTCCGAAGTCAAAATCAAAAACGTAGTTCAAAATGCAATTAACGTGGCACTACAGAGTTAGGTGTTTATAAACCAGACGGAATGCCTTAAAACAAGCTTGACACATTTGAAATGGAAACATCAACCACTTTCTTAAGCAAACCATTACTTACCTCTTTTGAAAACTGTTGATAAATTAAGATCGAATCGGAGTCGTGTAAATGCATGTCATTTTTGACGGCGAGTTTCATATCAGGGTGGGATGCAATAGGATTGTCTCCTATTTTGTCTTGTAAGACCAACGACGCTACCGACAGACAAGCAGAAATCCATTGCGATGAAAATAACGAACGAAGGATGATAACAAGACTGATCAAAGAGCAGCAAAAAGCACCAGCAAGATAATTTAACTTCGACATTATCAGCAATTAAACAGGATTCTGTAAAGCAGAGTGAAAATTGTACATCTTAAATAGTGGTTCCAATCATAAGTCGAAAGTTGCAGCAGCATAAAATAAAGCTTTAGTAACCGAAAGACCATTTTCCAGTTGCGCATTCCATCAAGACCATTAAGTACAAGGTGTGTTGACAGTATTTTTACAATTTTTACAATACTTCAACGTACCCTTGTAGAGTATGCAAATAGAAAATGACCTTGTGCTTTAATCGTTCTTCCCGCAGTCAATATAGGCTTGTAGTTTTATCACTTCCTTTCGGGAAGCCTCTACAGTCGCGCAGCGTTTCTGTGACATAACGAAGGAGAGCAGCTATAGCCGCAAATTTTTCTTGATCTTGTGTCGGAAAGCGTTCACGCCCGCAAATAACACGTGTTGATGCGGTGAATCAATTAAAGCAGCGGTTCCCAAAGTATAAACCGCGACCCAAACATGGGTCGCAAAAGGTCAAAAAATGGGTCATTCCGAAGCAATATCGTAAGGAAGTGGTTAACTACAACGCAAGCCCAAACAACAACTAAATAAGCTTTGGTTTTACAGGTTTTTGTTGTCTGACGCTTAACAGAGAAGGTTTCTGTGCATAAGGTGAGCACAGGAGCCACGTTCTCTCGCCAAATTTTCTAAATCCTATTAACCACTTCGCGACGGGAGACGTACATGTACGTCAAAAATGCTTTTCCATTCGAAGACGGGAAACGTATATTTACGTCCGCGTGTTTTGCCAATAGGACGGCGGCCGTTGTTTTACGTTGCAATCGCTACGATAATGTAACATGAAGTGCAGTTGATACGAGGGCAATTTCCCTGCTTCGGTTTGCTCAAAAACAGGAGAAAAAAGCTGAAATGAATGCAGCATTGCAGCATAGTCTTGCAAGTTTGTGAGGAGAATTATTCTTCTTCGTTTTGCTCAAAAGCAAGCGAAAAAAGCTAGCACGAACGCAGTGTCTTATTAGTCTATGAAAGGTTTTAAGAGGCAAAGACAAATGTTGCAAAAAATATGGGTTAGGAAAAAAGTTTCATAAAGAGCGGAAGAGGGTAGTAAACAAAACGTGAAAAAGACTACGAAAGGGGACATACTTCAAAAATTGTTGGGGCGATGTTCCTCTGCACCACTTCTTGTTTGGGAATGGGCATGAGTACATCCGATTTTTTCTAAATTAGTAGGGTTAGGGTACTTTGGGATAAAATAAGCTGAAAATACCGTAATTATTTTTGCTGTGTCAGAATGCTACTACCTTATGCTTGTTGGTGGCTCCGTGGCAATGGTTTTGCAGAATATTATATAGCATTTTGTGTCAATTTTTTTTCAAAAAATTTTCTGAATCATTGAATTTATTTGATATGTTTTATTACTTTAGTTATCAATATTTTACAACCAATATTTCAGATTTATTTTCTAAAATATATAGCTGCAACATGAAGCGTAGAGCTGACATTGACATTGTAGCAGGTAGCTGTACAGATCAGTATTTTAACAACATTAGTGACGTCATTTGTGACGTCATTCATGAGGTCACATTTGTGATGTACGTCATCGCCCATGACAACAGTGTGACTTACCACAATGTGCATTCACTGCAAACCTAAAGTACTCCAAGATGCGTAATAGTGAAAAAAACGTAATATGATGCGAAAAAGTGAAGGTTATAAAAATAATACCGTCTGAGTGGCATAGTAAGTTTAAAAAAAACCGTCGCGAAGTGGTTAAGGACAGATTTATCAGATATATCAGCTACAAAACCTTGATCACCGATAAAAACATTAATCCACAAATTTAAGATCAAGATTGAACAATTGACGCTCTCTAGCCGCAACGATGTTTTAATCGCCAGGATATTTTTTAGCCATGACTGAGTAAATTTGGTTTTATATATCATTCTCTACAGCGCTCCTGTTGTTTAGTGCCAAGTAGGATATTTCCGAATGCCATTTCTAGTCTTCGGTATGACTCGACAACAGCGTTGAACCCAGGTCCATCGACTCTGAAGCGGACGCACAAACCATTGCATCAACGCGCCGTTTGGAGAGTGCATGCACAACCAGCCTAGCTTAAGCTTGAAGCCTGCCTCAACGGAGAAAAGTCTGTGTAAGTGAGATCGCGATTACAGGTAGTCTGCAACCTTATTCACTAGTCCGGCGCGGTGGTGCAGTAGAATAAAAGTTCAATTCCTTTGTCAAGTTATACCACATAATTCAAAAACGGTATGTAAGGAATGTAGAGGATACAATATGAAACAGAGTTCACTTAGACATGATTAAAAAAGCGCAATGGGCCTCAATGGACACAGCACGAAGCCTAGTAGATATAACAGCAAACTTTGACTCTCCTGTCGGAAATCTATTTTAAAATATTTTTAATTAGTTTCGTACGCCCAAAAATGCAAGCGCATGTATAGTTTTCGATTAAAGGGAAAGCAAATGCACTAAATCGTTTTCGCCTAACAAAAGTGTTATCATGAGCTTGATCTGAATACGAGCTGAATATTTTCTTTATAACGCATTCTACTTCAATCAGCGATTGATACCAATTGCTCATCTGGCTATTGTCTGCAAGATATACACCTGGTCTGACAGCGTAGTGCATAGCTTCTTAACATCACAAGACAAACAAAATAGAGTGGATAAAAGAAACACAACCGAAGGAAAAAGAGCGCTTATTCCGAGCTACGTAGCTCAGCGATGACGCAATTTTGATAGAAGCTAACAAAACAGGGTTTGATTAAACTGCCAAGTCAAGCAGTATCTTCACAACATAACGGTTTCTCGATGCTCCCTGTCTTTTGCGCATTTTCTAATAACTTGTTTTATTCCAATGAGGGTGGTGCAGATATCAGTGCGTTTTTATATCGCGGCAAAAGTACATAAATTTCTCTTTTTTCTTTTTTTTTTGCTGCTATTTTTTTCTCTCGCAAAAGTGAGAATGCGAAAATGCATACCGATATGATTTTGCTTCGCAATGCCATTGGTAGATTCTTGTTACAACAACTTCCTCTGTCTGCTTTGCAGAGTTTGGACAAAGGTGAACTTAGTCGACAATACTAGTTGTTTCAAAGCACTTCAATCCACAACTTGTTCCATGTCCAGTTTAGTCGTGAAGCCACTTCTACAGGGTCGGCAACCCATTCCTTGTCGAGGACCACATGTAAATTTGCAGCACGTACCACTGCGGGCCGAGATACTCTTTCCCCAACCAAATTCGTTTACATAACACTTTTTATGACGTTCAACATTGCTGATTTAAGGCATTTTGTTGGAAGCTTTTAGAATTCGTATTTGAAAATTATTACTTTATAATGTGCTCGTTTTTACAATTTGTGTCCTTCTCTGTTGTTCCCCAACAACTTAATTTAGTTAGGGATTAGTTCTAGCCAACCTAGTAAAAGTTCGTTAAGAAGTTACAAAATACATTTAGCGACAGCACTGCATAAGTATGATACTTGGCTGAAGTTTGGGTGATAGATAGGTTGGGGTCACAAGCCATTAACGTACCTAAAAGCAAATGTTGAGAGAGTTAAAAAATATTTGGGGGCACTGTTCCCTCTAAGATTTTAGTACGTGCGTAACCGCCGGCGCGTGTGCGAAATCGCAAGCAAATGTACGAAAACCACCGGACAATGCTGAACAAACGGTTACACCAGCCTTAGTAACATATTTTAAAGGAGTAAAAAAGGTGCTTGCAGTAGCCTACTGCTATTTAGTCAGTGTATGCACTAAGCTAACTTTGCATAGGCTTACCATACGTCCCCTTTTTTCGGACCTTGTCCCGGTCAATCGATCGAAAGTCCCGGTTTTTCATTCAGTCAGCCAGCACAGCTAGAACTACTGTATTTAGACTTCTGTCACGATAAATGAAGGCATTATGAGAGCGAACTCTAGCTCGATGACGATTTGGGTCGGAAGTGACACAAAAGGAGCAGCAAAGCAGGTGATGACCTTTTTCTTTGGACACCCTTATTGTGGGTGAAATTTATTGATATGTAGTGGAACTAAGGCAAATTTCACCCAAAATGGAGGTGTGCTCCACCTAAAAAAAGATCAGCACCTGTATTGCCGCCGCTAAGTGTGTCTGGAGTTTGCCTCGCCACCCACAGTCAGGCGTGTTGTCCTCAAGCGTACCGTTTTTTAATTACAAAAATATGGTAAGCCTAACTTTACATAGCTTACAGTTTGCCAATAATGTTGGTTGGCATACAACGACATCCTTCATTTTCCCCTTAGACGTACTTCGATTATGAAACTTTTTATTTAGTTCAGTGCTTTTCAAGCGTTTTTGGCATTTTGCCCATTTTCGAAATGCACAGAGGCATGTGACCCAGTTAATTATTTTTCTCGTTTTTGTGAGCGTTTTTGGCATTTTGCCCATTTTCGAAACGCAAGACATGTGGCCCGGTTATACATTTTTCTCGTTTTTATGAGCGTTTTTTTTTTGCGTTTGTTGGTTTCAAATCGTTTTTGGCATTTTGCTCATTTTCGAAATGCACAGAGGCATTTGGTTCGGTCAAATTTTTTCTCGCTTTCATGCGCGACCTCGAAAAAGTTATCGAAGTAAATTTCAGAAGTGTTGTCCAACTAAAATAACAAAAGTCAAGAAAAAGTTTTCCTTTCCAGTAATTAAAAAGGCTAGATTTCAACAAAAAACGTGTTTAAAGAAATTGAGACAGCACTTTATATCTTTTCTTCTCGTTTCAAGGCTTATTTCAATCATGGCTGGTAAGCTATCACAACACATGGCTGTCAGCAGTTTGATCAACCGACGCGATGGTGTAGTGGTTAGAGCGTCCGCTTCGCAGTCGGTAGACATGGGGTTCATTACCCTTGCCGAGTCATACCGAAAGACTTTTAAATATGGTATCTATAGCTTCCGTGCTTGACGCTCGGCATTTATGGGAGGTTGTGGAGAACAAGCCGGCAAGTTCGCTTGTTGTGTCCTTGGGCAAGGCACTTAACGGGACGCCCCACCTTTATATGAAAGACAGGTGACCCGGACAGCTCGGAAATAGCAACTCCCAAGCGAGTGCGGACTTACCGTCCAAAACATAGCGATACAATTCGCTTTCTCGTGAATGGAGGATAAATATGGCAAAACAAAAAAAGGAGCATTTTATTTGAAAAAATTTTTTGGAGGGGATTTAAAACTAAAATTGGTTAAAATCGTACTCTTTTTTACTTTTAGTTGAAAGAGGCTATATCAAGTGAGAGGTTATATATTTCTGATTTACAAAATGGCGTTTTGTACGCTAAAGTGAAACCGAGAGCTATGCGCTTTTTTATCTTAACAAGCACGATTGAAATTAGCGTTGAAACATAAAGAAAACATGAGTTGAGCAATTCCAGTTTCAAACTTCCCTCAAAAACTAATGTCTTGTGTTAAAGTGAAGTTTGAGAACTACTTGCTATTACTTCTCTTTAGCTCCGAGGTTACTTTATGTTACTTGCTTTGGGATTGATTTGTGATACAAAAGAAGTTTGGTAACGGCATGCGCAATATTTTAAGTCGCCGTCACGCGCTGTTGCGTCACGCGCTGTTGCGTCACGCGCTGTTGCGTCACGCGCTGTTGCGTCACACCAGGGCGATGTTTACGCGAGACGTTGCATTGCCCTAAAAAATGTCCAACCTTTCATTCCCATTCAATGTCTCCCACGCATTAAACAGTTGGTTGAAAATTCCAAAAATTTTAACAAACGGAAAAAGTTACCAAAAACCGCCGGACTTTTTTACGCACTGTTGAATTTTAACTGCGAATCCGCTGGAAATAATTTCGCAAATTCGCACTTCTTCGCATTTAAAAGGAACAATGGTTGGGGGTTTTGTATCCCTCAATTTCGATTGATGGTTTTTGCACCAAAATCGACATTTGTTTGCCGTAATACTAAAAAGCACCTTCCTTGATTGGGTTGAAGAAATTTGGGGGCATGCTCCCTTGGTCTTCCAAAGTACGCCTATGCCAGAAGCATCACCTTCTGCAAATGATCGTTAGTTATTCGTGTTCTCAACCTATTTTTGATGTGCTTCATTACCAAGAACAGCAGTTAACATGCGTCAAAAAGGCGCTCTGCTTGCACGATAAGTCAGGTGGGGTTAGCCTATAATTTGCTTCAACAATAGTATTTATTAGGTCAACTGTAATGCCCCCTCTTTTTTTATTAAGTCAAGCAATCTTTAGAAAATTATTGTAAGCATAGAATTTGCCTTTATCGTTCCTATTTTCATTCCCACAGAAGCGTATTGTTTTTCGTATCGGGATTTGCTTTGAAAATTTAGTTTGTAAGCTCTATTGCGAGGCAATTCCTACTGCAATGTAAGTTACAACAAAGGATTACTTGCCTCTAACTCAAAAACTTTTTATACAGTTATTTCTTTAACTCTAAAGTCGAAATCACATTTTCAAACTGCAGGGTAGAGGTGTGAACTAAGTGTTGCTGAATAAAGCGTATGCTATTTAGCAAAAAAACAGTTTGGCTTGCTGAGATAAGGACTTTATAAAACTCATTTCTGTACATAAACATTATACTAGACATACTTCCAATAAATTTCACTTACCCCGAGTAAATACTTGCTACCGTCACAAAATGCTGTCATTTGCGGGAGTTCAGCTTTGGTCTCAACTAGATCCTGACTTAAAGTCTTGGCAGGCTCTCCTTTAAAAAACACTTAAACAAACTTCATGTGATGATTGGCGCTTGCTCTTTATTTTATCTTAAGTCTCCTGATTCGGATAGTACCTTTTACTGCCAGGTCTGTATTATTGTGTAGTGTCTTTGAATCATTGTTTGTTGTTACTGAAGCTGTCTCGAAAAGACTTTTGGTTCCATCCAATATATATTTCCTTTGCTTGTTTTTGTACTTTTTTTCCTTTTTTTTCTTTTTTAATTTTTATTACCTCTTTGAAAATTGTACATTGTACAGGTCTGCTTATGTAAGATATTCTAAGGAGATACATGACTTGACAACCTGTCGGTTTTTTCGGTATCTCCTGGTCTGTTAATACTTTTGTTTTCGTGTGCGTATCTTCATGCTTCCTTGTAATATTGTATTGCATGCGCGTCTTTACAGACGAACCAAATAATAAACTGAGCTGAATTGCGAAGGTAGATAACTGTAAGACAAATAGATAAGACCCAGACACGATTCAAGCGCAACTGACAAGAGAAATTCATACGCTGGCATTGTAGGTTTTGTTATTGACTGAGAACTGAGGAGCAACGAGTCGTACGATTTTGATTGGCGAGCAATGGTTGCCGACCTCTGCCCTATCACAATGTTTTAACTTTCTTGAAATACCAATCTGCCCTCCAAAAGTACTTCCAGGTTACTCTTCAATAAACTTTTTCATGCAATTGCTTTATTTTTTTTGAATAACAATTTTCGAGATTATCCCTGCTACAAGTTTGCCCTTTCAACAATAGGTGTAGGCAACTTGCGGTTTGGGAGCCGCATGTGGCTCTTTTACCTTTTTACTGAGGCTCTCTTGATTTTTTTTAAACCAGGCGAGCATGTGCTGAAACTCCCTTCTTTGCCACCAATTAAAGATGATGACTTTTTCTTGTTTTTTGAGAACATTTGTTACAAGATGAAGTGAACCTTGCCGGTTCTCTGTCAATAACTGAAGACAAGACCCCCTTTTTTTTGGAGAACACTTATATTAAGACGACCTTTTGCGGCTCTCGTTGTTCTTTTTGTTGTGGAAATCGGGCCCAAATGGCTCTTTGGTCATGAAAGGTTGCCGACCTTTGGACTGGAAGAACGTCACGATCCCTAAGCAATTTTCACTATTGCCTATAGATCTATTGTTATTATTTTGTATTCGCAATATTTTTCTTGCTCGTTTGTGTATCATCGCAAAATACATTGATTGATAGCAGTTTTCTCTCCATTTTACTCTGTGCTTGCCTTAAATACTGTACATGTAACCTGGTACCCACCAACACAAATATTAGTTTAAGTTCAGACAAATACAACATCTAAAACTTCAATTGCCATCTGCTGTCAGCAGCTTTAATAACTAAGTGCTACGTAGCAAATGAGTCCTAACTTTAATTTCAGTATTATTTGAAAACCAATTATACCAACTTCAACCTACACTATTCGGACTTTGGTAGTTGAAATTTAATATCTTTATACTGATTCTATTATATACCCAACAAATTGACATCAATAAACTGCGTGATTTAACAGTTTAACCAAAATCCAAATGCGTAGTACAGGGGTGGCCAAACTTACTGCACAAAATAGCCAAAAACGATGGAAGCCATCATAGAAAGAGCCCCGACGCAAGCGAGTCACAGTTTGCACGGTAGATTAGATAAAGATTTGTACACATTCAAGTGATAACCTTTTTTTCTGTGCCGAAATTAACATGAAGATCCTTTTTTTACATGAAGATCCTTTTTTTACATAAAGATCTTTTTTTTTACAGGGTGACCCTTTTTTTAGTGGACGACGTGCGATTTTGGGATAAATTCGCAAAATTGGCAACTATGCTCGCAGTTCAGCTATGAATAAATCCCTACGAGTGGCAACCCTGCTGTGTACAAAGACAACACGAGTCAACAAAGAGCTGCGGTTTGGCCACCCCTGGCTCAGTATTTCCGGTTGCCTTCCCCCTACAAGTCCTTACTTGATGACAAACGCTAAAACTATGCATTTGCCACTCATATCAGTTCAGGCAACATAATCAATACGCATGTTACGATTCTTACTATTATCGTTGGTAGCCTGTGTTTCTGACTAGCATCAATGCTTAGCTGAATTAAATTTTATGCTTATTACTTAGTGAATCATCTCTTTATGAATCTGTTTCATGCTTCAGGCTATTGCTGATTTAACCGACTTTTAAGCTGTTCATAAATCACTACAAAGTTATACCAGCAAGAACAACAAAATACAGCGGACGCCGCTTAATGCGATCACTTTGGGAACATCTTTTAGTGATAACAATAACCGATTGATAACATTAACAAAATAAATGAAAATTGCCATTTTACTGTATCATGAAAGAAAAGCTGCTCGTGTACCAAGACCAAAAACTTATCTTAAATGGCTAAAATAATAACTAACCACAGATACAGTGCAGTACTCTATTTACTAAGGAAATTGTCTAGTTTTGTCTGTTTCATATCTTTTCGTAGCAAGTCGTTTATAAAGGCCTCGTTCTCATAATGCAATTCAATTCAAATTTAGAAGACTTATTTTGTACTCCAAGCCGTAGCACATGAAGAGCTTCCCTTATTTCCCCATTTGTAGAAATGTGCACTACTAGTTGCCAAATTTGTGGGTAGTTACGCAATTAATGGTCTGTTTTGCCAAAAAAAGATCAAGATTCTTAGACGAGCAAACATGTCACTGGGAATTTATGCTAGAAGTAGACAAAAATGTCCCCAGGTTGAGAAACTTTTTGATAACAACAACCGATGTACTGATTACAATAAGCAGCATATTTGTAACGTATTTCATCAGGAATTCTGATAATATTAACCGATTGATAACATTAATCGTGATTATACTAAGCGGCGTCCACGGTACCTCCAAAGTTAAACTGCTAACTCACTACCTCTCAGCGCAATTTGCGCTTTTTAAATTGATCCACAAAGATGATGGGGAAAACTGTTCTTGTCAACAATTAAAACCTTAACTCCATTGAGGGCGGTACAGCCGCTACAATACTCATTTCTAAGCAACCTATTCTACATAATCCCACCTACCAGCGATCATCTTAACTCGCCTTTACGTCTAGCTAATTTGAAACCATAGTGGATTTACACAATTCTTCGCAGTTTTTTCCACAAAGCTTCAAGTAAATGTGCTGATGTGACATCACAAAGCATCAAATGATTTCCATCTATTGCAAAATAAACTCGATGTTCCTTGAGCTAACATTGGTTATTTACTGCGCAAACTGATTTGTAGCACCACAATTCCGGCGCAAGGCTTAAAATCCTGCAGATCGTAATCTAATCAACGAAAAACTGTTTTTCCTTACCAGTTTAACATATTTGATTTGCTCAAACCGGCACTTAGCTTTCGTACAAACAAACAATGGCATAGCGTGTGCTTTTGCCCTTCTAAGAGGAAGCAAACAATACCATCCCATTTTCAAGCACATCAAAAATAACGGTGTTAGAATTCTGCGTTCAAATTCAAACACAGCTAAAATTTTACCTTTCTCGGTCAAAAATGACCGCCTTTTCCAAAGGTCCGCCCTGTGCCTACCGCTCACACTGTACACCTGTTTCTATGCCACTGCTGACAAGCAAGATCAAGCCACTGTCATGTTGTAACAGCTTTAAAGGGATATCAAGCTTGCCACAAACTACGAGCTGCGCAGTAATTTCACAAAAAAAGCCTGATTCAAACAGTCCTGTAAAACATCAGGCGAGTTTGCGACAGCCTCAGGGAACAATTATATCAACATTTGTTCTTTTCAAAAACTTAGTCCAGCGATGCAAGAGTTTGCTCTTGCGACCAGAGATCGTTAGTAACGAAGTAGTTTTACTCAAGTACTTAAAAAGGTTTTTAAGTGACGAGCTACCTATTTGAGTAGTTTCATTTTTTGCTACTTCTGCTTTTACTAATAATTAAGTAGATTAAGCTACTTGAATAACTTAGTTATTTACATAGTTGCCACATTTCCTTGACTAAAATAATCTAGATTGACTTCAAAAATCATCTAGATTGAAAAATAAAACATCCAAAAATAATCTAAATGGGATCATTTAGCCTTTCTTTTCTGAATTTCTGTTCATAGGCTTTACTTTTTGTCTGTTTTGGCATATTGAAGGATCAAGAAATCTAATACAAATTGTAGTAGGTTCCCGTGTCAAGTTCTTGGTGGAAAACATTGTCATCTCACAAAATACGTTTTGTCTATTATACGAGAACTCCTCGACTTAACCTTATTCCACGCGTGGACATGGTGGTCTCCAAAAAAAAAAGGTCAGCACCCTCTTGCCGGTAGAAATTTGCGCCTGCACGAACTGTCAAAGGCTCCTTTCGTCACGACGTGTGCAGCCAAACCTAGGTTTCTCTTTGGTTCAGGTTATTCTTGCTCTTAATTTGTTCGAAAGACGGATCACTCGAACTCCGAGTTCCTCGGAAACCGAGGTTTCACTGTCTTCCTTTGGTGTACAGAACAAATTAATCTCATTTTCACTATTTCTGATGTTTCGATTTTCGAACAAATCGGTTTTCGAACAGCCTTCCAGAGCGAATTGTGTTCGACAACCGAGGTTTGACACGTGCCTACAAATAATAACATCTAAAAAACATCTAGATATTTTTTATAGTAATCTAAAAAAATATCTAACATCTAGATTGTATAATCTTACATCTAGATTGTTACAAAAACATCTAAATTTAGATGAAAATAATCTAAAATGGCAACTATGGTTATTTATAGCTTTAACTTAAGCACAGTGGCGGATATTCAAAATTGGGGGCCCGAGGCGAAATTCTGATAAGAGGCCCCGAGAAAATGACGCAGTTATAAATAATTGCGATCAAGCAACCCTAACTTGTGGGTAAGCTACAGATAATTGTGAAAAAAATTGATGCAGATACATCAGGATACAATCATAACCAAAACGATACGTTACAAACGTTGAAAAGCTTTTTTCACTGACCAGTTACCGCATTTTCACTATTAATCGCCCTTTAAAAAGACTTGGATTAATTTGCTATCGAAAGCATTGCAATAACAGCACAATTTTCGGAAATATTCAAATGATTTGCACCTACACAGGTGCCTTAAGAACTTGGTGTGACTTAAAAAACAGAATCGTACAAAATATTCAAATCTTACGCCGCAGCATCGGCTATTTTATTGTCAAAACATCTGAAACAACATTAGCCTATTGCAGTGATTCTCAAACTTTTTTCGATGCGACGCATTTAAAAAAGCTTGCGAGACTTTGCGACGCACCAGACAGCATCCTACGGTTTAGTTTGCCGTACTGCGAGATAAATGTGACCCATAATCTACATAAATAACTGCCCTTATGCTTCCGAGATTTTGGATTGGTCTGTCATCTTCAATCGTAAAATTACGCTCTTCTAAGTTTGTTACTTATCTTTCCTGTTTTCGTCCAACATACAACTGAATGCTTTATTCTTCATATATTTTTCGCCAATTAAGTTAAACTCTTGCAATTTGATTCTTGAATAACAAGTCAACAGTTACAACAGTGTATTTAAAACATTATTGTGAAAATGTCAGAAGAAAGTAAGAAAGGAATCTACGATCAGAGTTCTTTTGACGAAATAAAACCTAGACTTTATGGCACAAAACCAAAATATTGCGCGACGCCCTTGGAAATTTGGAACGACGCACCGGGGCGTCGCGACGCACAGTTTGATAACCACTGGCCTATTGTGTAGTGATCGTATGAAGTATAACTCACCATGGTAGTAAAAACAAACCAAAAAATAAGTCAATAAACGCATCAAAAACAAACAATTTTTACGATGGCATAGCCAGGGGTCACCAAACTTTTTTTTCAACGAGCTGGATGAAAATGGGTATCTATGGTCGCGGGCCAGATTCGAACAAAATATCGCAGAGCGGTTATGCAATTTTACTGACCTGAATGTTGAATGAATCTAAGAAATTGATAAAACGAAATGAAAACAACAAAGCAAAATTAGATAAAGGATTAGTGCGATTTATGAAATTGTTCTTTGTTCTTCATGATATCTTCTATGTCCGATTTGGTGTTGCTGCACTGAACCAAGAGAATTGCCTTTAACACTAGAAGCCCGGACCGGTCATTTTTGACCGGTTTTAAATTTTGACGCTTCGTATTTCTGGCATTTTTGCTATTTGATGTTTCATACTCCTTGACTTTTCCTAACTTTGGATGATGTTTTGGTGAGTCAAACAATTTTTCTTTTATGGCTTTTGTAAATGGAGCATTTTGCACATCTACCTATAAGCTCGAACCGGTCAAAAATGACCGGTTCTTAAAACGGTTATAATTTGTCTTTGAGCTGATGAATCAAAGCATAACACTGCGCCACAAAAAAATATGACCCAAAAGTTACTCTGACCAAACCATCTGTTCTAGATGGAATTTGGGCTGCTGATTCCGAATCTGAACTCCGTTTTGCTCTATCACGTCAGGATTTTAAGTTATTTGCATTTTTCAATTTTTTTAAAATAAGCAAAATAAGGAGAATTGGCACTTATCAAGTTTTCGAGAGGACACATATTTCTGCGAATGCCCTTGTCTTATTAATTTTATTGTGTACATACCTTTACGTAAGTTATAGGTTCTAACCAATACAATGAATTTTAACTGCAAATTATCCGGTCATGAGGTCGCGGGTTGAAATCCAAGCTTGTCTGATGAGCGGTAAACCGCGAAACTATAGTCACAAGACCGGATTTTTACAGCGTTCATTCTCAGTAAGCTTTCTAGCCTAAACCTTTCTTGTTGTTAATATCTTAAACAAGCTTACATCGGCTCCTTCAATTTCATATATTTTAGAAGATATAGTTTTTATATTTTATAAGATACAGTATCCACTACAATGAGTGAACGTAAACGCTGCTGTGTAAATGATGCTGACAACTTCTGCTACATTTGTGGAAAATTTACCCCTCAAGATTTTCGCAAATCTATCACTGACAGACTGAAACTTGCTTACAAACTGTATTTCAAGGTTAAATTGGGCGATCAAGATAAATCCTGGGCCCCACGTGTAAGATGTTTGTCTTGTTACTCTCTCCTAACCCAATGGCTTAATGGTAAAAAGAAGAAGATGGCATTTTGGTCTCCAATGGTTTACCGTGAACAAAAAGATCATTTTACAAATTGTTACTTTTGCATGACCAAAATTTCTGGATTTTCGAAGAAAACAAAATCAAAAATCAAATACCCTGACTGCTCCTCTGCTATAAAGCCCATGCCTCACAACATTGAACATCCAGTTCCAGAACTTCCAGCTGAAATCATGCCATTTCATTCCGAATCAGAAGCAAGCACGGATGTGGGAACAAGTAGTGCTTCTGAATTTGAAGATTGTGCCGACGAAAGAGCATCAATAAATCCCGATACAACGCACCATTTTTTATCCCAAGGAGATTTGCAAGATTTATCGAGAGATTTAAATTTATCAAAAGAAAAGTCTAAATTACTTGGATCGAGACTGAAGCAATGGAACTTATTGCAAAAAGGTGTCAGCATTTCGTTTTTTCGAGAAAGACACATTGATTTGGCTTCCTTCTTCAGCAAACAAGATGATGTTTGTTACTGCATTGATATCTATGGTCTCATGCAGTCTTTGGATCAGCAATATAAACCAAGCGAATGGAGACTTTTTATAGATTCAAATAAAACCAGCTTGAAAGCTGTCCTGCTACACAATGGAAACAGAAAACCTTCAGTTCCAATTGCTTATTGCACCAAGACCAAAGAAACATATGAGAAAATGAAACAACTGTTAGCATGTATCCGTTATGACACTCATCAATGGCATGTCTGTGGAGATCTGAAAGTGATTGGACTGTTGCTAGGGTTGCAGATGGGATATACTAAGTACATGTGCTTCTTATGTTTGTGGAACAGTAAGGCAGATGATGAACATTACAGTACTCCTGAATGGCCTGCTCGTACAAATCTAACTCCAGGCAGTTTCAATGTGATGCATGTGCCACTTGTCAACCCCAAAAATATTTTTCTACCTCCACTTCATATCAAGCTTGGCTTGATAAAAAACTTCGTGAAAGCTATGGATCACTTAGGTGAAGGCTTCAAGCACATATGTGAACTTTTTCCCAACAAAACAGAAGCAAAGCTGAAGCAAGGAGTTTTTATTGGACCTGAAATAAGAAAACTATTAAAAGATGAAAACTTTAGAGAAAAATTAAATCCAAATGAACTCGCTGCCTGGAATGCATTTGAGTCGGTTGTTTAAAACTTTTTGGGAAAGTACAAAGCTGCTAACCACAAAGAAGAGATTGACAAAATGCTTCATGCTTACAAAGAAATGGGGGCACGCATGTCACTTAAAATGCATTTTTTGCATGCGCACCTAGATTTCTTTCCGGAAAACAATGGAGATGTTAGCGATGAGCATGGAGAAAGATTCCACCAGGAAATAAAAATCATCGAAGGAAGATATCAGGGAAATGTCAGCCCTGCCATGATGGCCGATTTTGTTGGTCTCTTCAAAGAGACACGGATGAAGACCACCGCAGAAAACGAAGATGCCCCCAACACTTTTGATGTGTCTAAGCTTTATTGGTGGTTTACTTTTCATTTGAATAAACAATATTTTTCATTGATTTTGTTGTGTTTGCGAGTATATTGAATGTTGTTGAAACGTCTTTGAACCATACTGCATAAGCTTAGCCTTGGCATTTCTGTAACAAAATCATACAAATTGGTAAAATCAAAAAAATGCAAATAACTTAAAATCCTGACGTGATAGAGCAAAACGGAGTTCAGATTCGGAATCAGCAGCCCAAATTCCATCTAGAACAGATGGTTTGGTCAGAGTAACTTTTGGGTCATATTTTTTTGTGGCGCAGTGTAATAGAAGGGTGAGAAAAGTTTGTTTTTCTGCAAGCAATGCCTCACGTGACAATAAGATTACAATTGACCACTGCTGCAGTGGATAACTGATAAGCAGTAACTAAAATAATTACTGTTTCTGCTGGCTTCATCGAAGTAAAGTTGAATTTTATTTGCTGTCTCGAACAATGGCTGGTCATTGAAAGTTCTAATGTCTTTCTTAGTAGCGTAGAGTTCATCAGTGGTGTGTGCAGATAAAATAGATAGTTTATTACATCGTATTGACAACCTCCTAAAATCTCTCAAGTTTGTCTTACAGATTTGAAGAAATGCATATTGTATAAATAATGTCTTAGGTATAGGAATTTTGTTTAGAGTTTTTTCATCGTTTTTGACAAACTGGTTTTTCTAATCATGAATCGTGGCAACAATTATACTGCCCAGCAAGTACTTCAGCGGTTACAAACTGATCAACTTGATGACTCCTGTGATGAGAATGAAGAAACTGAATTGCAAGATAAAGAATTTGTTTTTAATTGTTGTGCTGGTGTCGAAAGTTGTGACAGTGATACCGACAGCGGTGAAGACGAACAAAGCTCTGCCGCTGTTTCTATAGATTTTCTTTCTGAAAGTGATCAATCAGTATCTCAAAATACTGCCGGACAGGTGAACGCACGAAACGGAACTGTGTGGAAAAACATAACAGGTGCTCCAGGTCTGGGAAGAGCATCTTCGTTCAATGTGTTTTCGGAACGTCCTGGTCCAACGTTTATTGTAACAGATCTGTAGTAAACGGTAGCCCTTACAGTGCTTTTCATTTATTTATAAATGAACATATGCTCAGGTGTATTCAAAAACAAACTATCAACCACGGAAAAATAGATAATGGCGATTTTGATTTACATGTTGATGAGCTGGAAAGTTTTATGGGTCTTCAAATCGCTCAAGGAGTGTTGGTCGGGAAGAATACGCCAGTAAAGCAACTTTGGAGCAAGGAATGGGGACAACTAATCTTTCGAAATACAATGAGCCGTGATAGGTACCAGGAAATCATGAAACATTTGAGGTTCGATGACTTTTTTAGTCGGAGGCAAAGGAGAGAAACTGACAAATTTTGCTTGATTTCCGAGGTGTGGAATTGCTTCATAGAAAACTGTAAGAAATGCTATGTACCAAACTGCGATTTGGCAATTGATGAACAACTTTTTCCATGCAAAACCAGGTTTCCTTTTATACCATATATGGCTAACAAACCAGACAAATTTGGAATTAAGTTCTGGCTTTTGGCTGATGCTCAATCAAAATACTTGTGCAATGGCAAACCATATTTAGGAAGAGATCCTAGCCGAAGCAGATGTAGCGACCTTCCAGGTGATGTGTGCTTGACCCTTTTACAACCTTATTATAAAAAGGGCTACAATGTCACCATCAACAACTACTTTACCAGCCTAAAGCTAGCGGAAGAACTTAAGCAGAAAAAAACATAAATCCTCGGCACTATACGGAAACAACGACGAGAAGTGCCAAGCACTGAGCTGATAATGAAAGACAAGGAATTATATGCTTCTGAAATATTTTCTTCGCCATCCGGTTGCAGCTTGACAATATACAAAGCAAAGAAAAAGAAAGTTGTTTGCATCCTGAGTTCAATGCACAGAAACGTAAATATTAATCAATGCCACAAGAAAAAACTGCCTGAGACAATACAGTATTACAAGTCCAAGGTGGGCGTGGATGTACTGGACCAGATGGCTCGATACCATACCAGCAAGAGTTCCACTAGAAGATGGCCTGTGGCTGTATTTTTTAATATTCTCGACTGTGCCTGCATAAATGCTTACATTATTTACTACCTTACAACGAAATTGAAATTATCAAGAAGACAGTTTATGCTTGAGCTTATAAAAGAACTTTGCAAACCAAAAGATGGAGTGGGCTCAATACCTCCTTCTCCAGCAGTGGATCACATAGTCAGCATTGCATTGCCGGGAACCAGTGGTTTAGCACACCAAGCTCGGAAAAGAAAAGAGTGCCAGTTTGTAGCATGTAGAAACAAATCTAGCTCTTTTTGCCAAAACTTTGGGAAAGTATGCTGTGGCAAACACACATCCGAAAAAGTAACAATTGTAAAATGCAAAAATTGTTATAATTGAGTGTCAATAGATATGTATACCTTGTATTTCTACTTAATAAATTATAATCATAAAAATGTCAAAAAATTAATCAAAAAAATGTCAAATACGCAAGAATAGTTTCTTTGTGCTTTTCATACAGTATATGTCGAAATTAGTGAAAGAGAGAACCTATTAAAACCGATTTACAGATAACCGGTCAAAAATGACCGCATCCGTCCTTATAGGTAGGGAAATAATTCAGGGCTTCTAGTGTTAAATGTTCATTAGTTTAATCGCGTTCGATGTTCCGATTTGACGTTTTTCATTTTTGAAAATGTTTGTTCACAAACGTAAGTTGTTCCAAACATAGATGCCATACCAGAAGCAAATTTCTTCAGCTTTAGAAATTCATCATGAGGAAAGCAACGGTAAAACTTAAGAAGCTTTCCTTCTCTATGCTCCTCTTTCAACAATTCATTTGCTTGCAAATCAATGAGCTCTAATTGCAACTCCAAATGGCATACCACTAGGATTGCAGCTAAAAGAACGTCGTCTTCAACCTTGTCAAGATCAGA
The DNA here is from genome assembly GCA_963675345.1 of Trididemnum clinides. NCBI lineage: Eukaryota > Metazoa > Chordata > Ascidiacea > Aplousobranchia > Didemnidae > Trididemnum > Trididemnum clinides. The sequence continues at coordinate 8,113,733 of OY776302.1, read as the reverse complement.
AAATCTTTTCAAAAAATTCTGCTTTAAGTCGCTGATGATTTTCTTTGAAAATTCAAGGTTAACTCTTGCGCAAGTAGCGCAAAAATCTTTAAGGCAGGGAAAATGCGATAAGTTTTTGACTTCCAATTGAGATTCAAACAATACTAACTTCCTTCGAAATCCGTTGACGATTCTATAGAGATCACTAATAAAATTTTCTTTTTCTTGAAGCTTTAAATTCAAATCATTTTTGTGGGATGTTATGTCCAAAAAATGACAATTTTGGCACCCACTTAGGATTTAATAAGATTGGGTCAGCTTTATTTTTATCCGTAAGAAAAAGGTTTATTTCTTTTCGAAGATTATAAAAGCGAAGTAAGACTATACCGCAACTGAGCCACCCAACTGCTGTGTGATAAGGTAAGTCAGAATACTCCGCATCAATTTCTTCAAGAAAAGTCTAGAATTGGCGGTGAATTAATGCGTGACTCCGAATGAAGTTCACCGCCCAAACGAGTGGTTTCATCACGAAAGAAATATCCAAATGTTACGCACAGAGTGCTTGCTGATGTATAATGCAGTGCAAAAAAGAGCTTTCGCAAGATTAAGATCTTCCAACTTAGACGTAATCCGGCGGATCAACCCCTTTTTCAATCCAGCCATGTTTTTCCCTCCATCAACTGTAACACACTGAAGTTTGTTCCAATGAAGGCTATAACATTGCAAAGTTTTCTCTACTTCAAGAAAAAGGTCTTCACCAGTTGTTGTTCCGTGCATGCTACAAACCGATGCCAACTGTTCAGTGATTTCAAAATCCAAATTGACACAACGAATAAAAATTAGAAGTTGTAAGATACTTGTTGAGCCCCAGTAGTCTTATCCATAGCTAAAGGATACCACAGCAAATTCTCAGCTTTCTGTTGTAGATGTGCTACAATGTTTTCTCTAATTTCCTCCGTTCTTCGCACAACTGAACTGGCTAAAAAACTTATACTAGCAAACAAATTGGAATTCTTAGAACACAAGTCGTTCACAGCTTCCATTGAGCACTCTTTAATGCAATTGCCATCAGTAGACGGTTTTTCCCGTTCTATTATTTTCTGCACGATTTTATAACTTGTACGAGTGATTGATTCATTTTCAGTAATTTTTTTTACGAACAAACTTCTTTGGCCCTGCAAATTCCGTTTCATTGACTGAAATTTTTCAGTCGTAACTTATTCGAAAGCTTTGAATATTTAGATTGATGCTTTGTTTCATAGTGACGCCGAAGATTATACAGTAGATTCCGCTTAATTGGGCCGCCGGTTAATCGGGTCAGCCGTTTAATTGGGTCAAATTGTTAAGAACAGAATCCAACCAAAGATAATTCTCTACGTTAAATCCGCATAATCGGGCCACTATTCCGCTTAATCGGGCCACAACTGTAGTCGGACATACACTGGTTTAATTGCAAAACCGCCTTTGTAATATAATAGAACTCAATATCACAAAGCCAACTATATTATGTAACAATTGAAAAATACAGGCGCAAATTATTTTGTCATTTCATACCCTTGGACATGGTAATTGTTGTGTTTTGTTGCAAATTTTGTGAAGTCCCAAGCAGAGATGCCACAAAAAGAATTAACAATTGCTGAAAGGGTTGCTGTCCTAAGAAAAACTAGAGAGCAACCTCCAAACATTAGTCATCGCCAGCTAGCTGAGATAACTGGTGTACCAAGGACAACCCTGGCACAGATACTGCAAGACTTCGGATAATCGGGTCAGCCGCTTAATCGGGCCAAGTGGTGCTTATCCCGATGTGACCCGATTAAGCGGAATCTACTGTACTCGTTCAAAACAGCGATGCTTTTGTTACGTATCAAACAATTTACAGTGCGGTTATCTGCTTCCACAGAGAAATATTTTTCTCGTCACTATTCATCAAACACGCGACACTCAGTATTTACTTTTCTTTTCTTGGTAGCCATTGAAACACTCAGCAAACTAAAAATGTTTTGTTACCGCTTTGACCAACAAAAAATAATTAAATGAATGAGTTTGTGATGTCATAAGAATCAGTTGCTTGCTCACTCGCTTAGCGCCGCTGGATACTAGATTTTTTTTCAAACTTCTACTCAATTCTCTATATGCCGCCAACAAATAATTATGATTCGTTAGACAGCAAATTTGCCTGTTTGGAACTTTCTTAAATCTTATCATAACTACTGTACAATAGGTGAGACCTAAATTAATTTCAAGCTCTTGAACCACGACTGAACCTTGTTTACTAATTCGTCCATCAACCACAATGTGATAATATTTTTGTAAATTATTGTTTTTATATATTTCTTTTCGTGTTTCAGACAACATGCAGCGGGCCGGATAAAATCACCTTGAGGGCCGTAGTTTGGTGATCACTGGCAAAGCCTACTGTGAGATAAGAGCTGACAACATGCTTAGTTAGTATTCTGCCAAACTACGCTTTAACTTTCAAGAAATATGAGTCTTCATATGCTTGTAAACGTTATGCTTGTAAAAAAATTGCATTCAGTCGTAATGCTTTGCCGTAGGAGTTTTCTGTAATTTTAGCTGCGCTGCTTAATTGCATGTAGTCAGTTGACAAAAAAACCCAGGAAATTTAGTTGCAATGGTTGTTGCCTTGCTTTTTGCTGAGCACTGTCAGCAATTAATTTATCAATAACAATATCCTCTGCATTATTATCATTATTGAACTCGCTGACACTTGATTTTATATACCTACTGGTATCATGTACTGTTTCATCAATAAAAATAACTTGGTTGCTTGAAGATGCGTTTTCTATCTCTCGGTTCTGTAGTAGTTGTGGGGCTGCTTGTTACAACAAATCTGTTCACCAAACTTTTGCATCATCAATCTTTCTACATTCTTGCTTTTGCTTTCGTCTTCTTCCTTTCGCTTTACTTTCACACTCTCTATTCAACTGATGCAATTAAAACTCCCAGACATGAGATAAGGCATAGAGCAAATCAAGAACTACTATCTTAACCGAACTGATAATTCACTAATAAATCTGAATAAGAAAACTTTGTTGATGAATACAATTGTTATAGACTTTGTATTGGGATGAGTTATAATACGAGTGAAGTCTTAAAGCCACCAAAATGTGTTATTGTTTTACTATCATAACTGAAGATAATGGCAAATTTACCGTTAATTCATTGGCTGGAGCAAAATACAGCAAATATAAAGATGTTAAACAACCTACACTTAATGATGTTTTTTAATCTTGCAAAAATTTTTTGTATCTGCGTATCTGTAATATTATTTTATACAACAAACGCAACTGACCGATTATACTCTCTCAAAGCAAACCGCTTCCACCAGTATTTCATTAACGTCAATAAACTGCTGATAAAAACGATGAATTAATGTATTCACATTTTGGTAAAGCTGAAAACTGAACCAACTTCATAGATTTGTGAATTTATCACAGGCAAAAATCTGGTGTGCCACAACAGCTCCCAATGTAAGTTGTACTGGTCACATCAGCAAAATGAGGTTACATCCCAAAAATTATATTAAACTTACACTGTCACGACAGTTTCTGTTAAAAAAAAGTAAAAAGCCTTTAGACAAAAACAGTTTTGGTTTTTAGTTAGGCGGTGGCTATTTTGTTACCAACGTATTTAATTTCCGTAATCTATTTTTTGTTAAACATTTGTCATTGGTAAATTTCAACGATGTATTAAAAACGTGACTATTAGTTGTTTGTGATTGGTCAATCACCATAATGTATCAAAATTGACAAATAGTATCAAAAAAAGTGATTTGACAAAAATTTAGCCTTCAGTTTACACTCCCCCTTGCATTTACAAATTTGGCTTCCCTCCTTAAAGAAGAAAGAAAGAAAGAAAAAAAAAAGAAAATCAGGTTTATTTTTGTCTGAACATACGATAAATTCAGCTCTTAATCTGTAAAACAAAAAAAAAGAAAAAAGCATCACAGCAATAAGAAGTGGTCTGTTCAGACTAGGAAGCACCGAAAAACCCAAAGGTTAACTAATCAAGGTGCTTCCTATCGAGCAAATATGTTTCCTGTTGAGCAAATAATACTGAACAAAAAGTGTACAATTCAAAATTGACAATAAGTTTAAGAAGGCAGCGAAGACTACAGCAAACAACAAAATAGTATCCTAATGTCACCAGTGAGTTTGATGTAAAACTAGTCAGCAAAGGTCAAGATTTAAGTCGAAACACAACACGTAGGCGTCTGTAGAAAAAAACGAGATCCGAAGAATGTGTATGTAGTCAAGTGTCAGAAGATATATGCGAGGATGAGCACTACATTCAAAGTTGTTGTTGAAAAAAATGCGGGTTAGACAATTTTAAGACGAATTATAAAGCTATGACTCGTAAGATTCAATTAAAATTTTTTGTATTGCATTTTGAAGGATGCCCAATTAGCGTTTTTGATATTCATATCTATTTCTCCCCATAGACTCCCTCCCCTATGTAATATAGTTTCTTTACCGATGTTTTTATTAACTGAGGGTTTAAAATAAACATTATTTGTTATTTGTCTGGTGTTATAGTCATGTACCGACTTTCTAGTTTGGTAAGCGAGTCATACAAAATTTTTGATTTAATCTATCTCCTGCTTCTGTTGAAGCACCCTGCCTGGAAGACGCGAACCAAAGCATTTTATTTGCAGGCAGCAGCACTATCCACTACGCCATAGGCGTAGGAAGTGGGGGGTCAGGGGAGCACTGGCCCCCCTCTTGTCAAAATGCATTGACTTCGCGACAAACTTTTGGGCAATTTTTAATTTTTCGGGCAGTTTGAGTAACTCTTTTTTTATTTTCTAATCCTTTTACTTTAAATCGTAACTTTTACTTGCAATCATTACTAAGTACAATTTCTTTGTGCTGCAACCTTAGGCTCCAATAATGCAAGATACTGTAACCTAAAACTAGTTTTTATTCCATTACCGAAAATAATGTGTTGAAAATTTTTTGGGCAAAATTCAGTTGCAGTGACAAATTTTTTGGGCAAAAATTCGGTGCCCCCCAGAGTGTTTTGAGCTCCTATGCCCATGCACTACGCCACAGCATCACTCTGTGAACTACAGCAAATTTGATTATTTTGAAGACACACAAACACTGAACGACAAAATAGATCAAATGCCATCAAAGGCAAAATAACCACTCCGCTTTGGTTACCGCTTCCAGAGTTGAGGCCAAGGGCTCCTTTTATAATGCCACAAAATAGTCTAAAACTACACCTGGCATTTTAAAAAGAGGGCTCCTCGACAACTTCCAAAAGGGGAGGCCCGAGGCGACTGCCTCACTCGTCTCACCCAATATTCATCACTGCTAAAGCAGATGCTAAAACATTTGATGTCTGTTAAATTAAAAGGCGGTGTACAAAAAAAAACAGCTTTGAATTAAAGTTTTACTCTTCTGCAAATCCTTCATTAAAATGGGCCATGTTTGGTTCAAATTTTGAAAACCAACTACTACTGTTCAACGTTAATTAGGCAAGATGCGATGAGTTATTAACAGTGGGCAGTCTTGAAATAAAGCTCCATAATTTTAGTTTGTAGCGCCTTTAGTAATTTTCAACAATTTTTTTGTTTACTATTTTTCGCTGTTTGTTATATATTTACTAGAAAATTAGTTTGTTGACAAACTTGCTACAACTCTGGACAAGGTAATAGCTGGAAGGAACATATAAGGAACAATTATACTCACCTAGATTTACAGCAGTGATGTTTTTGGCTGTTTTTTAAATGCCCTTTGAAAAAAGTGTCACAAAAGCTTCATCTCAGCAAATATCTTTGCTTGCTTAGTAATGTACTGATTCTCACTAAAAGTCAGCGGGGTCTCCAAATTAAATGAAAAAAATCATCATCAAAAATGTGAAAAAAGAAATAAAGATTTTTGCTAGCACTCTTCTTGAAATTTTTGGTTGACTACATCATTGGCTTTAGTTTTCACAAGTTAAATCTTAAACAGCGTAAGCATTTAGTTGCTGTTATTGAGAAGGAAATAAACCATTATTTCGTCCAGTCGCTTCAAGCTAAACAACTTAGCAAACGTTCTATCAAAAACATGAGAAAGTAGCCAAACGATAAATCAAATAGAACAACAAGAAAAAGCTGTAATCGAAGTATTAGAATAATTGGGCCAACATGTGTCTGCTATGTTGTACCATTTAAGTTTGGATCAACGGATATCAATTTACGCGTTTTGCACCACCTGCAAGAAAAAAAATTATTTCTTGCGGTAAATACTTTTGAATACTTTTTGTATTCTTTCCGGGAGTCATAATTTGTGACACTCGGCCAGGAATCAAAAAGTATCACCCCCGAATTCAATTGTCAGAGACGTTTGGACCTTTAGAAATTCCTTCTCCCACTTCATGTGGTGTGAGCATCCCTTTGTAAGAATCATTTCAAAAAAAAAGAGTGAAACTGCTTTCTACTTTTACTACTCAAGTAGTTAAATTCTCTGCTACGTTTTTATTTTGCTCAAGTAAAAAGATTTATCATTACTTTCTACTCTTACTTGAGTATTTTTTTTTGAGTAAGCAGCAATACTTTTATTCTAGCAAATTTTTAAGGTAAATTGAACCATTTCTGCTTGTGACTACAGCATTAAGCAAACGCCATCAATTATGACAAGTTTATATGCATTTATTTTCTAAAGTTGTAATCTAATATATAAAGCGCAATTTTGTCTGCCTGTCTATCTGTCTATTTTAACTCCTCTGAAACTGCTACAGGTGGAAACATCAAACTTGGCACGATTGATCACCACCCCGTGGTAAGTGTCATAAGGGTATTTGTGACATCATCATGACGTCACCATCAAAAATAATTTTTTAAAAATTGCATTACTTGACAAAGGACAACCGCTTTTCGCTCAACCACAAACCAGCTTCCGACTTACCATATTTCAAAAGCCTTTATTTTTTGGGGTCTAAAATGACGTCATGATCAACAATTCATTGAACAATTTGTTTTTTGTTTTTTCTCAAAAAGTGCTCATCGCAGAAACGCGATTAAACGTTCTTTTAGAAGATATCAATAAGGTGCTTTCGATTAAAAACAACTTTACAACAATTAAAGCCTATTTGTCAATGCTACCACCAATTCTTTATTTAAGCATTTTAAGCCCTCTATGCATTTTTTTTCTTCTCTTTTTCCCTTGCACGCTTAAACTGGCTCTAAGATGTCATAACATATCTCGTAGGATTAACACAAATATTCGCTACTGCAGATCATAATATCAAGATGTTTTCAAAATTGCACCCTGTTTGCAAAATCAGTTTACGAAAAAACTGATTTGTGATCTCATTTCTCGACTGCTTCTCAAACTTTTACCAACAAACGAAAGGTTATTTCAATGCGATTCCGATAGTATACAATATGTACAATTAATATCAGTTTTTATACTGAAAAAACTGAACTTTAATACCTGTGGTGTAATTTTTACCTCTTCCGAAAGTAGTGAGTGAGTTCAGTAAAAACAGGTGACTTTAATACAAAAACGTTATAATAAAGTACTAACAATTACTATCCTTTGAAAGCTTTGGAAAGTTGCTTTCCAGTAATATGTGACTCCAACTACTTGAGGCTAAGAATTAGTATATAATGGGTGATCAAAAAGTGGTTGCCGCCCATGATGTTTCATTTTTGGTCGAATAATTATCCTACTTGACCTAACAAACTTGCAGTTGTTAGACAAAGTTGGTTCTTTGCTACATTTTGACTACTTTTCCTCACAAGCCTAGTTCTTTTGCATTTTCTGCCGACGTTTTCAAGTAGATTTATCAAAAACTGAAGTCTCCAAATGTTTATGAAATGTTACTATCGGTTAAAAACACACAAAATTTTGGTGCCTGCATTTCACAAAATTGCAATTTCTAGAAAAACTAAGTCTTTTGATACATTTTGGGTAACCTTTCTCGATAGCATGGATCTTTGGCATTATCAATCAAATTATTCAAAAAGATTCATCGAAAAATGAAGTCTACAAATTTTAATATGTAGCCTACTTTAAGCAAACTGAACTGTGAGTGCTTTGTTTCGAATTAGTTTGCTCTTTGCATGGCGGCGTTTTTGTCAGGGCCAAGGAACATGCACGCAGTCAGAGGCGTTAGTTCATATTAATTTGCCTACAGTAACGAAAACGTTGTAAGTAGCAATCCTAATAATAATGACTCAAATTGCATTGTGAGGTCATAATGCTAAATGCCATCGCGATGTTGGGCAATACATAGTGATAACAGCAGTAGTCAGCAAAATTATTCATATCATTTTGAGAGCAAACATAAATGGTAAAGCCCATTACTGATATTTGTAATTCCAAGGATATCGGTATATAACATTAATCTTTATTTAGAAGTAGGGAGGTCTGGATTAGGGGCAATGTGAAATGTAATAAAATCCCAAATTTAAGAAAAGATCAAAATTAAAAAACAATAGCATCAATCTGCAACATTGGTTTAAAAGAGAATGTTTTTGTTTGAAAAGAGCGAATAGGCACCAATTGCAATAGGTTGTATGACCTAAAAAAAGCAACAGCCCCTTTTCATACTATGGCCGAATTAAAGCAAATAGCGCAGGCAAAAATCTTACTGTCACAAATATTAATAGACGTGTCGAGCCAATCCATGCTAACGAATTTTCACTCTATCTCACTTCGCAGTAAACCGGGCCTCCTACAATGAAACGGGCAAATCCATGCCAACTCTTTTCAAGTAGAGAAAACTGTAGGTTTGAAAACTATAGGCGAAGATGGAAAATGTAAACCTTGCACCAAATTGGTAACGCAGCATACGAGCGAAATGGGCATTAACGATTTATTAAATTAATGAAAGGGGCATTAATACGAAGAAGGGAATGTAACCAAATCATTTCGTTATTGCTCTCATAGATGTTTGTACTGTGAAGCTGGCGCAGCTGCATTAATTGATACGTTTTAAATCGGCACGGGTGATAATGTGCCCTGCCGGGGTAAAATCGCACCATACTTAGAAGAAAAATGTTTTCTATTTTGCTTGGTAATAGCTTTATAGAGCTACCGGAATCAAACCTGAAAATTTGGGTAAAGCAAGGACTCATTTAACTTCACTGAGCATAACTAAGCAAGGAAAAACGAATATGAATCATAATGAGTAGCTAGCAGGGACTTGAGAAAGTTTTAGGCGAAATCAAAATTAACAACGCCACTGTGTCAAATCGCACCACATGGAAGATATTGTTGGTATTTTGTTTTATGATAGCTTTATAGAGCTACCGGAATCAAACCAAAATTCGAGGAAAAATAAGGACTCTTTTAACTCTTCATGGTACGTCAAGCAGAGAGAAAAAAACATGCTACATAATGCGTAGCCAACGACTGTGTGAAATCGCACCACCCGAAAGAAAATTTTGCTATTTTGCTTTAGAATAACTTAATATCAGAAATGTAATCCCTACTTCCAAACTACGGGAAACGCAAGGCTCCCTTGAGTTCGTGTCAGCAATGAACAGAGCTCATAGACCTTAGGCATAGCCAGGATCTTGAAACGAGATATTCTATTGGGGAAAGGAGCACAAAAAGTCGTGAAAATTTAATGTGCAGAAAAAACATAAACTTTTGGTAAGTCTTCACACAACAGCCTGATAGGAGGAGCCGGCTTTTCCGGCTGAACCGATAACTTCGATCCCAACGTTACTGATGGGAGCTCTTCGGGCGACGCCGTTGTATATACTATAAAGCAAGATTTTTTCTTTTGGTGATATGCTGCCTGTTATGGTGTCTATGTCATTTATGTCCTTACTCGACAGCATTGTAATGAAATCCCAAGTTTATGAAAAAGTCAGCATAAAATCATAACCATAACAATTTGTAAAACCTAATATAAAGAGAGCAAGAGCCGCTTTTGTCGCTATGTCGGAAACAAGACAAATAGTGCAGCCAAATTAGGAACTTAATACCACCAATATACATAGAAAAGAGGCAACACCACAGTGCAAAATAGGCTTACCATTGAATAGTTTTTTTCTTTAATTGTGAAAGTAACCACCATTTTGTCGCTACAATCAGTTTTGATATGTGAAATGCTTTCTCTCTCACAGGTATTAATATTAACAGTAATTTAAGGCAAAATTCTTTGTGAGCATTGCCAGTCATGATTAAGAGAATATGATGATCACAATTTTGTGTACAAGAATTGTGAAAGTGCATAAAATTCATTTACTTTTCGCTACTGCTCACACAAGAGCCCGATGGGTGAAGCCAGCGCAGCCGGTTAAACCGAAATGCTAAACCCGGACATTACTAATGGAGGGCTTCTGTTGGGTGACGCCGGCAGAGCCAGCTAGTCATATATATATTGGGCTCTGACTAAATTGAAACTGCCTTTTCGAATTTAAATTGCTTTTGCCGCCAATGGCAGCACCAAATTTGCATGGTCCTTGACAATGCTGTTTGAAGAATATTACTAAAGTTGTCAGAAAAAACTTACAAAATAGTCAAATTTTTTGCTTGCCACTTACCTAACATTTTTAGAAAATAGTCCCAACATATCCCAAATATTTTGCACCATTTTAAAATTTTTTCACTCCATTAATTTGTCGTTTTTTTTTCAAAAGAAACTTAAGTAGCGCCACGAAAATCGTGCTTTGTTTTCAAGGATTCGCAGACAGATTTAAGTGATCACTGTTTGGCTATTTATTGAGTTCGGTAAATTACGCCAGCGCGGAATTTATGAATGAACCCTTCTAGTGAAGGCTTAACATATTCTACAAAATTTAGGTATCCCAACAAAGAAAATTTCACCCAAAATCATGTATCTGAAACTATGCTCAAGTCTGTTTGAAAAACTGTGCATCCTTCAATGATAAAATGAATAAACAGGAAAGTAAAGGAGTCCTATGTTTGAGAAAATTGATAGAAAGGAATACCTCTGTGTGCTATCGCGCAAATAACGTTAAATATTTTGTCTACTTTACTAAAAAATAGATTATTTATGAAAAACGGTTTCAAGAAAGTTGGGTGTCACCGCCCCTGACAACGCTTACGACTTACAACAAAGGTCGCAAAAGGCCTAAAAGATATGAACTAATTGGTCATGCGATCTTCTCTTGCAACAACACAACTTGATGACGTTTGTGGATCAAACAGCAAATTCTGTTCGCCGTAAAGACAATGAGTTTTACTGGTTTATATTTTTATTCTTCTGTCTCCTCCGATTGCTTTTGGCAGCGCACAAAACAAGTCGTGTTCAAGATTTCTTTACTGTTTCCAGTACAGCCGGCACGGATTTTCAGCTTCCCTGTTTGGCGCTTATCACAAAAAGGATGTTGTTGAGAAAAGTCCAGCAAGTTTGCTTGTTGTATTTTTGGTTGAAGCAATTTACGGAATACCTTTCTCTTTGTGCCGCAAGCAGGTGGGATGATCGGGCAGCCTGCCCGTTGTGGTGAACCGGTACAAGTAAAGGCTTGCAAACTCAGCTTGAGCCTATGTGCATGAATGAATGAATGAATTCTGTTAGAACTGCAGTTAATCAGAGAAAATTACAGTAAAATGTTTTTTTAAAGGCACAACAGCCACCGCTAAATAACGGTAGGATACGGAGTGCACTACGGATCTTGGTAATACAAAGGCCTCAGTCATCAAGATGGACAGAACACCTTATTTTAAGAAATCAGTTAAAAGATGTCGAAAACTTGAGCTCTTTTCGTCTAAGGCTTCTCATTCTCAGATTTGATCGTTGTCAGATTCAGAAATTTGTGTCGAAAATGCGGTAACGGTAAGGCATCCAAACGAGCACGTTTGAAGCAGAGGCGTAAGTGAAACGTAAGTCTTACCCACATTGCAAGTATATGAGTGGGGCAAGGACACATTGGTAAAAAATGTGGTAGCTTAAATGTAGCATCATGTTTCATAAAACGTCTTTGACTTCAACTCATTATTGATTTGATGGCTATACATTTTCGTTCGAATTAATTGCATCAACAGCAACGTAGCAGAAAAAACGTCGCAGGACAAGCTACCAGTACAGAAGATAATGTTTTAATAGTGTTACAAAATTGATATTTTCTGAATTAAAGGCAAATGTTTTTTTGTTTTTCAACACTCGAAAACCACCTTTGTTTTTCAAAGCTTCTTGCTCTCTACAAGGCATTGAGTCGACGAGGTTGGAAGGCTGTTGCTGATTTTTGCAATATTAGGAGGATGATAACTGGTCCGAATCATGGCTTCATTTCTTACAGTGATAAAGTTAGTTCCAACAAGGGTGTAAGTTTATTAAAGGCACAAAAAGCAAAGTTTGAGAGGAAATTGTACGAAACTAATGTTGTTGTTTTGAGGTAACGTTCTCAGGCCACTGATTGAGGCCCCTTGTATTCTTTCTATTCATAGCTGAGAAAACCGAGTTTTATATGTCACCCTTCACCTTATCCCTGGTGCTGAGCGGCAAGCAGGAAGTCCGTGAAAACCATTTTCAAAATCTTTAATACGACTCGACAAGGGAATTAAACCAAGGTCTACCGATTGCGAACGGATGCTCTAAGCATTCAAGCACCGCATCAGTTGATGAGAATTGTGACATCACGGCGAAAAAGTTCGCCGTTTTTTCAATAAAAGTGCATTAGAGAACGGGTCCAAAAAATTTGATTTTATCATTCGACCCTCTACTGCCCCTATCAACTTATGAAACCCAATTTAATCAGGATCCGGACTCCGGAGCAATCCTTGATCGTAATTATCGTCAAGAGTCCGAGGCCCTTAAGCACGTAGCGTCTATAGACTCCAACTTTCCGTGCTGTTGATATTGCGGGGCTGAAAAATTCCCATACGTCACTGTTTTAAAGAGCGTAGTAATACCCATTAATCAAAATTGAAGTCAAAACAAAGGTATTCATATTTTTACAGCTATCCAAAATGTTGATCTCGGAAGGGAAACTTTTTTGTATTAAACCGCTAGGGCAAAAAAATTTATTTTAACTACAAACTATACAGAGTTTTATTTAAGTATAAACTAGCCTTTTTGTGATAGCATACCTGTAGCTTACGCGGTATGCTATCATAAAAAGGCTAGTTTATAGTTAAACAAAATTGAACGTGTCGGTTACACCAATTGCCAGTGACTGGCCTCGAAAAGAAGCAATGAAGGTAGCGCCTTCCTGAAATTTTAGTTTACGAAGAAGCACAATAAGACTGCCTAATAATAATACAACGACTTTTAATAACGCGATGTATTCTGATCATTTTGACATAATCCTCAAGCACCTGAGATCTTGGTTCTACCTTTAATAGGCTGCCAATCAGCAATTATTACGCAACAGTCATAACTTTTGCTTCAAATGCTTAAGCGTTTTAGGGGTAACAGCAGAAGTAAATATAATTGTGATACGGCAAATCAGCCGAGCTTATTTGCTATTAGAATCGATTTCGCCATCACACAGGCATTTCAGTTTCTTATTCAAATAGCGTTTGAGGGGTAGATGAAAAAACTTGCCTTCAGTGATGAATGCATTTTTGCTTTAATGGAGGGTAAATAGATTTGTCAGGTAGACATGAAAAAATAAAGAATTATTGTGTAACCTGTAAAAATAACAATTTAAACCTGTAAAACTAACAATTTAAACCTGTAATAAACTAAAATTGTGGTTGTTTGTACTGGACCTTATGTGTGCACTTAATCTTTTGCACAGCATTGTCTACCTTAAGCTGCTGGAGATGATCATGTCCTTGATTGACAACATACATGAAATTGTTCAACATGATTGGTTATCGCCAGATTTCTTTCCAATTAAGAACGGGGAGAAGCAAAAATATGTTCTCGCCCCAATACCTTTTGTCTTCATCTTTTTGTTGCTGCTTTTTTATGCTTTCTGAAAATCTGAGAACGTAATCTTCCATCACACTAGCAAAAATGGTAATCTTTTCAATTTGGCACGTCCCTAAGCAAAGTTCTTTCTAAGAGAATTCTTTTTGCTGCTCTTGTTGCCACAGTAATGATGGATCACAACAGCTTGTCAATTCCTTCAGTAGTGTCTGTATTGAATTTGTACTGGCGACCAGAGGAAAAAGGTGACTCTTGGGTACCCACCAGTGGCAGTCCGTCTTGTTGGTGGTGGGGCTACCAGTCACTCATGACTGGTTCGAAATAGGCTGCCATCTTACCCCTAGCCTAATTTTAGTGTTGACGGCATGAATTTGAATTGCGGTTCGTGCCGTATCTTCATCCCGAGGAAGAGGAGGGGTAATTACAACCACCAGAGGAAAAAGACATATGCAATGGCAAAAGATGTCAGCTCTGACCATTTCTACAGGTAACTACACATTTGAAGTTGACCCCAGTTTCGTCTGTCTTGAATCTACCACCTCCAAACCATCTTCTCTTGAAGCAAAGTTAACCATGCGGGTTGGCAGGGCAGCAATAACAATGGCCCGCTTTGCAGAAAGAACCTGGGACAATAGTTTGTTGAAGATTAACGCCAAGGTAGAAGTGTATCGGACCCGTTTTTTGAGCACGCTTCTTGGGTGGTGTAGTTTTCTACTCAAGTCAGGAGCGTAGATTAAATGCATTCCGCCTACGCTGCCAAGGAAGACTCCTTGAGATTAGTTTGAAAGACTGACAAAAATGTTCCGACCCAGAAAGAGACAAGTCATAAAAATAGAGAAATATGTATGGGTTGCTGACACTGGGGCGTGTGCGCTAATTGGGGCATGTATGTCGTGTGGACGAAAGTCACATTGGAGAGGTAGTGCTGTACGAAGGGCTGCCCATTAGCCAGAAACTTAAACAACAAAGATTTATGCAATCGCGATCTGAGTGCAGATCGCATCCATCACGCCTGAAGGCGGCAACTTCGAATGGCGCCACCTGGTAATCAACAGGGAAGACTGACATCACGCAAGCGCAACCAAGAAGAAAAGAGAACAGAAAGACCGGCCGACAAAATAGGCAACAATCAGCGTCAATAAGCAAACACTGTGGAAGAAAACAAAACGCGGAAATCCGCGGAAAATGCCCCATAGAATTGGATAGAACTGAAACTAGGAAGTCCGCAGCGCGGATCAGCGTTTAGGTTTAGGGTTAGGGTTAGATTTGGTGTAAGGGCTAGGATTAATTTGTGAAATTTCACGAAATTTTTCCGTTTTGCTGGTATCTAATGACTTTACGCAAAACGCATTTTGCGGAATCTGCTTTTCATACATTGGACCTCACAGTCATGACAGTCGCGCAATACAACCTCCAACTAAAACAGCGCACAACATTATTATTTCATGCGACAGAACGATGCGAATCGCAGTTAAATTGAGATTTTAACGCGAAAGTTTGCACGACTGAGAAGGTAAACTGAAATCTGCTTCCTTTGGTATAACTCGCGGTTACAGCTGGCATGGAATGAAGTAGCTGCGAAATCAAAAAACCGTCTGAATGATCGCAGGCCACAAACAGGAAACTAATCTAAACAGAGAGGAAATCAAAACTGTGTACTCTGTTGCAAGTAGTTCATAGCATTAAAGTAAAATAAAGCTGGTCAACCAAGAAGAAAATGCTTGCCTCTTTAAATCACTCTGTATAATGACTTAACGAAGGTTCTGTACTTTTGCTTCCTCACGATTTGCTTCCAAAAGGCACGGCTGCTGATGGTAAAATGAAGAAAAGTGCCAGCACCGCAGCGGTAAGCGCATGGTAGAAAACGGAAAAAATTAATCATTCTACTTCTCTTGATACAAGTAAGAAGGCTACAGTCACGATATTCCGGACGAAACTATAAAATGGTTCTTTAGTTTTCTGACTTTACGCACTCTCAAAAAGCAGAAGATTTAATTTTACAAATTTAAATCTTTTTTAATCTTCAGCAGATTAAGTCATTAAAATAGAGTAATATGGTTCAAGCTGTTTTGCATGGAACTTTTTATGACATTCTCATTAATTGTAATAACGCGATAAATTTTCGTCTGTTTAAACCTGACCCGGGCAAACTACGGCCCGCCAACACTTGTAGAAACTTCCATGTACAGACAAACTTCGGTTTTCGAACGTCTGCCAGTTCTAACAATTCGGTTATGAGAGGGTGATGACCTTTTTTTTTTTGGAGTCCACGATGTCCGCGCGCGGTATAAGGTCAATATATGGAGGTCTCGTATTACATGAAGCTGATGCAGGCTATTGCAAGATCCTGAGCACTGACCCTTGGCCTCTTATACTTGGTCAATGCGGCCCTCGACCGACTCTTCAATCCTCAGTGCGGCCCTCAGCTAGCTTCCATGACCGCGATGCGGCCCGCAGGCCAAAACAATTGCCCAAGTCTGGTTTAAACTATCAAAAATTTAACGGTCCCTACAAAGCAAACAGGATTATTACATTAATCATGCCTGCTGAAGTTATCGATAAAGCTCAAATAATTGGCCCACTGTAAATTTTTGTACCAGGCAATATTTTGGAAAGACCACTAACCTGCTGCTCGCCGACGATTTGCTAGAGGATTTAAAGTGCTCTCTGATAAAGTTGAAGAGCAAAATTTGTCCAACACACTGTAAAAATTCTTGGCTAAATGCATAATTCTTAACAGAAAATCTGAATAAGTTTCCAAACAGAATCATCAAGCTCACTGACCTATAGAAGCAGAGATGCGTAAAAATGTGCAAAACAATAGCAAAATATTGGATTGGTTGGTTTGTTGGATGGTTGGTTGGTCGGATGGTTGGTTGGTTGGTTGGCTGGTTGGTTGGTTGGTTGGTTGGTTGGTTGGTTGGTTGGTTGGTTGGCTAGCCCCTCCTCTCTCTTGGGATAGACGTATGGCGCGATCGGCAATCCAGGTTCACGCCGTCAACCTAATTGCATTTGGCTAGCAGAAAAGTGGCATCCTATTTCAAACCATGAAAGCAAATTATTGACTGGTAGCCCCACCACCGACAAGGCGGACTGCCTTTGGTTGGTACCCAAAAGTCGCCTCTTACGACATGCTGGGTAAGCAGCTTCACAATTCTAAGCCGGTGAAGCACGGATACACAAATGGGTCGGCATCCGAGTTGACTTGCCTGCGTTTTGCTCCCAGGTAATGCCCAACTTCAGCTGAATGGTGCTGTAAAACACCTAAACCATGTTTCGAAAGACCTGGAGAGGTCAATGACAATCGCTTGAAGAGCCCAAATGTGACTGCTTTATGTGCATTGACCGCGATAAATGAAATGCTTACGCAATACTGATATAGAGGCAACTTCCCTCTTTCTTCTTCATCCAATAGAAAGCGCTACAGAAAAACGTCGGATTACATTGATGAGGACCTTGACCAACTGTACTCACCGCATCAAAAAACAATTGCTTTTTTTTCCAACAATACATTGGCGTGATGTGGTTAAATTTAATAACTGCCAAACTTATGTTTTTGAGAATATTGACCTGTTTGTCGTTTGTTATTGTCCAGCTAGGGAACAGCTGAATTATCTTCTCTTAACCTTGCCTTTAATCTACTAGCACTGCGAAATATGACTATTTCTTCGCATTTGCACATCATTAGCTTCACATCAACGAAAAAACATCTGCGTTGTGACATCAGAAATGTAGTTGTAAAGTTTTACTATATAACAGCACAATTGTGCGATGATCCCTACGGCATACGAGACTATCGTCCATTTGCACACACAGCTGGAAACAGAATTAGAACCTTGCAAGCAGAGGTGAGTAGTCTCTGTGCAGTCTAGATCTTGCGCCTCTTTTTTCCTGCGTAGATGCTTGAGGAGAAGCCCGCAGAGAGAAGCCTCCCTTATTAAAGCAAATGTATGCTCTCGCGTCATTGCGTTTTTGAGAGTTATGTTGTTTGCATCAATGCCTACGCAAACTGAAATGTGAGGAACGGAAACCAAACGCAGAAAATAGAAAGAATCCAAGAAAGCGATGCATCATTTTCAAAGAAACGGGACTTTCTAGTCAAAATATTTCTAAATTGCCATTTTATCCAAACTACTTCTAGTTTTAGAAAGATTTCAAAACTTGAATGTGAATCTCCTTAGGATTCAAACCACAGGAAAATCAAAGGCGAGTCAATAACAGCGCTGCATAATGATACCAAAGAGAAGTATGGAAAATAGTGTGTAACGAGTTTATGGTACAGGAGGTAAAAATCTGCTCTTTATTACCTGTAGCTTTCAATGCGATACAATCATTACTGAGAATGTCACGAAAAGCTTACGGAAAAAACAACTAAGGCAATATTGGAGTTCTGTGCCACCAAGATAACATCTTATCCTTTTACCTCTTCTCTTTTGATTCATTTGTGTCACGAATAGCTCCTGGCAACACTGTTCTCGGTACCTGTGACGTAAAGTTAGACGCAAATTTTGGATGACAAAACATGTGAAGTACGTCAAATGATTTTGTTGGGGTTGATATTTTCTATTCTACAATTTTGTCAATTTTTATCGCAAATTTGTTGGATGAAAATTTTTTGTTTGAAAATTGACGTTTTGTAGCGGTAATAACTCAAAATACTTTTATTTCTTAATCGGACTAAAAAATTTTGGGTGCCCATGGTCTCTGTGCCCATCCCCTCCCCCATTAGAGACGCTTCTTTACCGTCAACAATGGTAAATGCTTATTCCAATGATTAAATCTTTGAAGATTAGATAGTTTGGAATTAGAATTAAAATTTAGTTTTTGTTCGGAAAAATACTAACAATAAGATTGCAAAACTTTAGATTAAAAACGTTTTACTTTTTAGGGTACACTGACCAACTATGCGTATACCGCGTGAAGATCAGCAATAAATAATAATTGAAACTCTACGAAAACTTCACAGTGGTAGCGGCAAATTTTTAAAACCTTTTGAAAATATGCTAATTTATTTTGTGACTAGCTCATTTTAGCATGCAAACACTAACTTAAGTAGGCTAAATGATGATCATGATTGATACAGTTATGTTTCTGAAAAGTGGCAATAGTTAATTTCCTTAAACTAAGGAAACGTCATCTCCAACCTTTGAACTGGATTAAAAAAGTCTGTATTTGTTGCTTCACCTATCGGGTTATCATACTTCAGTATATTGATAACGACCATTTAGGAAAATTTGTTCGTAGCCGTAATGCTTTTGAAATCGTACAATATTGAGTTGGTAACAGATTGGCAGCATTGTTTGTACCACCTTACAGCCAGAAGATTTTAACTTGAGCTGCAGAAAGTGTTCAATTTACGTTAGCAAAAATCGAGACAAACATTAAATAGGACTCTCCAAAGCTATGACGGCGAAATAAATTAGTTTTAATCGAACCAAAGCAAATGCAATGCAAAAAAAGCAGTCAATTTGGCATTTTTAAAGCTTAAAAAATTTGAGTAGAATATGATAGCCAGTAAACTAGTGAACATTTTATTTCAAAACGTTTTGCTTTATACTGAAAGCATCATCAGTTGCAATTAAAATGTTACCTACTGGCAAAAAAATTTTTGTGAGCAGATGTACCGCCAAGGTAACCGAAACTACCACGATTGTTATGTAACAAAGGAAGACTAATACAAAACGATTGTAATAATTTGGCTACGAGAATTCTGATTGAAGTGATTTAAAATTTGAGAAAACAGTAGAAAGTACTTAAATTTCAATATAGTGCAGATATTAGCACTTCTATATTAAACTGTTACAGTAATTTACAGCTAAAACCAAGATAATGGGTGAATCAGTTACGTACTAAATAAATGAGTTGGGTGGGGCGTTCACCTAGGTTCAACGAGGGCTGGTATTTTTGGAATAGTAGCTTCTTTGATGCGTAATTTTCTGTTGCTACGGCTGTGTCCAATTATTTCTGGAAAGTTGTAATCAATGCTGTGGTTAGGATTTAGTATGAGATGCTTTGCACCGTCCGATTCTTGATTAGATTTTCCATGTCGTTTGTGGTCGTTGATTCTTGTGATAAGGTTACGACGAGTTTGACCAATGTAGGATTGACCACAAGAATAGTTTAGTTTCTATACTCCTGACTCCTGAATTGTGCAAGAGTGCTTGACCTTCCTAAAAATTGAAGTGGTTGCCAATGTTGTAAGTGTCATAAATTCAGCTAAAGCGAAATTTTCTATGGAGCTTTTTAGCCATGAATTTTCGGATTTATTTTTCAATTTGAAGTGATACTTTGCCAAGATAGGGAAGTCACAAAAAAAGAGAAATTTCTTTTTCTTCGGTAGTGGCTCCAAGATTATCACAATTTTTATCTGTAGCACAATTTGAAATAGAGCTTTCGGTTGACTTTTGTCGCTTGTTAAAAAATAATTGTATTTGTTTATTGATGCACCAAAGAGGATAACCATTGCTTTTCAATATAGAAACAATCTTTTGAAAATCTTCATGAATTAAGTAGTACGAGTTGCATATACTATTAGCTATGCAGCTCGTACTACTTAAATTTGGTAAAATGTTTTATATATAAAACTTTTTAAATATAGAAGTGCTAATATCTGCACTATATTGAAATTTAAGTACTTTCTACTGTTTTCTCAAATTTTAAATCACTTCAATTAGAATTCTCGTAGCCAAATTATTACAATCGTTTTGTATTAGTCTTCCTTTGTTACATAACCATGGTGGTGGTTTCAGTTGTCCCAGCCGCACAACAGCTCACAAAATTTCATTTAGTCTAAAAGGTGACATTTTAATTGCAACTGATAATGCTTTCAGTGCAAAGCGAAACGTTTTGAAATACAATGTTCGCCAGTTTACTGGCTATCATATTCTACTCAGATCAGTTAAAAAATTTGTTTTTCAAATTTACCTTTTTTACCTGAGTCCTAATGGTTTTCTCATCATATTGTATAGTAAAGCATGTAGGAACGTAGAAAATCTTGGACAGCACCCGCATGCTGACCACGGCTTGCATCAAAGCCATTGGCACTGTTAAGTGCTTGTAGCTACGGTAGAGTTTGTGATACCCCAATTAATCAGCTTTGAAAAGAGCCAGTCTTTTAAAATCGAAGAATTTGATTTATCAGCTTTTTCCGCGTTCGAGACTGTTTTGCGTAAAAAAAAGAAAAGATGTTAAACCACAATCTATAACAATTTTGTCGAAAGTGGTCGCCAAAAAACGAAAAAAGATGTTCTGAAAACTGCCACTTCCTAGAACAATGTCACCCTAGGCTGACCGCCACACCCCTAGTGATGACACTGCTAAGTGATCAACGTAAAATTTATCAATATACCAAGTGTGTCAGAAGGCAAAAACAGAGCATTTTGGAGAGACTGAGGTGTTTTGTGGATTAGGATATTGGATGCTGAAGACATAGCTTGATATTTTTGCACATGGGTAATATTTTAGTTGTCTCGGTGCTATCAACCAAAATATAGATGTAATCGGTATTATCATGGTTCGCACAAAGGACGCAGATATTATGCAGCTGCCAACATTTCCTGACTACAGGTCCAAAGGTTTTTTGAACAACGCATCCAGGGATTTTGTGTCGAAGCGCACAGGAGCAAGCGATAAAGAAGATCTTTGCTCCCCACCAAATGAGAGACATTTGTAGTTTTTAAACAAGTGGTTTAAGAGTTTTAAATCCCGATTATGTCAACAACTTTACCAATTTCTCAAGTTGAATGTTAAAATCGCGGACACATCCGGAAAATTCGAACGTATGGCAACCCATGGCTAAACAAGTCACTAAGCTATTTGCCTTAAGCCTATCTAAATTCTGCATTCAATCTCCACTCAACAACATTAAGTAAGTTACTAAATTGTTTGTTTCCCTTATCATTCAGTGTGATTTTTGCAATTTTCATCTAAATTCTGAGGGGTTGCAGCATACGGTTAAAGCTTTAATATATAGGTTCAACCCTGTTTTGGTGTTGACCAGTGTTTACAGGCGAAAGGCTACCATATTTTTAACATGCAAATGGAAAACAATATTTTGGGATCGTAATCCGGGTGCACTCTTCTTTGCATCTTTGCTCAGACCTTTGTTTCACAGATCAAACATTCGTAAGCAATTTTTGGACCAACTGGTCTCGCCAACCTCTTGATTTTAGTTTTCTCTGCACGAGAACTTTAGAGATCGACTATTTAAAAACGAATTTTTGCCAATCTCAGATAACGATGCTTAGTTTTCAATTATTTTATGGGCTTTTTATGCGATTTTTTTGCAAAATGAGGACATTTGGACTTTTTTTGGTGTTCTCGGAGAGATATTATTTGTTTTTTGCAGGGGAGGGCATATCCTTCGAAAGACGATGATATAATAGTCCTACCACTAATTTACTATAGACCCAATAGCTTTGAGTTAACCACCGTTTTACTTAAATTTTCAATTATCTTTATCGATTCCAAAAAGAGAAGCCATGTTTATGTTGAACACTTTACCTAACAGACGACATCATTGCGCAACAAGACTTTGAGGCAGAACATCAACATTCTCTTGCATCAAGAAAACTATTGGATGCATAAAGCTTTTGAGTCAAACTCAAGAAAGAATTCCAACTTAACAACTCCCAGAATATTTTCTTGCAATTTTTTGATGTTTTGTGCTTATTAGTAACTGGGACCAAAAGGGGGGAATGGCACCGCGCCCCCTGGCTTCGCCCATGGCAACTGAGTGTGCGACAATCTTTTGGTTGCGTGTTACGTATTTTGCCTTGTGATGGGTTTCACTTGCGTAGCGCTTTAAACTTGTGAAGTAGCCGCCTGCTGCGTCGGCAGAAAAACGTTTTTTTGAATTCCAATCGCTACTTGCGAGTGAAAAAAGGAGTTTTGGAAGTAAGCTGGTGTCGTAGTTGTGCCGCTAAGGATGAAAGACATAAAATTTATATTTTTTCCGGTCTGGCAAAGTGCAAAAAAGGTGACCATTTGGATTGGCAGATTAAGCCCTTTATTATTGTTCAGTATTTTTGCTGTCTCCAACAAGCAAGTTCTAACCATCGTTATTTAGCAACATCGCATTCTGATTTCGTTAAGTTATTTAGTAACTATTAACATTTGGCAACCCAAAAGCCAAAATAGAGAAAAGTTGAATAAAATTGTTATTCAACTTCTTCCATAGCTTTTAAAGCAAATTGTTCGTTGAATTTGTGACAAGAGTAGGGTTGCCATTTGGTATGCTGGAATATGGTACGATTTTAACTCTTCGATTTTCATTGGGTAGTTGGCCAAAAATTTAGTATATTTCTTACTTTTTAGTGAGATGCTTTCGAGTCTGGTACCGTACAATAATTTGGTAGTATGGGCTACGCAGCAACACTGTAGCTTTTTTGTTTGATACTTCTCAAATTCAAAATTCTCTTTTGTCAGGACAGCAATTCCAGCAGTAGCTGTAAGCTTCATAACTAACATGGTTCCTGATGGATATTGAAATGGTGGTTTCTAAGTAGCTTTTCTCCACTCGAGTTAGATTGCGTCACTTCTTGTTTCGTGATAGCTGCGCAGATTGTATCGAGGGAAGTAGTATTGCAAAAATGCACGAAACAAAATCTAACCTCACAAATATTTTTTGGTAGTTGTTTTGGAATTTTCATGACTGAGCTTGGCGCAAGAACTTTATGCCTTCAAAAGTTTCCTTGATACAAAAGAATCGATGATCTGGCTTAATACGTGCTGATCACTGGACCAACAGACCCAACAAGCTTTTAGTAAACGACCGTTAAAGCAAAATCGTAATTTTCCTATCGATATCAAAATGAAAAAGCAGTGCTTGTTTTGATCATTTTACCAAGCTTTACCACATTTATGAGGCAACAAAGCTTTGAATTGAGACTGTAAGCTGTTGCAATAGCTATTCAGACATGAGAAATGAATTACAGGAATTACTAGATGATGAGGAAGATAATCAATTCAGTAACCTAGTTATTCATTATGAATGAGATTTAATCCAGAACTTAAATAGCTTTGAAGCAAATAGTCTAATGGTCAGTTGCACATTTAAGTAGAAAAAAGGGTGATACTTCCAAAACGATGTGAAAATAGAAAAAATTTAAAACGAAAAAGGTTGACATGTCTGCTTGGAGACCAAAATTGGTGAAATTCTGGCTATTAAAATAGTTAATCTTCAAAAAATGATTTTTTCGTCTGTTGTTGGGCGAGAATGTCATTTTTTTTAAAGATTAATTTCTCGATTTGGGGTAACTGGCTTCAAGATTCAAGACTGAGCTAATTTCTCAATTTTAAGAAGTCAATTTTCAAAAAACAAAAGGTTTTCTGCTTTAGAAAATCTTCCTCTTTTCCTCCTTCCCGAAAAAATTGTAGTAAATACGCCACTAGTAAGGATTTGTTTAGACTAGGGTCGTCATATGTTCAGAATTTCCTGGACCTGTTCGTGATTTTAACATTAAACTTGAGTGATTCTTTATGTGGTTGTAATATACAAGATTGTACCAAAGTCCTTCAGAAAATTGGTTCAAGAATTGGTAACAAATGATAATTAACGTTCCAAGTTAGAAGCGAAAATTTATTTTTTTTTTTAGAGAGCTCATCTGACAGCTGGTGTAAAAATGGAAAATACCAGTACCATAACAGGGTCGATAAAGTAAATATCTTTTTCGTTTCTTTTTCTTTGATAAACATGTGAAAACTCGATTGAAATTGAGATTATATTGGGCTATACCATGACTTCTGACTGGCTTTTTCTGGGCCACTTCAAGAGAAAAATGTGGGGATCATGTACAGTAGATCTCATGGCATACGTTAAGATGCGCTTAAACAAACGCGATTTAAAGCATAGTTTTCGCGTGTTTTATAAGCGGAAGTTACGTACGCATATAAACATCTGCGTTCGTTACACAGCATTGCGTTATTTTGGTCCGAAAGCAATCGGACCTAGGCAAAAAAGATACCGAAATAGATTGGGGTTGGGCTTAGGCTGAATTTTTTCGGCCCTGTAAACTTCTAATAAGTAGCATTGCGATGGTAGTGAACAAATACAGTTTTTTAGCGAACATATTTAAAAAAGCTTTTACCCCTCTTCATAATGTCCTGGCAGTGCCGTTGGACTGAAGTGACACTTATTGAGCTGTGTATGAATGTTTGATATTGGTTATGTGAACGGCGGGGTCAGACGCCAAGCGTTGGACTTGACTTGATTGGCTAGCCTACGTACTCTAGGAAGCAAAATGCCTGCTGCACACAAAACTAGATCTAGCTTCTGCGAGTAAATTCAATTTCGTTGGCTTGCGATGTAGGTCATTATATTTATACTGTTAATTTTCTCGGTGAAGGATGGTTTAGAGTTTGAAAAGATGGGTGTTGTTAGAATTCCAAATAAAGTTTTGCTTCTGCTGTCACGTATTTATGTTTTTTGCCTTCACACTTGGTAGGTAAAACATACAACTTACCTCGTATGCTACTTAACTGTTTTAGGAAACCAGTAGCCTGTTAACGGCTTTCTATAATCACTGGTTTTACCTATTTGCAAATTCAGTTGGCAGTTTGGCTTTTTCTCAAGAACAAAAAACTTTTCATAGATATTGCACTGCTTGAAATATACCTCATATCTATCATACTCATAATAAGCCTCTCTTGTATTTCTTGTGGGTGCAATTAGCACAACTTATATGAAAAGATACGTTTAAAAGTTAAAACCTGTAAGCTTTTCATTCTTATTTTAAACCAATAGTTTTCGTGTATTAACATGTAACTTCTTTGTACATCTATTAACTATTTAGTTATGTAGAAATTAAAAATCATTTTAATCTAATACAAAACTTTAAAATTTGCAAGATATCATTATTTAGTAACAGCTTAAAGCAGTTTCATACCTTGAAGTGTAAAAACAGTTTCAAGTCTATTTAAATCAACAAAAACAGATGGAAACATTATTTCTTCACGAAACTTGAAAGCATGTATTGGAGTACGGTGCAGTTTCCTTAACTTGTTAAAGAAAAAATTTATTTAGAAAGTTGGTTGCCTACTATTTTTAACAAATTTGATACTCAAGCTTATTGGCTAACTTGCTCACCGAAAAAGAGCTGTTGCTGATTTTAAATCTTAATCTGAAATCAACACCGAAATCATAGCAACGTTGTACTCGTAACTTAACCTAGCGATTGCTTGCTATTGCCTTATCTTACTAAGATGCGCTGCTTACTGTGAAATCACTTTTTAAAATGACTCCTATCAACTGCTTAATTGACTAGGGCTGTCACTTCTCAAACGGCTAATAGGCTAATAAAATGCAATTTGTATGCCATCATTGGTTATAAAGCTTTCGCCAAGTATGATGATTTACAACTTTTTCTGTTCCTATATTGCCAACTTTGATCTGTCTCTATTAGTCTATCACGCGTTTGAACTCGTCTATGACTATGACGTCACATTTCGGAGAAGTATAGACTATCGAGTATGGTAAGCATAAAAACTGCTGATGCAAAAATAACGCTGCAACAGTACGTGCTTCCTACGCAACGGCGTAATGGCAAAGCAAAGGGAGTGAGCACAGGCGTAAAATAGCAAGCGACAGTCAGCTTTTGTAATTTTTGATTAGTTGTCAACCGGTCAACGTCAAAAGCTACGAATTCATCAAAAACATTAGTTTCAACTCCTATGTAATGCGTCGAAGCCAAGAGCAGGAACACATTATGCTCTTTGTACGAACAAAAACGTTAATCGAGTGGCGATGAAAAAACTAAACAACACATTGTTTGCTAAGCTTTTTGTACTCATGAAATTTGCGAAAGTTTTTACAAACGGTGGTGTCAATCAAAAATGTTTAAATATTTGAAAAAATCTTTGTGAAAATCTACGAGTGGTCAGGCCGCTCGTTCGTTTTCAATCTCTTTTGATAAAAAAAAACTACGTTTTGTTAAAATGCAATGATCTTCAGGTGACAATCATAATTTCCGTACGTACAAGTCAGGCTTAAATTTTATGAACTGCTATAGGCCTGCTTAATACTGTTCTTCAATATTTTTCGAGCTCAAAGTACGAGAACTCGTAAGAAAAACTTCTAATATGCCGTTAGTTTTTTGGTTTGGAACCTCAAATATGAGAGTACTTCATCTGAGATTTAGCAGTTATAAACCAATAGATATGATGTTCTCAAATAGACTTTGCGATGAACATTGAGCATTGTAAAGTTAAATGTTACATTATTATGGAAAAATTTTCATTAAATTGACGAATACGAATGACAAAATACGAACAAAGCAAAGCATACCAACTGCCATCGTTCTTGTTCGCGTTCGTAATCCTAAAACCTCCAGCATTTTTGACAAAGTTGCCAACAAAATTAATGAACACAAAAAGGCCACGAACATAAATATTCTTTTTCGCGCAAGGATCTAAGCCTATCTCCTCAGCAGGTCTTTAATGAAATGAATTATTACCAAACCGATACTAGAGCCGGTTTGTAATTTTTGATACTTTTTGCCTTTACACGTTATCAACGTGCTTGAGTGCGTTGGGCGCGACTTTTACGACGCACGTTTAAGCTTTGTAGTAACTGTGATATTGTACCCTTGTGAAAGGCGTTTAATGATGGCTTCCTCTGTTTAATGGATTCTAAGGAGTTGCGAATTATTGCACGTCATCACAAGTACGCTAAGCCGGACAAAAACTTTTGAAATTCCGAAGCAGATCCGGACTGCTCCTTTCAAGTTTAGTTCCACTGCCTCTGTCCTGTATCTTGGGCGGATGAATTGCGATTGATGTTCAGATATAGGTTTCAGATTCCGCTTAACACGTTGACTGCCGTGAGACATGACCGCGCGTCACACGGCATTTGTAACACGGTGCCGCGTGACACGCTGGCGTGCCACAGCGCATTTATTTCTACACATGTGCTGTTTTTGAAACATCTGCGCTTTAAGGTAGTACAGTGTTTTCTTGCATTCAGCACCTCAGTCAAGCAAATTAGCTTTCGAACATACTTTGCATTCAAAAAAATTTTACAAAAATTGAAAAAGCAAGAAAAGAATAACCATTGCAAAAATGAATAGCACTCAACATCAGTTCGTAACGACAATGGCACCTCGGTCATGGGTGCGAAAACAGAAAAAAAACACAAGGGCAGTCAACGTGATGAGCGCGAACTTGTTGGTGAATTAAATCTCTGATCATACCTTATAGTTTGTAGACAACATAAACAAATCACGATCTATTCAACTCATCGAAGGAAATTCGGAATGACTGTGTAGTGACTTGACGGTGTTCGAAACAGCAGCTACCCATAAACGTTGTCGTAGTCGGACCACGCAGTAGTTCAAACCGGCGAGACTTAGTTTCTTTAAAGTATACGCTTTTTGCTTTCGTTCTATTTGGTGGGGGAGAATGTTGTATACATTTCTAAGGCGGGGACGCCGACTACGTGCATACGGGCATGCCCGCACATTTGACTACGCTCAACACATACAGGCCAGATACGGGCCAGAGTCAGTTGAAAAACAACATAAGCAGGCAAGACGGTATATCAGTGGTCCCCAAACTTTAATCAAACGATCTCCGAAAGTTATGAGATGTAGCCCGAAATGGTGCTAATCTCAAAAGAAAAAGGTCATCACCACTCTCACCGCAACTCGTCATGCCAGCCGCGACTTCTGGATATTGCCGGCCATTACTTCACAGCCATTTTCACCTAACTTTCGCAGACCAACTTCGGAGACCAAGCATTCGCACTGTGGCATGAAATCCTTACACGGGCCACATTTGGCCCGCGGCCGTATGTTTGACACCCCTGCCATAAGTCATCAAAAGGTAATGTTTTAATTTTGACGTTATAAAGTTTGCTCACGCCTGGTGAAATCACAAACTCGGCGCCTTTGTTCTAAGGCTTCTAGTAATTGAATACACCACCGCACCTACTCAATTACAAAATTCTGTTTGTGTCAAATCACTGACGCGCATCGCCATAGAACACGTATTGCTACGAGCCCATTCGTGCAACTAACCGTTTTTACATTGTCTAATTTAAACCATTTAGAGCAAAGAACTAAACTGAAGTGGCAGAAACGTCCTGTTTCAAAGTCATTTACTTATCGAACAAGTCTAAAATGATTAAACGCCTATTATATTTTGTTTTAATTTAGCCAAGATTTGCGGCGTTATAGTTGATTAGAGCCTTTCTTAACAAAGATCTAATGTATAACGTTAGTAATGTTCATTACAGTAACAGTGGGTCCATTCGGTAATGCGCGATGTCGTGTGAGGCCCTAAGCGCCCCAGTTGCAGTTTTTTGATGACCTCAAGTCATCGGATCACGGGGTGGATTAAATATTTCCGCTAACAACAGTTAAGTGTCTGGACGCGTACTAGTCGGAAAAAAATGAAAAGAGAAGGAATCTGATTCTGATCCTGTCGTGATGATGTCATTAACTGTCAGTACTGTTGCAAGCGTACATCTGGTAGCCTGATCTCCCTGGAACCCCCCCCCCTCGCTAACTTGTTACGAAGTATAACCACTTTCATACCATCTACAAATGATTGAACGGCATTTTATTTTGCTTTCGACCTCACGTTTCGCCTTCGAACAACGGCAGGCATCGACCGCAATCACACCTGGGGTGGCTGTTCACATCCGTCGTTGATTATTTTTCAGTCTTTCAAGCTCGCCCTACATTGGTGAGTTGGATAAGTCTTCATTATTTCACGAATACTGCTGCCTCGCACTAACCACAACCCTTTCAAACAACAATACCATGGTCGTGCGGCTATTTATATAGCTAGCTCCAAGTGACGAAGCATTTGTCTTGTTCCTTTTCATTCAAATAGGCGGCGCTCCGGTTACACGTTGAAAACGAGAAGTAACGCCCTTCGAAACACAGCGAGTTTCCCCAAAGCAAACAGCAATTTACTGCGGAAGCACCTCAAAGCTAAATTCTCACGAAGCACGCTGCTCTGCTGAACCTACAAAAAATCAATGAATGACTGTCATGATGGGGTCAACTTCGGTTGCAGGATTGAAATCGTCTAGCGAGGCAACAACACGAAAAAGATGAAACAAAACGAAAACCAAAGAGGGATCAATAACAACTCAGTATAAAAAGCAGGAGCGTTGCCGCTGCTGCTCTTGGGCAAAGTTTTTGCTTTCGAGAAACATTCGCTATGCACTGTTTCGAAACAAAAACAGCGCTCCTCCAACATACTTCCTAGGACGAAGCAAGTTTGTATCACTTCTAAACGCAGATCATAAAGCCTGTTTGCGCTTTAAGAATCTCATTTTAGCGAAGCTAACTAAGCACTTTAGTTTGTTTTCTTATTTAATATTCGAGTTCAGCTGACTGAAAAATAAACATTCTAAAATACACTGCTTGCTTTGCACAACGTATAGCCTTGTCTTAATTCTTCGAAAAGAACAAGGAAAACTAGTTTTAATGCTGCATAAGAACACAAAAGAAGAGTAGCTTAAGAGCTGCGTGAGAAAACTAAAGAAAAACTATCCTTAATCTTGGAAAAAAGTAACATAAAGCCAGCCTTAATTCTCTGATGTAAACGAAGAACAAGCCGCTTTTATTCGCTGTAAAAAACGAGGAGAAACTCGCCTAAACTCATTACAAAATTTTATTTGAATGATTCTAATTTCCTGTAACACCAGTGCACTATTAAGCAAGTTAACGAGCTTGAAGCTTTTCAATGAAGAAGCCACAAACGTTTTAATAGTCAGGCGTGATAAGCGGTAATGTTTTGAAATAAATGACGTCATCCTGAAAGTAATTCTGTAGAAATGGTATCAACTCACGATGCTTCCCGAAAACAGTCAGTGATCAAAGAATGAGGTCATTTGTCTTTGGTTAAAACCCTAAAAATAAGAGTTGGGTCATTTCTTTAACCGTATAGAGAATTAGCTAAGAACAGAAAAAGTAATTCACAACAGTTTAAATTTACAAGAGCCGACAAATATAGCCGGCACCGAAACATCTTGAAGAATATCGGGAGCGATGCGACGAATATTTTGATAAAAAATTGGTAATTGTGAAAAACTGCTTGGGACATTCTGTATTTTATAATCCCGCATATCAGTATACGGGCTGTTGGAGCGTTCGCGTCAAAGTCAGTAGACCTAGGTTTAAGTTCTTTGTCAAATCATACCAAAAAATCAAAAAATGTATTTCACTGCTTTCCTGTTTGGCGCTTGGCATGAAAAAAGCCGTCATGTTTGCTGGTTGTGTCCTTTGAAAAGGAACTTCGTGGGATGTTTCTATCTTTTCACCTGTCTACCACAGATCTTTCCACCAGTGCTCAAACACGTGAATAAACACAAATTCGTGTAGAATAGCAGTATCAATATAAAAAATATTATAGGCCTTTGAAAATGGCACTGTATTGTTGGTAAAAGCACAACCAATAATGAAAACGCACAAAATATTGTCGTACCGGTAAAGAAAAAGTTCACCTAAAAATGATTTTGAAAATTACATTTACGAAAATAAAAACTACTATAAAACCAATGCAAACAAAATGAATATTTCTCTTAAAAATATAAAATATACTCAGTCAATGTCATGACAAATAGATTAGATACTTGTTGACGCAAGTTGCGGTCTGTTCTGAACATGCAGTTTTGGTTTTATTACCTCAACACCATTGCGTTGACCATTGTAATGGTCAGCCTTTGTTTCATCAGCACCGGACTTAATCATCATCATCTCGCAATTTCAATAAACTTCCGTTTCAACAAGCCGAACCCATTTAGGAGTCATGATATCTACAGTTCTTCGTCCTCGTTTTGATTACAACAGCCAGTATTTATCACTCCGGCATCCTCAATTAATCTCTACTTGCTCCTAACTTTCATTTTTGCCAAACCGAACCCATTTGTGCGTAACGATGTTGACACTTTTTAGACCTTGGGTAATCTGTTTGCTTGTCCTGGGTGTATGCGACCACGGCATAAGCAATCGGTTTCAATAATATCTCTCGGATATCTAAATAAAGAATGCATTTAAAAACCTGGTTTCGACTTCTGCATAAAGTCTTATTTCGACGTCTTAGAAAAATGGCATTTACTTATATTTTTTGTTTATGGTTGTTTGCGACAACCAGTTTAAATGTAAAGACTTAATCCAAATGGCAGATGATGATACCAAATTTTACTGCAACCATTTATAGCGGTTTTTACTATACTTTATCCAGTGCAAAAGGTTTGTTTAAACTGTCAGTGGCTCATGATGATACGCTAAGCCATTTCGCTTCATTTGAAGCCGTAGCCTGATCAGGGGTCAGATGCCTGATTTCAAAATAGCAAACTTTTTGCGTTTTTCTGCCTTGTTTCTGCAAGAGGCGGGTAGGCAGCTCAAAGACACAAATCTAAGCGTTAGGACAACATTGTTTTAACCTGCTTCCGATATTGCGAGTTTTATCAATTTACTTAAATTGCCTTCAGTTTCGTCCAGTAAATGTGACCTTTATATTTTGCTTTTGTCACCAGGCATCTTCTAATTTCTCAATATAGATCTTTTGGTGTAATTAAAAAATAAAATGATCTCTATTCAGATTTTAAATTTACCAAAATTTCATAAAAATTCAACGTTTCGAAAAACTAAAACTACACGGACACATTACACAAACAACGGTTGCATAATCACCAAAATCTATAGAAGAAAAAAAAATTATGGCAACAAACAAGTGCAGCAGCGACAGCTGGCGGTTAAAAATTTATAAATTTGTACACTTTGGGACAAAAACTGTTTATTTTATCCTTAAAAGCAAAATCAGCTTCCTGGTTATAAAGAAATTCTTAAAACCGTCTTCTTTTATAGTCACTTTCAATAGCTAAAATTGCAGAGCTTTCGCAATCAACCCAGTGTCCATTTAAGCAAACGTGCTTCACTAGTGCAGATTTCTTTTTTAAATCCCCATTTGTTAGTTGAGCAATTATAACAGGTCTGATGTCCCGTTGATGTTCTTTGCGTCGTGTTTTAAACGATCGACTATCGATTTATTGAATTGAATTATAAAGGCAATCTACGTGCTTTATATGCATGTTCACACAAATGACTCGATTATTTCACGGAGTAATAGCATTGCAAATAATAAAAGTCTCCTTCCCATAATTTGACGAGACCATCCCTGGACGCGTTTCGTCCTTTTGGACTCATCAGCAGGGCCTGTCCTGTCATCACCGAAAACCCATATTGGCAATAATATGAAAAATGTAGTATCATCTTATGCAGATTCCTTCTCACACATCACGCGCGTGGCGCATGCTATCACTTTGGTACGGGGATCCCATCCGTATCGAAGATGCAGTGTACCACTAAAGAGTTTATAGTAATCAAGATCTATTTCAAACCCTTACCTATATGAACATAGCAAGTGATCACCATAACCGTATCATATATCGATTTATTGAGTTATAAAAGAAATCTGCGTGCTTTATATGCATGTTCACACGAATGACGCGGTTATTTCACTAAGTAACAGTATTGCAAATAATAAAATTCTCCCTCCCATAATTTGACAAGACCATTCCTGGACGCGTTTTGTCCTTTTGGACTCATCGGCAGAGCCTGTCCTGTCATCACCAAAAACCAAAAACCCATATTTGCAATAACATGAAAAATGTAGTATCATTCTATTTCAAATTCCTTCGCACACATCATAAACTTTTTAGTGGTACATCGCAAACGATCGACCAGTTTCACCAATATAAACACCTGTTCAATCCAAACATGGAATTTTATATACAACACCGCGTCGATCAAATTTGTTGATTTTATCTTTCAAACTTGGTAGCATGTTTTCCACAGTGCGTAACGGTTTTGATGCCACTTTGAATTGATGATTTTTCAAAATACGCTTCAATTTCTCAGCTGTTTCAAGGATACATATAAATAGCAAAATAACCAATTCAATGTATCTTTTTTCTCCTTTAACTTTACTTGAGCTTTAGCTTTTTTTCAGTGCTTTTTGTATGAACCACTTAGGATAATTATTTCAGTGAGAACATGAGACAGAAAGCTTTTTTCTTTAAATCCAGTCTGTTGATTTGATAGTGAGCGATTGTGCTCGATTGTATAAATTCATCACAACATCTTGTTTTTGTTTTTTGGAGTGAGCAGAATGATTATTCAAATATCGATTGGTGTGGGTTGGTTCTTGGTATACTTTAGTTGCCAATTTTCTGTTTTGCGTCAGCGTGACTAGGACATTTAAAAATGCTTATTTGTCATCTTGCTCCTGTTCAATTGTAGAATTTATTTTCAAATCTACGTTATTCAAATGATCAAAAAATCTATTCACTTATTTTTTTATTTTCATATTTATCCTCCATTCACGAGAAAGCGATGTATCGCTATGTTTTGGACGGTAAGTCCGCACTCGCTTCGGAGTTGCTGTTTCCGAGGTGTCTGAGCACCTGTCTTCCACATAAAGGTGAGGCGTCCCGTTAAGTGCCTTGCCCAAGGACACAACTAGCAAACTTGCCGGCTTGTTCTCCACAACCTCCCATAAATGCCGAACGCCAAGCAGGGAAGCTGTAGATACCATTTTTTAAAGTCTTTCGGTATGACTCGACGAGGATAATGAATCCCAGGTATACCGAGTGCGAAGAGGACGCTCTAACCACTACACTTCATTGGTTTGCATCACTACAAATGCGTCATCGACAAATCGTTTCGATAATTTAGATTTTTGGAGATAAACTGAACGAAGAGATTGCTTTCTGTTCAACATATTCCATTGCCAAGTTTGCAATTACCACAAAAATGGGAGACCCCATAGATACGCCAAATATCTGCTGATAATGTTTTCCTTGAAATGTGGAATAAGTGTTTTTCAAGCAAAAATTCAAAGCGATGTCAATGTCATCCATTGTCAAGTCGGTACAATCACATAATGTATCATCTTTATTTAACAAATCAAAGGTGACATATTTTTCCAATTCTACTGAAATATTAGTAAAGAGTGAAACGACATCAAAAAAAAACGTACATTCATACTTTTTAAATACAATGGAATTTAAAAACTGAACAAATTCGTACGAATTCTTTACTGCAAATTTTGCCAACCAAAGGAGACAACAATTTGCATTAAAATTTGGACAAATTGTAGAATGGAGAATATATAAACGACACAATCGGGGACATGGGAATACCTTCTTTGTGAATTTTGGGTAAACCGCACAACCGGGGTGCTATTGCATCCGTGCTCCGTAAATGATAGTATTGCGTTTGTGCAATACGTTGCGACCTGAAAAAATTGGAAATATAACTGTTCAAACGTCTTTCAATGCATTTTGTCAAATCTCGATTCAGAATTCTGTAAGTAGACCCGCCATTCAATAAGCTCAACATTTTTTGGTCATTGTCAGTTTTATCAAGAATGACACTGCTACTTCCTTTGTCTGTTTTACAAATTCTAATTTCTACATTTTTGGTGAAGTTGTTGAACGTTTTGATTTCAGATGTGGTTAAGTTTGGTTGCTATTTTCGTTTTTGATTTAGGATATTGATAGTTTGGTTTCGATATAAATTTGCTTTGTTTTTAGGTTGTCTTTGCATTCCTGTTTCTATCTCAGTCAAAATTTGTTGTTTTGGTATGCAGTCAGTTGCGATTGCGAAATTCAAACCACGTGATAACAGGTCATTCTCTTCATAAAGCAATTTGTGCTTCGATAAATTAATCATCCATTTATTCTTTGATGTCGCAACGGTAGACAAAGTACCTACTTGTTTTTCAAGCTTTTTTTATATAATGGGACAACAAGTCTGCATAGATCTTTTCTTTCATTAATTTAATTCGTAATTTCATCACATTTAAAAATTCTTTTGGTATTAAAGCAGAAAACTGATGCAATATGTTGGATATTCTGGCTTTATAAATTATAGTCCAATAATGCGATTCTTTGATACGTAACTTTAAATATTTGAGTCCAAACTTCTTTGCCAATATCTTTTCTGCTGCTGTATTTACAGGGCATTTAAATGGTAAACTTCTTGGTAATATACTTTGTCTGATGCAACTGTGATTATAATATAAATCTTTTTCTTCTTCGTCGTTTGAGCTATTCGTTTTAAGCATTATCCTGGAAGATGTGCATGCATTGCGTGAGAGCTCATGCTTTGTTTGCGAGTCTTCAGTTAGACTGGGCCACCACGACCGGTAGACTGCTTGGCCCCACCATCTGTCTGCTAGTTGGAAATCGCTCACATCTTGATCATGGCCATTTCCTTCGACCGTTGGTGCATAAAGGAAGACTCCCAAGCCAGCGACTCTTTCGGGTTTTGCGATGTTACTATTTGGGTCCCATGCCCGTGTCTCACCACTCCGAGGAGTGGCTTCGTAAATGCGTCGCCCTCCGAACTTAAAGATACCACCTTAGCCAAGGGTGGTCCCGTTGAAATTATCAGGGACGCATGAGTTCGGGACACTCCACACCCTGCCGACAATCGTCTGGTGTTACTGGTTACCGTGTAAGACGCAAAGCGTCCCGAGAGAGTATCTTTGTCTCAGCCAGCCCTCGAAATGTTCCTTTACATGTTAGGACTGGCTTCGTAGACCAATCTTGGAGCCCACGATGGATGACAAACAGATCCACGTGACTCCAGAGGGTGGACAGCAAACCCCCTAGGACAAAACCGAGGACGAGAACGGGTCCGCTTCCCGCTCAGCAGTATGAGCTACTGCTACTCCAGAGCCTCTGATCTGTATGCTGGCTAGATACAGCATAGGATACAAACTTGCTCAAGGTTTGCATATCGATGTAACCGGGCGTGCATTGCCATTGGCAAATGCAGATGATCTCGTAGGGCAATGTTCTCGAGACACCCCCTGGACACACAAATATCGGCCTGCACTTGTCAAACGACCAGCTTGGACTATCTCATGAAGGAAGCCCAGATGAACCTGCTCCCCTTGATTGCCCGCAGCTGCATGATCCTGATCTGCCGCCTAGACAGGCCCATGTCCATGAGACGTCTACCCATGCTATCGGTGATGGCACCTCATGCCCACATCACTATTCCATCAAACTCGATGTTGGTGGAATTCAAGTAATCTCAAAAAGCGGAAGTATGCCTTGCATTCTTCGCTGCCTTGTTCCGCCGACAAGCCGCGAGCTGACTCGCAGACAGCTCATACGGTGCATGAGCATCAAGAACCGCACTACCATCGGTCTTCTTAACGCACAGGTCCGGTTGGAGGTTCTCACCCTCACTTCGGACTCTTGGTTCTGTCATTACTGTGGCGGTATGGTCTCTCCGAAGATGTCGCTTCACTACATCCAAGACACGGTTGTGCCTATGGATGCGTAACTACGTCATCATGGGGCAGGTCTGCAGGATGTGTGAGATTGTTTCAGCCGCATCTCCACATCGTCTGTACGCTGGGATTGTTCTACCGCGCCCTCGGACACAGCTCTCGTTGCACGGCAGGGTTTGAGTGCAGAGCTTACACGCGAAAACAAGCAGGCCTCCGGCGCCTGGTCCACTCAGTCCATCTCGGTGCAACTGAAAGTTGCACTGCCCTTTGAAGGTGTCAGCACCTCTACCCTGAACCGACTTACACCACGCCTTGAACCGAGAGGAACACAGCGAAGAGCGGGAAGCAGAGGGGTCGAGGCCCCTGGCACGCATCAGATGTCGTTCGAGAACGGCAAATTCAGCACCCCAGAGTCACTCTTTGGCAATATATCAAACGGCCGCTTCATTACAGTTTACCAGGCGGTCAAGCAGCCTGGTCTTGTCACAGTAGACAATCTCCACTGGGTCGGGCACACCGAGCCCGCTTTGTCTGATACCCAAGTGGATCCAGTTGGCCGAGAGGTTGCTCGGAGCATGCAGAACTAGCCTGACAGCCATTCGCACCTCCCTCCCAAGCCAACACAGTAATGATGCAGTCGTCCGACCTAAGGCTAGTCGATACCTCCATCTCGGCAGTATGAAACTCCAAAAAATTTCGCCTTTCTGCTGTGGCTTCAACGATTTTGACCCCACCAGACGGCCAAGATCTTCTCGAAACCGCTTACGCGTGGCCTTTCCCACCCCGGCGTCCTCGACGCGAACGCCGAGATACCTGGTGGTGGATTCCGCTCCGAGCACCTCAATAGGAACCGTTCCTATTTTTAGGAACTGCTCGGTTAAGATTGTCGCTTGCTTACGGCCCCTAACCTTCTCCACGCCAATAGCACATGACTTTCTAGGGTTTATGGAGAGGGCCACGCTTCTCCATAAAACCAATAGTGGTCCTCAATAAGCTCATTATTCCGCTCCGAGACTGGCTCACCAATACGAGATCATCCGCGAAAGCCAATATCGAGATTTGGCTGCCATCTGCCAGCCTATACCCTAGCGGGGGGTTTAGCGTAGACATCAACCCATCCATGACCATGCAAAACAAGGTCGGAGACAAGGGGCATCATTGCTTCACCCCACTACGTATACCAATCTTACCAGAGGTTGCACCACTGCCACTGGATACCCCAGTCGTGACCCCCCTTGCATAGGTCACAAATCACTTCCGTGAAGTGATTGCCGACACCATGCCATCTTAGCACTCGGAAGATCAGCTCGTGGTTCATCATATTGAAGGCTTTGACTAGATCTAACGTCACAACATAAATGCTGCGACTCCTTGTACGCGCGTCCCGGATCATCCCATGAAGCATTGCAATGTGCTCGGCACAACCGTCTACTTCTCGAAAGGCGTTCTGCAGCGGATTTGTCTTCACACGGCTTTGGAGTCTCCGTGCCAGAATCTTCGCGTAGCATCTCACCAGATGCGAGCCGATGGTGATTAGCCGCCAGTTACCGATCTCCTGTGAATTTTCCGTACACTTTGGAACCAGCACTGTTCGACAACTCTTAGTCCACTGCAGTGTCCACCCTGCTGCGAGCCATGTTGAGAACAGAAGGCTGAGTGTTGGGACACCCAACGCTTCAACTCGCGCACGCTAAGCTTTCCGGTCCCGATGCGGACGGCTGGTACTCCTCTAATACCAGCTTTACCTCCTCGGGTGTGATCAGATCAGCCAGTCCCGACAACTCGATGCCCCTGGTAGGGAGGGACGGCGGAGAGCCGATTTCCCGTGGACAAGAGAAGCGTTCCCGATACACCTTCTCGACGTGCCCGATGGCAGGCGGCCTGGGATTGACTGGGCGTCGTCAGGTATAACCCTGACCAGTTGCCTCCGATCCATCTTCCACATACGCTGTTGGGTAAGATAGTGAATGCGCTTCCTCTTGCGGGCTGATTCAATAGTACGCCAGTCTACGAGTTTAGGCCTGCTCGGTGCTTTATTGCCTCGATCCCGAAAGGTCTTTGGGTAGGCACGTCGCATGACCAGGTCGAGCTGTTCCAATCTGTCAGATGGCAAGCTCTCAGCATACCTCGCCATAAAGCATTTGAATAACTCAAGATACCTTTTATCCTTACTGCAAGCAGTAAGAAACGGTGCCACGGTATCACTGGGGACTGCTGTCGGGACGGTGGCCGGGTCCTCCCCATGAGAACTCCGGCCACGTTTAGATTCCCTCGCTTATAATCCTCATACTTCAGAAAGAAGAGCGCGGTTGCGCTTTGTCTTCCTTATCTGTCGCATCTGTTCAGCCGTCCTTGTCACGTTACCTGCATATGCCAGAGTTTTGTTCGGGAAACGACATGGCTCTCCCAGGTTAACCTCCGCCGCAGCCCGGAGTACTAGCTCCGCCTGCTCGTAGGTCTTTCTCCCAGCACCTTCTCGATTTCTTGCCTCTAGCTGATTAAAAAAGCAAGATGGATATCTGACCTTCAGGTGAAGAGTCAGACCGCGCTTGCTAGAGAACGAGGCCGAACAAAACTAATACTTACTCGAGTGAGCCGTAGTCGAATTCGTGCTTGCGGTATGCAGTTGACCAGTGCAACGCGGGATGTGACATAAGACCTGTGAAAGGCGCTTATAGCTTCTGCCACTCCTACTACATCCGTAGTGCCAACTTCTAGTGTTGTGCGATCCACTCAGGTCCCTTTCCGCGTCCCCATGAGAGCTACAGTAAACACCACATTTCCCACAGAGTAGCTTCCCAGCCCCCTCATAAACCACAGCGTCGGGGTCCGTGATGCCGACGCGAGTAGTCAGATTGGCTGACGTTCCAGTCAAATCCGGTCCAAAGTCATCAACGTAATGGCCGTTCGGTTTTCTTTTTTCTGAACTTGTACTCGTAATTGTTGCTTTTCATTAGGAGGGTCGGGTGATTGGCTCTAACTTCCCCACCACTGTTCGTTTCCCAGGGCACCATGGTAGGTACAGTGGACCTCAGCACTCTTAGTCTCAACCTATAACCAAAGTGTTTTCTGCCTCCACCGAAAAAAGACATTTTATCGGGATAATACCAACCCCGAAACTCTCGCAGACTATGTTACTGGCTCCCGAAATCCAGCAACGATGAAGCGACGGGCAATAATCTGTAATCTCCGGGACAACAGAAATGACCTACATGGCCTTCACACCACTGGGTGGAATCACTTCCCAGATGGCGCTCCACTCTACAAAACCAGTCTCAACAACCACACCGATGACAAGTTTAGAACCATAAGTTTATCACTTTATTATTACTCTACCATTTAGTCTATCACTTCACGAAACCGGCCAGGATTAATCATACCGAATTCGGTCTGGACCACACACGGGTTAAAAAGCTCCTTCACCGATGGCTCGCGAGTTGCGTGCAGACGTATACACTGCGCACAAAGCCATTCTCGACAAGGCGGTGCATATCAAAGAAACCGCAATATAGAAAAATAATCAGCCATCGTAAAGCGTTTTTTCCGTTAGACTTCAACACAGTTTGCAATGCAGCCTTGCAGAGCCGTTTAGCCAAATAGGCCGTGTGGCTGTGTTTTGCCGTTCGTCTTACACATGCCATCGGTTAAAATCGAGCGCGAAAAATGATGATATTCACTGACCTTCGATCGGGCGTGCAGCGACGGGTAAGCAATGCGTAGTTCGTCATACGCAATTCCATTTACCCAGCCGTGTCCTGACGCTAAAAACGCGCGTGTTATTTCATTTCATGAAATCAGGAAAACTACACTTTGGTACTTTGGTCTTATCTTGTTTTATTCCCGTTGATGAAATGACGATAGAGTGAAACGCTTCTTAGATAAACATGTTTATGCGTCCGTACATATTCTTTTGCGAACTTAGGGACAGACTGGATTGTATTTACCAACCCTACCGCATATTTTCGAAGTGTACCTTCACTATAATCGTGTACGACGTGGTGGTTCCGATCCAACAGCTCATTGCTTTAAATAGAAAAAATATAACATGTAATATATAGGTTGCATCTTCGAATCTAAAGTTTTTTATGGTTGTTGGTTTAAGACTCGATCGATTCCATCAGAGAACCTCATTTGCTCGTAGTGGTGTAACTATGGCAGACTGAAGTGTTGATAGATTGGCCCTGGCCTGATACTAAACTATTGAAAACTCAGGACCATAGGCGTAAGATGAACTTTATTGCAGAAGCCCGTAGTATTCTTCTTGTAGTTTAAGACAATTTTTCTGATCCACTTCTTTGAAGTAGTGTTCGTGCTCTTTTTGGAATTGATCTTTTTGGAAATCATCGGATCGACAAAGTGAATTTTGTACCTTTATTGCGGGAAGTTCATAATTTTTTATTCCGGTGGGCACTTTAGAAAAATTCGGGCTCCTAAATTTATCTCGGAATCTCCAAACTTCCAAACGGATCCGGATTCGTTGGTATCCCTCTTCCCTGAACCCCCATTTTTATCGTTATTTTTCAGTCTTACCCAACAGGTGGCTGTAATTCTACGCAATTATTGGACACGTTTAGAAAGCCTTTCACGTTTTCAGGCTTCCCGTGATGATTATTTCGTTCCCGACGCGAACATGAAGTGGTGAGAACGTCCGCTCTGCAGTCAGTAAACTTAGGTTCCATTTTCTTGTCGGGTCATACTAGACTTTAAAACTATATTTACGGCTTCCTTGCGTTACGCTTAGCACAAAAGGAATAGTATTGAGAAAACGTCCCAAGTTCGCTTGTTGTGCCCTGGGATACAACACTAAATAGAATACCGCTATCTTGAAGCAGCAGGCAGTGTCGAGTACTTTATATACAACATATTATTGATGCTAAAAAATTTATTAATTCTTTTAGACTACTATCATTTTTTTTAATTTTACGGGCTAATCATATATAAGCCGATTGTATTTTTACACTGGAAGCCAAAACTGCTAAAAATCAATACAGTAACAAAATATCTGAAATTTGTTCAAAAAATGGTTCATGGCAACTTTCCATTTCGAAGATAATTATGAATGGTAAGCTAACATACAATCGAAAACTAAAATTATTCTGTTTGTTGCATACAAAAAACCTATTTTTATACATTCTGCTTTCCGGTCAACAGCCTTTTAAAAAGCCGGACAAAAAGCAAGAAAATTTTGTGCATTTAGTTTCGTGGTTTGCTTAAGAGCAACTATTAGTTGATTGTTGCACGCGATATTTTTTTCTTCCAGCAACGGAAAAGCATTGTTTTGTAATATTTATAAAACATTATTTCATTCAGGTGTCCATTGGAATCATCTCTGCTATCCTAGCGTAGTGCACCCAAACCGATCTAGGGGGGTAGCGAACTGGTTAATGCGTTCGCTTCGCAGTCGGTAGACCTGGTTCAATTATCTTCGAATTACACCAAACCCTTCAAAAATAGCATTTACAGATCTTGTGCTTGCCGCTGGTCTTTAGGAGCAATATTGTGGGTGAGCTGTGAAACTGAAGATTGTTTATTGTCATTACCGAGGTGGTTAAGGTGTAAAGGAATCTAGTCAAAAGCTTTGACCAGCCGAAAACTGAGCAATTATAGCTGAAGATCACTACTGGCCGTATCTCCATCTTTAAGATAATTAAACATAGGCAATCATTCAGCTTTCTCTTTTTTTCAAATAGATTCTATTTGAATAAGGAACTGATGATGACTAATAGATGATAGTCGAAATATATTTTCCGTGAAAAAAGATAAAGCTGAATGATTGCCTATGTTTAATTATCTTAAAGATGAAGATTACTTGGTCACGATGTCAAAAAATGCAATGGGCCTCAAATTGCCTGAGTACGTAGACAAAAACAACCAATAACAATACCTACGCACGGGAAATTACTGCGTCTTTTCCAAGAACACAATAACTCCTTGTTATCGCGAGATTTGAAGGCATTCCATGTAATGAGCAATGGCAACACTGTGCCATTGCTCATTACGTGGAACAATAAGTAAACTAAGTTATAGATGCAACAAAAAAGTTAACTTAAATTCATAGCATGCGGACTCTCAATTCCGCGTTTAATTCCTTGCCGGGTCATAGTAAATACTTTTGAAACGATAATTGTGCATGAAACGATCTCGTGCATGGCGCTTAACAATATGGGTAATGTTGAGGATATAATGTGAAATAGCATTTTTTCATTTGTTCAAGGAGAATGAAACTCAATTTGCTCAATCACGATTGAAAATTATCCTGGTGTTAAAAAACTGTTGCAGTTAAATTGTATCCAGAAGTGCAATATTTCTTTATCTTTTGTCTGAACTTGCTGTTATTTTTTTTAAGTAAGCACTCACTATCTTTCTCTTGATAGTCAAAATCAAAACAACTTCAAAATAGAAAATTTTGGGGACTTTAAGAAAAATTAGATGTCTGAGGGAGGTCAACAATGTTTTTGAATACTACAAGGGGGGCAAGAACAAAAATAATAAAGGTGGTGTCACGCAAAATAGACAAAGTAAAAATTTCAAAAGAAAATTTTTGTGAACAACCCCTTCGGTTGTTGTGAATAACACCTTACATAGCGATCAATTTTGCAGCATTTTCCGAGAGTGGAAGCTGCGTCAACAGTCTCAATAAAAAGTAATCCTGCTTACACTTAAGTAATCATTTCAAAACTTTACTGTAATGCTTTTCTGTTCAGGAAACATTTTAACAATTTTT
Organism: Trididemnum clinides; assembly: GCA_963675345.1. Classification (NCBI taxonomy): domain Eukaryota; kingdom Metazoa; phylum Chordata; class Ascidiacea; order Aplousobranchia; family Didemnidae; genus Trididemnum; species Trididemnum clinides. The sequence goes on along the minus strand of OY776302.1, from coordinate 8,069,965 downwards.
TTCTTCGCGTTACAGCGCAGATGTCAAGCGCTGTCAAACACTGTTTTGATAAATTTTTCACAAACTATCCACAAGTTTTTCTCTGGTGTAAATAAAATGAGAGTTGGCAATGCTGCAAGCCCAAGGTAGAATCCAAGTAATTGTACATGATTTATTGCGACGTCTTAAATAATGTTTTACGCTTGCAGCCCTAAACCTTTTTACAGTGTCAGCGCACTCCCAAAAATAAATGTAACTTATTTAAAAACGATGAAGGCGAGTGCTCTGCATAAATTAAATCACAACTGCATATATTTTCTAGTTTTGGTAAATTGTAAGCAATGGTGGGCTTTATTTTACAATTTCTTGCAAGAGAAACGAACATACTACAACCGGTGTGTCATTCAGTTTTGGGACTGAGCTACAGGGCCGGACGTTGTCTACTTTCGAAACGCCCCTACGCAGTTCCAAGTCAATGGTGATGAAAAAGTGAGTCACATCCGGAGTGGGCTCAAAATTGTGTCATACGAATGTGTCGCTTGCGAAATATCTTAAAACTGTGTGTGTGCCACACATGTCACCCGAAGTTACAAAATAAATCACACAAAATGTGAAGAAAAAGTCTTAGCGTTTATCAAACGCGTACTAGTCATGATCTTTGTTTTAAAAAAATTTGCTCAAAGGTAAAGTTGTTCTTCAAACATAGTGCTATTCGAAACGAATTGTCTCCCTCTCTTCAACCCGTAATTAGTGCCACCGCATGCAGCTACTCTTCAAAAAATAGTGTTATTCGAGACCAATTGCTTTCCCACTTCTCCCCCTACTTAGTGCCACCGCATGAAAGACTGTTGAAGTTTCTAGGTTTTGAAATAGCGTGTCAAAAAACTCCAGCAATGTTCTTCGGTAAATAACTTCATTTTGATGCCTATAGAAAAGAGGAGAAATAGCCAAAACGAGTATAGGCTTTTGGCTACCGCACCAAAACATACTCCTAAAATGCGACAGTTCTGAAATCTTTCATTGTAATTTTTTTTAACAAAAAGCAATTAACAAAGAACTATTGGTTGACCGATGTAACGAATAATTAAATTTGCGTTGTAAGAATAGTTTTTATGGAAGCATAGTTGTTGTAATCTGTTGTTTTATTTTGCCCTAATTACACCGGGTGATGGCGTAGTGGTTAGAGCGTCCGCTTCGTAGTCGGTAGACCTGGGGTTCATTCCCCTTGTCGAGTCATATCGAAAGACTTTAAAAAATGCTATTCACAGCTTCCTTGCTTGGCGCTTGGCATTTAGGGGAGGATATGGAGAACAAGCCGGCAAGTTCGCTTGTTGTGTCCTTGGGCAAGGCACTTAACGGGAGGCCTCCGCCTTTATGTGGAAGACAGGTGGCCCAGACACCGAAATGGCGACTCCCAAGATTGTGCGGACCTCCCGTCCCAAATATAGCGATACAACTTGCTTTCTCGTGAATGGAGAATAAATATGGAAAATAAATAAATAAATAAATTTATTTGTAAATCTGAATTGACAGAAGCCCTGCTTGCTAAACTGTTTTCCAAAACAGACTTCTTTTCTTTCGCATTTATTAATAGACTAGCCGGCTTTTTCGGCGTCGCCCGGCAGGAGCTCTCCATCAGTAATATCGGAGTTTATTATTCAACCGGATGCGCTGGCTTCACCCATCGGACTCTTGTGGGAGCTGGTTAAACCGGATGCGCCGGCTTCATCCATCCGGCTCATGTGTAAGCAGTAGCGAAAAGTTAATCAATTTTATGCGCTTTCACAATTCTTGAACATGAAATTATGATCATCATATTTTCTTAATCATGACTGGCAATGTTCACAAAGAATTTTGCCTTAAATTATTGTTAATATTTGTGAGGGAGCACGGATTGAAACATAATCAAAACTGATTGTAGCGGCAAAATGGTGGTTGCTTTCATAATTACAGAAATAAACTATTTAATGGTAAGCCTATTTTGCGATGTGGTGCTGCCTTTTTCCAGTTCATATTTGTGGTGTTAAATTCTTAATTTAACTGCACTATTGGTCTTGTTTCCTGCATATCGGCAAAAGCGGCTATTGTTCTCTCCATATTCAGTTTTGTCAATTGTTATGGCTATCGTTCTATGTTAATTTTTTCTTAAACTTGGGCTTTTATTACAATGCGGTGGAGTGTAGACATAAATACCTTAACCCTTTGAACCCTGACCTCCTGGGCCTAGAAATACCCTGCACCTGAGCAAAATTTTAGAAACTCGAGCGAAGAAGACATCTCTGTAATGTTGGGAGGACAATTTTGTGGCCCTACACCTCTAGAATCAAATTCTACGCGTAGATTTTGTTGAACAAATGCTCTTGTCCATCCTGTTGACAAATTATCTGCATCACCACCAGCTGTAGGCCTAGATCTATTTCTACCAGTGCCACGCCCAACTTGGGCCGTGCTAGGTCTAGGTGCAGGACTACTTAGATCTAGATCTAGATCTACATCAAGCCCTTCATCTTCATTGCTTGATTCAGAGTTGACATCAGAATCTACTGACTCTAGATCACTTTCAGGGTAAATATCAGCTAAATCCTGCTCATCTTCGTCTGAATCATATACAAGATCTAAAGCCTGTTGTAAAGAAAATAGGCTTGACCTCTTACCAGATTCACCAGAAGTTGAGGGTTGAGAGAATGATCGTTTCATTGTCAATTTTACACAGAAAAAATACACTCAAGCATTGAACATGGGTGCAGACATCTTTGAATGACGTCGGTATCCCATAATATATATAAGTCAACCTCATTGGTCGGATAAAAAAAGCGATTGCAACATGTTTTTATGACGCACTCTCAGCGCGACGTGGAGCGTGCACTCGGTATATAACCAAAGAAGGCTTGCGACGTACAGGTCGCACTCGGGGCTGTCGAGTTAAAAGGCAGCATATCAGCATAAGAAAAAATCCTTGCTTCATCTAATGCATAAAACTCAATTCTTTCTGCCTGTGAGTCTGTTTTAACTTTTCTGAAACTGCTACAGGTACAGGCATCAAACTTGGCTCGATTGATCACCACCCCGTGGTAAGTGTCATAAAAGTGTTCGTGACATCATCATGATGTCATAATCATTTTTTTTAATTTGCATTACTTGACAGAGGACAACCGCTTTTTGCTAAACCAAAAACCAGTTTTCGACTTACTACATTACAAAAACTTCCATTTGTTTGGGGTCTAAAATCACGTCACAATCAACGCTTTATTGAACAATCTGTTTTTTGTTTTTTCTCAAAAAATGCTTATCACAGAAACGCGATTAAACGTTTTTTCACAAGATATTAATACGGTGCTTTCGATAGAAACAGTTTTATTACAATTATTGCTTATTTGACAATGTCACCAGCAATTCTTTATTTAAGCACTTCAAGCTCTCTATACATTTTTCTTCTCTATTTTGCTTGCACGCATAAAACTGGCTTTATGGTGTCAAAATATGTCTTGTACAATTAACACAAATCTTGGCTACCGAAGATCATAATATCAAGATGTTTTTAAAATTGCACTCTTTTTGAAAAATCAGTTTATTAAAAAACTCATTTGTGACCTCATTCCTCAACTGATTTTCAAATTTTATTCAACAAATTAAAGATTATTTATGAGCAATTTCGATAGTGTATATGTATAATTAATATCAGTATTTGCACTGAAAAAACTAAACTTTATGACCTGTGGTATAACTTTTTACCCTTCCAAAAAGTGGTAAGCTCAGTAAAAACAGGTAACTTTAATACAAAAACGTTGTAGCAATGTACTAATGATTACTGTCCTTTGAAAGCTTAGGAAATTTGCTTTCCAGCAATATGTGACCCCAATTACTTAATGCGAAGGATTAGTTGATAATGGCTGATCAACAACTGGTTGCCACACGTCATGTTTCGTTTTTGGTTAAACAATTATTCTACTATAGCTAACAAACTTGCAATTGTTAAACAAAAATTGTTTTTTGGTACATTTTGATTACTTTTCCTCACAAGCGTGATTCTTTTGCATTATCTGTTGACGTTTTTAAAAAGATCCATCAAAAATTAAAGTCTTTAATCATTTATGAAATGTAGTCTACCTGTTAGAAACACTTAAATTCTAGTGCCTGCATTTCACAAAACTGCAATTTTTAGAAAATTAAGTCCTTTGATACATTTTGTCTATTCTTTTTTGATAGCGTGAATTTTTGGCATTATCCGTCAAATTAATCAAAAAGATTCATTTAAAAATGAAGTCCAAAAATTTTAATACATATGTAACCCCCTTCAAGCAAAACGCTTGGTGATCACCCAAGAAAAAGACGATAAATTAAAGATGGTCCTTTCGTTTGCAACGAAATGTGAGTGTCGAGCTACATATGATCTAAATGTTGAAGCAATTTGCTTTGCAATTGAGCGAGGCTGGCGCAGCCAGCTGAGATGATATTCTTGACCTCGTCATTATTAATACTTCAAAGCAATACTTACACTTCAAAGCAATACCCCCATCTTAGTGTAGTTGGACAGGTGCTGGTAGAAATGCTCCATTTAATCTTAAAGCTGAAATTTGTTTTATATCAAAACAATGTTTTGATCAAGGATGTGGAAGCGTTTATTTTTCAATCGCTTCCGCTTCCGCTTCCACTATCATAAAACGACTGTTGATCTTAGCAAATTTGTCATTTACTGCAGTCAAAAAGTAACCATAGATACGAAAGTGGCAAAAACGACTAAAAGAAGAAAAAATAAAAGCAAACAATCAAAAAGACAGCGAAGATAAAATAATTTCATCTTTACACAGATTTATTTGTCCGCATAAACACAATGGCATCAGTTAATTCATTGCCCATTCGGGCTCTGTTTTCACGAAGTACGAGCTTTAAGTGGGAGAACATACGTTCAACGGATACCTGCGTGCAGGGTAAACAGCTAATGATTCGCGATACTGGTTGTACAATAAGGGGGTATTTGGAAATAATGTCCCAAACATTCGGCAATTTCGCTCTACATCAACAAGCGCCTCAGCAAATGCAGTAAGATCAGATTTTGCAGACGTCGTAGCTGATACCTCAGCAGCCGCTGTTGAATGTAAGGAGTTCAAATACGCATCAAAGTCAGATACTGATGCTGCAGATTCTGATGCTGCTTCACTTCCGCTTGAGTCAGTTTCTGCATCAGCATTTGCTCTTTCGCTTGAAGTGCTTTAAATACGCAAAAAAATTGACTGAAGACCGCTCTTTGCACGTAGTTGTTCCTGGTTGCTCAAGAGGATTCTCGATCGAGCATCAACCTATCAAGAAAGAAAATAAAATGATAATATCACGGTTATATAAGTCAGTCAATTCTAATATAACTAATTCATCAGTTGTTATTCTCGACTCAAATAAAATGAAGTGCACAAACGCTTACTAGTATTGAGTTGAATATAATATCAACAAAAAACATTGGTAGGTCGTCACAACAACTAAGTCAACAAACACTACTTACCCAAACAGCTGCCAGAAAAGCCTCTTGCCGCAATAAAAACTCTTGGCGCGATTGCAGGGTGGTGGCAAGAGCAGAAGCCAAATTGTTTTCCAGCTTCTCCAATTTAAACATGACTCCTCTCCAATGAAGCAGGCATTCTCCCGGAGTGAGATCTTGTTTTTGAAAATAAATTGTTGCTGCGTGAGGTATTTGTAGTACTTCGACCATCATCTTGACCTAAGCCCATTCACTTTCGGTAAGGTATGATTCATGTGAGCCAAGATCCTGAACAAAACATTTCAAATCCGCTAATCGTTGAAGCATGAGAAAAGTACTCCCCCAATGTCAATCAGCATTTCCTTGTTAGCACGACGCTTTAAAATTCCATCGGTGTGTGGTGAACGTAGGTGTTGAGCAAGTTTTCGCAATTTTGTTAAAAACTTTTCCGCTCGCCCTTTTTTTAACACGTCACGAATTCCTAACTGCAGGGTGTGCTCAGCACATCTCATGTGGTATATGGTATGGTCGATTGATAATGAATCTTGTATGTCTTTAATCTCTTCATCATCGTCTTCATCTCCTTCATCTTCAATTCTTCATTAAGTAGTTGCACAGTCCGAGTCATATTTAACGCATTGTCAACAACGCAAGCTAATACTTGTTGCTTGCTGATGTTGAACTGCTTCAAAGTGTCCAACAATATTTCCTTCAAATGAGAACTTGTGTGATTGGCTTCAGTATCGACTAAAGCCAACGTCTTTACTGTAAGACCGTGTTCTTCATGGTAGTATTGCACTGAAATACCCAGGAAATGTGATCGAAGTGTAGTGACTCCGTCAAATTTGATAGAAACCAAAGCTCCAGAAAGTGATTCCTTCAACTTTGATCTTTCTTCCTCCGATTTTTTGAGTACCATGCTACGAATGGCTTGACGTTCTAGTTGAATTTCCAAATTTTTTGCAAAGGTACCATTTAGCAATTGAAATCCATCTTCCTGAAAAAATGTCAGAGGAACTCCGTTGTAGACAATCATTTTTAATATTCCGTTTATAAAATCTTCTTTAGTGATGGATGCAGTAGCTTTTCGATTACTTGTTTTAAAAAAAACTTATCATACTACTTTGCCCTTTTTCTTTCTGCAATTTTGTTTTTTTAGTAACTTCAGAGTCTTTTTCTTCAACCCTGTCAAATGCCTGTCGATGATGGCGCTTTAGGTGCCTTTTCAGGTTAGCCGAAGTGCTTCCCTGTTTTAGTTTGGGGATAACTGAATTGCAGGTGTGACATTGATCGAGCATAACTCTGCATCGAAAGTTATTGCCTTCTTCAAAAAAATGTTCATATGCAGCACTCCATCTGTTTCGGGACATTATAATGTTATAGAAATTTCAATTACAATGGATGACATAATTATTATTTTAATACAGTTAGCTGTAATAAAATACAAAGCCGTGAAAAAAAAAACATACAAAACATTAACTCAATTTAAAATCTACAGATTTTGAATACAAATGATTAGCTTATATACAGGGTGTCCGTAAAGTTACTATTCAGTCTTACAAGTTACTATACAGTTTCATTGTATTATATGTAATAGTTTTTGTTACTATATAGTTTTATTGTATTATACTGTATTTAATATTTATTTTTTTTACAGGCCTATTTAATTAAGCATTATTTATTGTATTATAGTTGTAGTTTTATAGCATTATTTAATTAAGCATGCCACGCAAGCTAACTTTGGAGGAGCGCAAATTTATTTTGAAGCGATATTGGAAAACAGAAAACGCACAGCATGTAATTCGTGATTGGAATCATTATTTTAATACAGATCCTCCAACACGTTTGGCTATTTATAAACTTCGAGACAAATTTGATGATACTGGCTCAGTTGCCCATGCTCCGCGTTCTGGTCGGCCAAGTGTGTGCACTGAACAAAATTTGACTACAGTTGCTGAGGCATATGCCAGAAGCCCAAAAAAATCGCTTCGCCGTGCTAGTGCAGAAATTGGTATCAAACGAACTTCTCTACGTAAAATACTCACGAAACTCCACATGAGACCATACATTCCGCGCCTAATTCACGGACTTCTTGAGGATGATCCTGATCGCAGGTCTCAGTTTTGCGAACAGTTCATCAGGATGTGTGAGGATAATCCCACTTTCTTGGACGAGATTGTGTGGACTGATGAAGCCACGTTCAAACTTTCGGGACACGTAAATCGTCACAACTGTGTTTATTGGAGTGACACAAATTCTCAGTTTACGATCACGTCCCAATTGAACCAGCCTGGAATAACTGTCTGGGCAGGAATATCGTCTGATGGAATTGTGGGTCCACAGTTCTTCGACGGAACTGTTACAGGAGAAAGGTACCTGGACAAACTGAGAAATGTCATCGTACCGGTATTGAAACAACGACCAGATTTCAATAAGTTGTACTTCCAACAGGATGGAGCCCCACCCCATTATGCTACAGCTGTCCGAAATTTACTAGATGAGACATTTCCTGATAAATGGATCGGCAGGCGAGGGCCCATTGAATTTCCTCCACGATCTCCAGACATAACGCCAATGGACTTCTTTGTCTGGGGAGTCATCAAAGACTCTGTGTATTCGAGAAAGCCAAGAAGTGTTGAAGATCTTCGACAATTTGTTATTGATGCATTTGCCAACCTTGATCATGACTTGTGCACCAAAGTTTGTCATAGTGTGGTGTCACGTTGTCGAGAATGTATTGAAGCTGAAGGCCTCCAATTTAAATATTTGTCATAGAAATTGTTTGCCTTGATTATTACAGTCTTTTCGGATGTAACACATGTATTTTCTGAGATTTTTATAAACATAAAGGTGTTATTTCTTTTGTTACAAATAAATATTGTAATACAATATCTTACTGTACTGTTAATATATTACAGGGTGTCTGTATAGTAACTTGTAAGACTGTATAGTAACTTTACGGACACCCTGTATATTTAACTCTTTCGCTCCCGCGATCATCGATTGATGATTTCGTGTTTTCAGTGTTTACCTCAAATTTTTTTAAATTGAGTTACAAAATTAGTTTACTAAAAAATTGATTTGGGACTTTATTTTTCATTCGATTTTCATAAAATTTTCAAAAGATCACGCTTATTTACTCACGCATCGGATGATGTATAATTTGTGCACTAATTCTTGGATTTTTATACCCAAAAACGGTTAAAAACGACCAAGAATCCAGTTGCAGACGACAAAATCGGACAAATTCTCAGCACGTGCCAACTACACTAAAATCAAATTGAGATTACATCTTTACCACATAACCAAACCCTTTATCATTAACACAGTCTGAAAACTACTCTTTTGGGGCATCATTTGACAAAATTTCAAGCGATAATAATAAATTTTATGTTTTTGAATTTCCAAATTTTTTAGGGACCTCAAAACCCCCCCAAACAAATTTGAATGGTAAGTAGATAAAAGTAAATTTAGTGCGTAAAGTATATGATATGTTGCTAAATACCGGTTACATTTGAAAGCTTAGGAAATTTGCTTTCCAGCAATATATAACTTTAAATAGTTTAGACTAAGTGGTATATGATATTTACTAATCAAAAATGAGTACTGTACATCATATCAGTTCAAAACCCCCAAAATTTTTTGACTTACCTTCACTAAATTATGATTTTTAGAAAAACTACACCCTATAAAAACATAAAATAAATTGAAAATGTTTCACCAATAAAGTCGTCATTTTGTATCGAACTTCTAAGGAGACAAGCGAAATACAAGTTTAAAAACTAACAGAAGTTTGGCTTCTCTAAATCAACGTTTGCTGTATTCCCCTTGTTTTTCAACAAGTGGGAAGGGTGTAAACAAGCGGCTGTTTCATTGTCAGTGACAGCATATTCTATTTAAACTTGATATTTTCTGAATCTTGAAGAAATTCCCTGTTCAAAAATACATAATGTTACATGGTTTAGGCTAACCTGTAGCAGATAATGACTGATCATATTTTAGGTACTGAATTTAACTACCAAAATTTGGTACCGGTCGGTACCGGTCAAAAAAAAGGTCATGTGCCTCAGAAAATTGCAAATTGTAGAAAACCTAGGCTTTTAGGTAAGTTTTGATTGATGTACATTGAAAGCTTATTTCCTTAGCATCATTTTGCGACAATTTCTATAGAAATTGGTTGAAAATTAAATCTGTAGTGATCTTTGAGGTGAGGGTACTACTTTAATTTCGAAGACAACTACCCCCCAGTTGGGGGGGGGTTAATTTGCATAAAATTTGCATATTCAAAAAAATTTTTTTGTTCTATTTGAAATCCTCAAGAAATGTAGATTTCAACGATATATCACACTTAATGTAGAAGTAAACAGCTGAGTAATGATTTACAAACAAACTTGAGGTACATAATTATGATTAATTATGATTGATTATGACAGTTTTTCGCGCTGCCACCATACGGCCATTTTTTTTCGCTATTCACGCTGGAGCAAAAGAGTTAAATTAGAGGTTTGTTATAGCTATATAGAATACAAAACTGTAAAAGATCGGAGAAAAAGGCAGAACTGCGACGAATCCACCTAATTTAACCCTTTGCGGTCGCAATAAATTTCTCATTGTTGCTATCGCTGATCGTTGTATATCAGCGCATTTTGACAATGTTTTACTAGCTCAAGGCAGTAGTTGTTACTAAATGTTTGTTTAAGTGACTAAATTTCAACCAATTTTGAGCAGTTTGGTATCAAAATGATCAGCATGTTTTTGCCTAAGCAACTGGCCCGTTAACCTAAAAGTTTGTAAAGAATAGGCTTGTAAATAAAACCCTGAATATTGGAAACCTTAACAAAATTTGTTAATTGTGTTGTATTTTTGTTCTTTTCTTTTATATTTAAAAAATTTCAGTCAAAACCAGTCAAAATTCTCCCCTTCGCCCTCTTTGCTGTGGCCCTGAAACCACCCCTTCACGCATTACATAATTACAATCACTTTATTGTATCAAAATTTCACAACTTTCACCGTCTAAAAGCTATACTATGCAATTCAATGCACACCTAAATAAGCATAGGCCCCGAATAATTTCACCTCCTTACCTCCCTACACCGCGGCCCTGAAACTGCCCTTTAGCAAACCACTAGGTCACAATCACCTTCTTGTATCACAATATTGCACCAACTTTCACTTCTGCAAGCAATACTAAGCAATTGCTTTATCGCATGTGCTGTTTCTGACTTGAAAGCTCTTAAACTGACATCTGTACAAAATTGCCTGCATTTTTGCGCCAACATCTCTGTGGCATTATTGTTCAACAGTTTGTCACACAAATGTGACGACATTTTGCTCTGGTGAACTGCGAGTGCCTTACCACCACTTCATTTGTGGATCAAACTAGTCATAAGAACGCATTTAATAATGGTGCCTTAAAGGCTCCTTCCGACCACAACGACGAAATTTGCTTGGGCGACCTATAGACGCCTTATGACCGCAAAGGGTAAAAAGTTTTCAGCTGTAACCTTCGATCCCTTCAAGCGCCTTGACCAACCGAAGTAATCCTATATGAACAAGTCCCGATATGAATTTTAACTTCACTTTTCTCGTCTCCCGGTAATTGATGGCCCAACAATAAGCAAACAATTCATTTATTTATCGCAGATTTCAAATACAACACATGTTTCATTGGCCATAAGACAGAGGGGAGGGCTAAGTGCGAAATAGTGAATATGATGATAAATTCGGCTTATCTTACTTCTACAAATGAAAAGAATCATATTACTATTTCTATATCTACACATTCGTACAGAGCAGCATTCAATAAACGTACCGTACTTAATACTTTATCAAAGCTGATGTACACTGCAGCGTGGCTGTGTAACCAATGCTTTCTTCAATCGGCCCTAGTAGAAATCGGGGCTGTTATTTATAATGGTTTTGGGGTAGTTTTTCCAAATTGGAGAAAGTGGCTTGGATAATTTGTTTTCCGAGTACGAGCCGACTGTAGTCATAGGAGAAAGCAGTATCCATGAGTTGTTTTCCAGGTACAATTCCATCTTGTTCATAATAAATAAACTAAAAGTAATATCGACCCCCTTTGGTCGTGTTAAGTTGTTTTCCATTAGAACTGCGTCTCACAAGTATGAATCATAGCATTACAGCCACGAAAAAACACGAATGTCAATTAGGCATTTAGATCTACGTCAGTTATAAATGAATTGTAAACTGCCCCTATCGCTTGTTCATAATTTAGTATTTTCTCCTTTCTATGTTATTATTTTGTCAGTTCACGTAACACCAGCATCGTCATAGTTTTGTAAGCCTTTGCTCTGTTGGGGTAAATTAAAGACTGCATTTCATTTTCACAGCAATTTTCAAAAACTTAAAACAACTTTTTGTCTCTGGAGCATGCCATTTCCAACACTTCATCATTTTGAGGAGACAAAAACCTATCTATATATTACTCTTACTTTACCTACTTCGCTTAAACTTATTGTTCCGAACTACACTGTGTTTGTTTTTTCTTAGATATTTTAATTCGTGTTGAATGTAGAGTCTAATCCTTCTGAATAGCGAAGTGGGAAATTTCGGTCGTGTTTATACAAGGCGAGCAAAATTAAATTACAGACCACTATTACATAACAAAGGAAGTTAGCAAATTCAGACGTTCTTAAAGTTGAAAATAAAATTACATCACAATCTGCAGCTTGCTGTCACAAGATTCCATTACTAACTATTTATATAGACAGAACAACACTAGGCCTACATATAAGAAATCAATATACTGAAATAAGAAATAAACACTATTAATAAACAAAGGACCTTCGCGGTCCCCTCACGGAACCCTTTAAACTCACGGAACACCACGACACGTTTTGTGGAACCCCTATTGAAGAGCACTGATGTAGAATGATGAAAATGTTTTCGTAGTGAGTAAATTGCTTTTCAACGTTTTCAATCCCCTAACCAAAGTCAGTTAAGTTTAATCAAATCATCATTTTATTGGCTACGTTTCATTGTCCATTATCTTTTTCTTACCCGTAATCGATATAAAATGTGATGCTAGTTTTTCTCGTTCTCTCGCGCTACTCATATCGCAAGTTTAGTCAGATTTATAGTGCAACTTCACCGTTTAATCCACATTAGGAAACGGACAAAACTTTTTCGCCTAGTTACTCTTCAAGTCAAATAACCCAGGTGTACCGACTGCGAAGCGAATGCTCTCACCACTACTCCATCACGGCACCTGACAGAGATGGTGTAATGGTTATAGCATCCGCTTCGCAGTCGGTAGACCTGGGGTTCATTCCCCTTGTCGAGTCATACCAAAAGACTTTAAAAAATGGTATTTACAGCTTCCCTGCTTGGCGCCAAGCACATAAGGGAGGTTGTGGAGAACAAGCCGGCAAGTTCGCTTGTTGTGTCCTTGGGCAAGGCACTTAACGGGATGCCTTCGTCTTTATGTGGCAGACAGATGGTGGGGCCAAGCAGTGTACCCGTCGTGGTGGCCCAGTCTGACGAAAGACCTGCAAACCGAGCATGAGCCCATACGCGTGAATGAATGACAAAGATGAGATACAGTTGCATTGCTATCCTTCACTTGCCAGCAACCCTAACCCAGCTAAAAGAGAAGGCTACCCAACCTGTCTTGGTCATGTAACCTTTGATTACCATGTTAAGTTTTCACTGAAAAAGTGTTGATCAAAACTGGGATAGCACCATAAAAGCTTGTTCAATCATAAATATATTTTTGAGTCATCTCAGATATCTGGTTACCGTGTACCAATGCAGCAGTAGTAGTACTAAAGAGGCATAGTAGGCATAGTACAGGCTTCAAGCAGGTTTCTTCATGCACAGATTCTTAGAAACAATTTAATTTGCTGCTGCTGTAATTGATGGCAAATAGATAATACTTTTTCCAGGATCAATGACAGCAATCTAAGCCAAAGCCTGCATTATGCCATCCATTACTGACTTATGCATATGCAGATCTACCACTGTGCCATGCTATTACTATGTCTATTGTGCCTGTACTATACCTATTATGCCTATGCTATTTCTGCACCATTACTTTTTATAATCACTCATGCAGCAGTAGACCTAGACTATATGGTACTGTTGCAGCCTAAAGTATTGAGTGTTTCCATTGTTGTAGATAGTGCAAAAGTCAAAAACCTGCTACAGCTTTCATTGATCAAGTTCCATGTTTTATGGATTGATCATGAAGAATTATCCATTAATTTTTGGTGTGAACCTTTTATGGTTAAATTGCAGCTTCCCAGTATAAAAAGCGAGACAGTAAAAATGGCATTAGAATTAGCTCTCAAAGAGCATTCATAGTTTAGTTTGTCAGGTCAACGTATTTTGGTCAATCTTGCAATGCACTGTATAAACAGTGTTAAGCAGCATTGTAATTTGATATGCCAACTAATTTTATATACAAAAGCAAGGCATCATTACAGGGGACAATATTTCGAAGAGTTGATTTGTGGTACAGAATTTGAAAATTGCGGAAAGTAGAGTATTCATTCTCGAAGCTTTTCGTCTGACACTTTTCAAGAGAATCCGTTAGAAATAGAGTGAAAAGGTGAAGTGAGTCACTTATATAGAGACACAGTTGACGAAAAAGGAAAAAAAGGAAAAAAGGCTCTATCATGATTGGTAAAAAGAAGCGACCAATAGAAGGAGCGGAAACTAATGCGTGATTTTTAGACCATAAACGAATTCCTTTTGTTTGCATAAATTTGGTTTGGATGTTTTAATGTACGTGGCTTCAAGGGTGGAAAGGTGAAAAGAAGTACGGCCATGGGCAAAAATAGAAAATTTGTTGTCATTATATCCGTGTGCGCATGTAGGATTTTGTAAAAGATGTTGTCCTATGGCAGAAAAGGAAGTTTCAGTTTTAAAGCTTCTGATTGGCTTGCAAGAGCGGGCCAATGTGCTTCGGTCCTGAGAAATATGCTTCTGGAGAATGGTTTTCGGCACTATTGCTTAATCCTCTGTTGTAGCCTTTGAGACGTACGACCCACGTACCGACTATCGCAGTGGCACAGAAATTGATAAACAATGTTGCTTTGATGAAAAGCAGGTAGTACATCCTTTTTGGCTACAGGCAGAAGTTGTCTGGTGGTGTAGACAATGCACGGTTCAACTGCAAAGTAACAGCGTTTGACGGCTGTTTTAATTTGCATTTCGTACCTCAACGAAACATTGCCCAGCCATGGCAAGTGAAGATAAACTGGGCATTTCTTCGGACCGAATTGCGTTGGTCTGCGAAACTGATTCATTTTCTTGGTCATAACAGTGTTGATTATAGCTTCAGGGTTACCGTTGTTCATAAGGATTGATCGAATATTGGAAAGTTTATTTTCAAGAGTAGATTTCGAACAGATAACTAGAGCTCTGTGGACTAGAGTTGAAATCAAATTAGTCTTCCGCTTCATGGGGCAAAAAGAGTTCCAGCGAATGTATTGACCAGTGAAAGTCGGCTTCCTGTAGATAGATGTAACAAATTCGTGATCATTCTTTTCTACCAGGACGTCAAGAAAGGGCAAAGCCGATTGCATTCCTTTTCAAAAGTGAAACGAAGCGATGGATGGAGAGAATTTAGATGAGAGAAAAACTCATTGCATTCGTCTTCGTCGTTAAAAACTGCAAAAGTATCATCGACGTATCGATAATACATAAGTGGTTTGTTAACTCTTTTGAAAAGAGAAGCTTCGTAATATCCGACAAAGATGTTGGCAAGAGATGGGCCAAGAGGTGAACCCATAGCAACGCCATCAATCTGTCGGTGCATTATATTGTTGAAACTGAATTCTACGGAGGAAGTAGCCGTTTGCATAAGCTCAACAAAAACTCCACGAGGAAAAGGAGGCGGAGTAAGATCGCCATCATACAGAGCATTAGCGCAGATTTCAATAGTTTCTGCGAGTGGAACATTAGTAAAAAGGCTACAGACGTCATAGGAGCAAAGAAAGACAGATGGAGGAAAGTTAAAAGTTTTGACTTTGTCAGCAAAAGTAAAAGAATCGGAAATACAGTAAATAGAATAAAGTGAAAGAACAAGATCAATAACTGACGTAAGCCATTGCGCTAATTGATGCTGTGCTGAGCCAGTCATTGACAATATAGGACGTAAGGGTACATCTTGCTTGTGAGTTTTTGGCAAACCATACATTCGGGGCCGTTGTGAACCAGTTGGTCGAATCCTGCTGTAAATATTGGATGGAAGAAGGCCTTCTTTCTTGAGTTGAAGCAACCGTCTTTGAATATGAGCTTCAATCTTCGCAGTGTTGTCAAATTCGGAAGAAGGGCCAAGATTTTCAAATTTAGAGTTGTCTTGCAAAATAAAATACATTTTTAAAATGTAATCAATCTTGTTCATTATGACAACCCCAGAACCCTTGTCAGGTTTAGTGATATGGATATTTTCATTGCATCTGTGGGATCGGGCTGCCTGGATGCACTCTTTTAAAATCAGAAAATCGCCAATGTCAGTTGGATTACCGCAGTAAGCATGGGCGAGGTCGCTTAATCTGGCTTTTAAGGCTGAAAATTGCTCGGAGGAATGAGGGACATGATGTAGCAATTGACCAATGAGCACCTCGAACTCGGCAAAGATCTCTTCTCGTTGAACACTGTGAGGTGGTAAACAAAAATTTAGTCCATGGGAGAGAACAAATTCTTTTTTTGAGGAGAGTTTGTAATTCGAGAGATTAATAATAGTGTCCTTGTTTGGTTTCGCCATGTTGCCAAATCGTTGTTGGAAAAGAAATTTGAGTTTCCGTTCATTCTTGATAGAAAGTTCTCGTTCTTTCCGTTCGTCAATGGTGGCTATATATCTGCAGAATCGAATGAAATCGAAGAAAGACAGAAATTGTCTAACTTCTTGCCACAGTGCGCGCAGTTTGCCTTTCAAGAATGTTATCAACGATTTACTCTTTTCAATTTCATCGCACATAAACGCACGTTCTATATTTGGTGTCTAACGCACTGATGACTTTTCTATTTGAAACTTCACGAACTTAGGGAGCGTTCGTTGACCAAAGCTTCGAGAATAAATACTCTACTTTCGACAATATTTCGGTATCATTAGCCAATATTTCAATGCACTTCAATATGCTTAAAATCAGCGTCATACTGAATCAAGCACAACTTTTTAAAGGATTTATTGGTGATATCATTTGGTTGTCATATGGTAATGAATTAACTAAAAAAATTTAGCAAGCACTAACTAATACATGCATGGAGTTTGGATTAAAATGCACTTTTAGAAAAGTTAGCACTAATGAAACAGGAAAAAGTCTGAAGCTCCTGGATGTTCTTCACATCATTGACAATTCTATCAAATTCAGATTTTTTACTACTAGTTTTATTGAAGAAACAGCTACCAAAAAATTGTTTTTAAACGGAAATTTTTACCACCCTCTATGCATTTTCGAATCTATTGTTTTCAATGAATCTATTAGACTAGGCAGATTAAATGAAGCAAATGAGTTGTATCTTAAAGATTTGGAAAGGCTAAAAAAGAGATATGTAGACTCTTATTTCAACAAAACAGTAGTGGAGAAAATCAGTAATTTAGCAAAAACATGGACTGATCGTTTTGGACCAAAACCATTGAATGAAAACAAAACTACAGATTCTATGCTGATTTGGGTGTTTGCTTTTTCCAATTCACTCCAGCTTACAGCCAAAGAAAAAAGTCTATTTCAAGCTACCATCACGTATAAGTGTTCACCTATCTTTGCCACTATGCTCACTAATTATAAAAAGGTAGCTCATTCAACCACTGAAAATACTGGTCAAGGAAGATCTCAACCTTGCAAGAATTGCGGCTATTTCAACCATTATAAATCTATGGTACATCAAACCACTACCATCTCAGCAGCCAATGGTAGAGTTTTTGCATTGAAGCAAACCTTGGAATTTGGATTGTTCAAATTATAGCAGATATGTGGCTATATGCCGTTTATGTCACAAACAATATATTGGTCAAACCATAAACAAATTTTCAAAATGCTGGTGCCACCACAGATTTATTTGGAATCAATTTAAATATGACAATATTGATGACAAAGCAGTATTATTACATCATTGCCACATCTTTCATAGACTTACACTACAGACAAAACCAGATATTGCAGTTTGTTTTTTTGTAATGTTCGTAGAGCAACTGCCCAAACATCTTTTGTCTATCTACGAAAACATATAACTAGACAAATTAAATGCCACTATTAACATAAATAAAAGGCAGTGGCTACTTTGCCGTCAACGGCATTTTACCCTCAGAGACTATTTTGCCATGAGTTATTTGTGATTGGTCAATCTTAATTACATACTTAAACATGTGACTTTTGGTCGTCTGTAATAGATCAATTTTAAAAACAAATTAAAAAAATTTTGCACCCCCAGTGTACACCCCCCACCCTGTACACTCCCTTCCAGTGTATACTGCCCCGTACATTTTCATACCAGGCCTGGCCCTACGATGTACACTTGGCCTTTCTTTTAATGCTCTACCAGCTGAGATTTGAACCTGCATCCATGGTATCCCAAGACCAGCGCACTAACCACTACACCACAGTGTTACTGGCTGATATGTAGCAAATATGGCAATATAAGCACACGTAAATGATAACAGCAAAATAGTCTCCAAGGGTAAAATAGCCACTACCTAAATAAAATGCTCTTGCCCTCAATTAAGTGATTTTGTAACTATTTTTTTGTTTTTGAAATACTGTTTTAGTTTTGTTTCCTCTCATATCCTAGTGCGTTATTTAACACTTACATCACGGCTTCTATAGGTTATGACCTTTCACTCATTAATATGATATACTGCCCTTTGTTTATTTAGTAGTTAGACGTCTTGTTTTATCTCTCACTTATTTCTATATAAATTAACCTATCATATTACAGTATTAGTTTGAATGTATTTTGAAAGAAGTTGGAGCTAGTTTTATGATCTGTAGTTTTGATAGCTGCTTACATTTCTAGACCCCATGCAGATAAATATTATTGCTTCTTGTTAAGTTTTGAAGATTTTATTATATCAGTACAGTCTTTTCTCTGGTTTACCATTAGTTTGTTTGAAAATATTTAATGTTTTTTTGTGTGATTTTTATTATTTTTTTGCAGAAACTGAGGGTGCATTAGCAAAATTAATTTTTCTTATGGCAAATAAATGTCTAAGCTTACTTTATTGCTGTTTATTAATAGCAGACCCCCTTTTCAACATTTAGCCTGGATATGACAATAGCTTATGCAGGTATGTAAATTGTTGACAGACATAAGCAGTATCTAGATATATGTATCAGGAATAGTATTGCTTGATAGCTGATATCAGTATCAAATTAGGCAGTGGCTATTTTGCCGTCGACTGCAATTTGCCCTTGGAATCTATTTTGCCGTAATCATTCACATGTGTTTATATAGCCAAATTTGTATGATTGCACCAGTGACACTGTGGTGTAGTGGATAAAGCACTGGTCTTGAGATACCATGGTTGTGGGTTCGAATCTCAGCTGGCCAGGGCTTTAAAAGAAGGCAGTGGCTATTTTGCCGTTGACGGCAATTTGCCCTTGGAATCTATTTTGCCGTGATCATTCACGTGTGTTTATATAGCCAAATTTGTTATTATCGCACCAGTGACTCTGTGGTGTAGTGGATAGAGCGCTGGTCTTGAGATACCAAGGTATCAGGTTCGAATCTCAGCTGGCCAGCGCTTTAATAGAAAGGCAGTGTACACTGAAGAGGCAGGCCTGGTATGTAAATGTACGGGGCAGTGTACACTGCAAGGGAGTGTGCAGGGTGGGGGATAGACACCTGGGGGTGCAAAATTTTTTTTTTTGGTTTTTAAAATTGACCAATCAGAGACGACCAAAAGTTACATGTTTAGTACGTCATTGAGATTGACCAATCACAAACAACTCACGGCAAAATAGTCTCTGAGGGTAAATTGCCGTCGACGGCAAAATAGCCACTGCCTTAAAAGAAAGGCAGTGTACACTAAAGGGGCAGGCTCGGTATGAAAATGTATGGGGCAGTGTACATTGGAAGGGAGTGTACAAGGTGGGGGATAGAGACCTGGGGGTGCAAAATTTTTGAAATTGGTTTTTGAAATTGACCTAGCAGAAACGACCAAAAGTCACATGTTTAGTACGTCATTAAGATTGACCAATCACAAATAACTCACGGCAAAATAGTCTCTGAGGGTAAATTGCCGTCGACGGCAAAATAGCCACTGCCATCGAATTATCATTGCTGAAAAGCATTGAGCATTAGTATCAATTTATTCTGTTTTACTGTATCAGCAATACAAATAGTATTGATGATTCTATTAATTTATTTGATATTAAGTTGGCTCCCAAGTAGGCAAATGTAATGAAAACACTAACATACTTTCCTCTTTCACATCCACAATTCACACCTTTTTGGTTGTCGCTACTTTACAGTGGCTGTCAGGTGTGCTAGATATATTCATTTTTCCTTTTAAGCTACAAATTGCACCACTTTGATCAAAGCTTAACAGCTGTCAGTAAATTGTGAATTTTTCACTACATACATTATTTGGTTTTTATGGTTATCAGCAGCAGCCAAAGGACAACTTGTAAGCTGAACCTGAACAATTGATTGCAATAAACAGCCTGCAGAATAAGCTACCAGTATGTTACGCTCTTATATTTACTTATTTCCATATTTTCATCTTAACTGATAATTCTACTTAAAAATTGTCTTGACCCAACCCTCTGCTATTTTTGTCTGCCAAATTTTACATTAGATTTAAAGACAGTTTGCTTGTTCTGTCTTTGGGAAAGGCACTTAACAACACACCTCTGCCTTTATGTGGAAGACAGGTGGCCAGGCCTGGAGAGGGATGGGCTTCGCCAGGCATCTTAGGCTAAGATTTGCAACATGATAAACACAGCCAAAAAGTTGTTCATCTGCAGTGCCCCAACAACAATCGCCACAGGATGAAAGTGAAATGAAGTAAAAACAGTTAAAAGGTATAGTTGCGTAATACAAGAGGATTAATTAAAGCACTAAACAAGAAAATATTTTAAGCAAATCAACTTTCTTGGATTTCTTATATTGTACTATGGTATTGTTAGCTTACAACAGTAATGATTCACATTTCTATTTATTAACTGGGGTTGCCAGTGTGTTTATCACAAAATATTAATTAGATTTGCATCAGTTTAGCCATCTGACCGTCTGAGATGTATCAGTTATTGCATTTTATGAAGCTTTACACCCCATAATCAAAACAAAGTTAATTTTAACTCTTTGTTCTAATAAACCTATATACTTTTTCACACTACAGCAGGTAGCATCCATATTTAATTTCAAAGTTGTTACAGGCCATAAACACATAGACCTCATTCAAGTCCCTATAAAATTCTAAGCTTTTAGCAGCTTTATCACTGAACAGTTGTTTCATGCACTTCATATTTACAATGCAGGCAAAACTGTACAGTGCTTCAACTAATATATGGGTCATGGATGCCTAGCAGTTGTGCCTGCACTTGGGCAAAAACATTTTTTTTTATTATCAATAGATAATATTGGAAAGTTGCTATTTAGCCATCACCATCCATGTGTGTTTAAATAGCCATAATTGCTACATTTGTGGTAGTGACGTGGTGCATGAATAGTGAAGCTGTCTTGAAATGCAATGGTTGTGGATTGGAACCTTTGCTGGCTGGACACTTAGACAAAGGCTGTGTACACTGGAGGGGAGAGCTTGATATGTGAATGTACAGGGTTTTGTACACTGGAAGAGAGTGAGCAGTGTCAGAGTGTGGGAGAGTGTACACTGGGGGTGCAAATATTTTTGTTTAATTCATTATTAAAATTGACCAATCAGAAATAACCATAAGTCACATGTTCAGTACATCCTTGAAATTGACTAATCACAAATGTTACACAGCAAACTAGCCTTCAAGAGTAAATGCTGTTGACAGCAAAGTAGCCAATGCCACAAGATAAAGCCAATTTATTAACAAGAATTATTTATAACTGCAACCAGAATAACAAGCATTCAGTTGTAGGCAAAGCTGGCTTGGTATGGTATAAATTCTTCATCTGACCAACAGAAACCTGGTGGTGGCAAGCTGAGCCAAAGATAGTGGGTTCAAATGTGAGTTCATTTGATAATGCTTTATGAAACCTGAAATTGGTCATGGAATTAGTTTTTCCATCTTTGTTAAATTGTCAACTGAATGTGCAATTTTTTAGAAAGCTCTTAAATGAAAAAAAGGTTGATGTTTGTTATATTGGTAATTTAACTGCTGCAGAGTTCAATGGTAGGTTTGCCACTGTGCCAGCCTCACTATTACTCAAGTAGCCTAGAGCAGCTATCAAGCATATTTGGCACATTTACTAAAAACTTAAAAAGTATCTAGGTGTTTGTATCAGCAGTGTGCAGTGTCATGTATCAATATCAAATTAACATGCCAAAAAGTGTCATGTATCAGTGTTGAATTAAGAGGAATTTCAAGTATTGTGCCCATCTCTGCTTCTTAATACTTTTGATCATTCAATAATTAAGCAGTATTCTCTACTTGCTTATTTTTCAATTAAATTACTGCTGTTGTTTGTCTTGTTTAGGTGCTCAATGTAGTTTCAGAGAGCAGGTTGATCTAAAAAAAGTTTAGCTCCTTACTGCTTCTTGGCCTACCTTTGCCAATTACTTTTGACACTTTTTTGTGTATGTGTGATGTAAAATCAAAGTTACATAATTTGAAGATCAAAAAATATCAGTTTGATGTTGAGCAAATTTGATCTGGCCTGCTTACTTACAAACCATTAAGGTGTTTATCATTATCTAAATAAACTTCATTGCTTCACTGCAGTTTATTGAAATTTTTTTCTTGTGGTTGATTACTAGTTCTGCATTTGTAAGAATGTAACTAACGTGTAATAAGAACATCAATTGTAAAAGCAAGCGATGGGGATCTTTTGATGATTCTCAGCAAAAAGCCAAGAACCAGTATTCTGCTGTACATATTTTAATTAGGACATTTTGCTAAATGCTGCTATTGGTTGACAAATGCTAGCAGCATTTAGTGAAACGTTCTAATTAAAATATGCACAGCAATATACTGGCTCTGCTTTTTTTGCTGAGAACTTCAATTGTGTTAATGATTTTTTTTTATTTATTGCTACACATTTATTAGTACTTGTACTTTTTTTGATCTAAGTTTTTCTTGAATTTTTTTATTCATCATTATTTGGCTGAGCTATGTACAATAAGTATTCACTTTTTTTGAGTTATTGGGTTTTTTCAGAAAGCATCTATAGTTAAAAACTTTAAAGTTCTTTGTTGCTTTCTGACCTTTGCTTTTAGAGTTTATGTATTACTTCTTTTTGCAGTATTTTTGTTTTCATGTTTGTCTGAGTCCTAAAGACATTGTAAGTGCGTTGAACTATCAAATTATCAATGTCTTTTGACTCTCCCGGTGTTCTGTGCAGACTCGCTGTTGGTTGTGTGGTCTAGGTTTAGATTTCAAGGTAGCTGCATAAAATGGCAAGTGCTGATACTGTTCTTGATTTTGGTGATTCATTCACTAATGGAAGTAAAGGGTGAGTCATTTTATAATAGGCTACAAGCATGTTTCTACTGTTTTGCCCAATGTTTATATAAAAGTTTCTGTTTTGTTTGTTGTAGTAGGTCTTAAACAGGTAAACCTGCAAATTTGCAGCATATTGATATTTTTGTGTATATGCATTAATTAATTATGATTGACTGGAGCAATGATATTGTCACCAAGCAGCCAACTTTCTGAGTCAAAATTTTGGTCTTGCCGATAAGTTTTACTTCTAGCCACCCAAGCAGATCAACTAAGAATAATTCTAAAGATTAATATTTAACCAAAATATCACCAGGGCATAGATTAAAATAGGCAGTGACCGTTGTGCTGTCAATAGTGTTTTTTCCTTGGAATATATCTTGCTGTTGAAGTTTAATGTCTTAAAAACATGACTTGACAAAATTTTACCCCTAGTGGTCATTCCTTCTTATGTTTACTTATCTGGTCCTCCACCCAGTTTACAAAGCCTTGATCAAAGTATTCTTTCTACAAATATATAGCCATTGCATTTGATGGCACCAGCACTATCCACTACGCCACAGCATTACTCCATGAATTACAACTTATGTGTTTATTTACAAACACACAAATCGTGTATGGCAAAATAGTTTCCTAAAGAAACATGTTGTCAACGGCAAAATAGCCACTGCCTTAGAAAAAGGCACAACTCCTCAAAGAAATTTCATTACATATGTACAAAGCAAAATTCCAATCAAGATGCAGTCAAATCTACAACCTGTTTGAAGAGGTGATTGCTTAAGGGAGAAATTATGCATAGAATAGATGTACTGTCAATTTCATGACTCTGAGCTCAGGTTTGACAATGCGCTGCTGCTTTATCATATGTTACAACTTGTTGATCTGTACCTGGAAAAACATAGCAAGTTGGGCAATCCATTGGATACTGCACAAAATAGCACATCAGTAATAATTAAAAAATGCAGTGCATTATATTGATCCTGTGCAAGTGTGCATCACCTAATGAGGAGACAGTGCAAAGACCAAAAAGTCAGCTGCCACTTCATTTATTCAATAAAGTGGAATGAAACTAATAATTATAATAATAACTTACTATAATTGGAAATAAAACAATAGACAAATAAAAACAGCACAATAAAATACAGATGTTGTAGCGTTTGGGAGATAACAAAACAATACTGCTATGAACCCTGGTTTCTCCAATCATTCCCGCCTTTATCCCGAGCTTACAGGGTAATGACAGCACACTGGCTTACACCGGCACAGTATGGTACACTGGCTCACAGGACGGTACATCGGCTTACAGGGTAATGACGGTAGATCCAAAGGTCGTTTAACCAGCCTTTCAGGTCTATAAGGCTTCTTGGTAAGGCAGGTTTTCTGGCCTGCAGGGTTCAAAGGGTTAAGTCAGAAACCGTGTTTGGTGAATGTCATTGCAGTCATTAAAAGCCATAGTCAGAGGATTTGACTAGAAATGTGTTTTAAATTTAATAGAAAACCTGTTTTTTTAGTTGTCTTTTTTGTTTGATTTATTTAGTTGTTTGAGCTTAATGATAGGTTTCCTATTTAACTGCCATACCAGTTTACCTTTTGTAAGAATGACATCAGCTTGCTTTACAACAGGTTGTGCTTTTAAATTTGTAAGTTATGAAACTGTGGCTTGTTAGATATGATGCTTGTCTCGCAATCAAGCTTTGCGAGTTTAACATTTTCATGGTTTCTACATTGTGTACCTGTACAAAGCCATTTGTGGCATTGTCTCTTGTGTTTGTAGTAGATATGCAAGGTGTTGGTTTGAGGATAGAAACGCAAAATAACTATTTTGCTTTACTGTTGCAGTGTGATGTCTAAGATAAACACTCCAGCCATTAAAGAATGGATCAGCAAGAGAAGACAAGGAATAAAATCCTGGTCTGATTTTGTTAATTCAAACCAGTTTCGGAAACCGGTCAATGCTACCCAGTGGTCCAAGCGAGTAGTTAAAAATATAGAGCACTTTCAAACAAACTACATCTTTGTATTTACTGGATTAATTGCATATTGCATGTAAGAAAATATGGTTATTTGATTTATGAATACATTTTCAAGTAGTGTTTTTTTAATTCCAATATTAATTGTAGTTTTAGTAGCTTACTCGTTTTAAGTACTAAGCTAAAGACATTTTTTAGAAGTTATTTCACTTCTTCCGGTTATGTTTGTTAATCAGTAGGACTAGAATTGATGACGTTTTTTACAACGTTCCAAAATTTTGGAGCAGCCACCCAAATTTGGGATGCAATGAAATGAAGTTGATGACGAATATTGTTGCTCTGCTAAAAATAAAAATAGATATTAACGCTACATTTTCTAGGATAAAGTCCTTTAATTTGCTGACAGTATGGAAGGTTATGGATTTTTATTCTCTGGTCAAGGCAAAATCTAGCACTTACTTTTGTTCTGCGCTTCAAACCTCCTCTGGAGTTACCTGTAGTACTGGCACAATGTAGTTCTTTTTAGCAGGGAAATCGTGGTGAAATGGCTTTCCCAAGAAATTTGTTTTACAATCTGATTTATGGGTTTACAATTATGCACTTTACGATCTTCTACCTTTTTTTAACTCCACTAGTTTTAATACAAGCCAATTCGTCTCTAGTTTATGGAGTGCTTGATTCGCCGTTACTTTCAGAATTACTTCGCCATTATTGCTCTTTGCCATTGCTGCATTTCTTGGCGCTTGTTACGTCATCAACACCAGAAATGAACATTCTAAAGTGAAAATTCTTGGTAAGTTACTGTAGTGTATTGTACGGGTTGTGTAACCAAACTGATGCATAGTTAACTGAACAGCACTTAATTGCTAAATAAAGTGATTTGCTGAGTATGAGAACACCGAAAAAAATAACGGAATAGCAAAATAGTAAAAGTGTGAACGTTTCTGTTGCTGTAGCAGTAATAAAATGTTTTAATTTATGTTAACGGATTACGAATTTTTTACAAAGTTTTTTTTTTAATTTATGTTTTTAAATACTGTATGTACCATGTGCATTACCTTTTATAGACAAATATTCGGCTGATAGTTTCACACTTGTGCAAATAAATATAGTCTAAATCAGAGGACTGCGATCTTTTTTTTTTGCTGACTGGCCAATTTCAGACTTGAAAGTTTTTAGGCTAGCAATCCATATTGTTTTTTCTGCACAAATCAGCTTCAAAGCATTAGCTGGTGACATTGTTCATCCAAAAAGGTAGTGAACACCTTTTTTTTGGAGGTCAATGCTTTCAGAGCAATCTATATGCCAAATTTTACTTCGGAAGACGTTTTTTCTTTTGTGAAGATCAGTTGCTCTGAGATGTAATTGATAGATTTGGCATCCGTGGCCAAGAAATTTTTTGCCTCAGCCATATTTGGGATCCTTCCAGCAGGCCACAAAATTCACTTCGCAGGCTGTATTTGGCCTGCAGACTACAGGTTGAACTTCCCTGCTCTAACTATTCTATGGGATCGCAACCAGCGTTTTGTCTGTGTGAGTGTGTATTTGGGGGAAGAATTGAAATTCAAAGCATAGGCCATTGATATCAAAAAGCTTTTTGTGCACTTAAACTCATGGAACAGGTTTTTTGCTTAAAATGGTGTTGTCCGGATAAAAGTATAACTTATATCTGGGATTTTTGTTAGAAACTTTATGTTTATTGCAAATTTCCTTTTTGCTATAGTGCGTTAGGGTGATTTGCCATATGTAATGAGGTAATTGAAGAGTAAAGACATCGCAAAATATCATGCCAACCTTGAAGAATGGTTGTTGAATTGTTCTTGTTGTCATGCAAACCGTTAGCAGTACCGAATATTGTTTTTAATTGTACAGGACGTGAATTGTCTCATGCCCAACAATATGGTGCTGCAGCTTGCCTTTCGTTTCCTTTATTTTTCATTGCGGGCGCTGGAGCTGCAGTGTTTTGGGTGCTTGGTAAGTAAAGAAAGTCAGATTGTTGTTGCTTTTTGTGCACACTGATAGGGGTGCTAGAGAACGAACTTTAATAGATATCAAAACACCAGGCAAAAATTGGGTAAAACTTTTTGTTGTAGCTTGGTACCTTATGGTGTCTTCAGTCAAGAAAACGAAGGGTTTTGAAGTTTCTCAAATCTTGCGTGATCTTTTTATAGCCTATTGGTCACACTCATGATTTTGCATCACGACGTTCTGCTCCTAGCTTGAGAAATCATCTTTGGGGTTTACTAGGTACAAGGTCGATTGATTAAACCAACTGGCCAAGAAAGCTAGTAAAATAAGTTATTCAACTAACCATTTGCTGTAGACCTACCGGTGGTGTACAATATACTTACATCAAAGTTTGTAGACTATTAATCATGTGCTATTCCTACAAGCCAATAATCTTTTTTTGAGTAGTTGATATGAATGTGGGTTTGAAACCTATTTCCAGCTTTGTTTTAAGATCTGGTAATAGATCTAGTTATTGACTCGTAACTAGCTTAGTGTTTTGCCACAGCTTTGTGCTCTCACTGGCTGATCCAGCAAATTACCACTTGATTTTCTTAATGATAGTTTACCGAGATCCACTACTATAGCGTGTTGATCTCGCTGGCTGATCTGGCAAATTATTATTTAAATCTTGCACATTAATGGATGACGCAATTGGTCCCAGTTCTGTAGATTGCAGATTGGTACTTTGAAACCCTTAAAAAAAACATACTTTGAAGCCCTTAAAATTGTAAAATATTAGCCGTAAATATCCGATTTAATGATTTCCAGGAATGGGTGTTAAAAGCATTGTTGCATTTAATTCAACAGCCTCTCACTGTAGATTGTAAAGCACAATGTTCCAGCGTTCACCAACTGCAGAGGTTTTCCCAATCTGCGATCCTTGAGAAGATTTTAGGGGGGTTTGTAAGTGCTTTGGTGAATTTCGATAAAGCTAAAAGCAGTTGATTCACTTGATGGTTTGTGAATTTTTTTGATGGATCACATAATTAACTCTAATCGTTGTTGCCAAACTGTGGATCGCGCCCCAAGGGAGGTCGCCTGTAGATTTAAAAAACTTAATCTCCAAAAAAGTCTTTACATTCGTCCGTCAAAGAAAATCCGTAAATTTTTCTTTGAAAAGCATGAGAACAGCATGTTCATCGAGTTTTAAACAAAATTTAAATAGGAGTCTGCAGGCCTGACGATTTCATCAAAGAGGTCCGTGACTGCAAAACAGTTGGGAATTCTTCATTTACTGAAATTCGCACGGCTAATCGGCGTGCTTGGTGGTCGAGTGGCCAAGGTGGTCTTTTCGGTAAGAACGTCCCGTTACCAAATGCCTAAGTTCACACCCCAGTGTCGATGCGGTAGGTCTTGGTTTCGAATCCCACCTGAAGTCAGTTTTAACTAATAATGGTTACGTATTGGCTGATTTTCATTGAGGCCTACATAAATCAAGAGGTCGATCTCCGTTTTCAATGGACCGCTTACTCTTCAACCCTTAATTAATTTTCTTAAAGCAGTAATGAGTGACGCGGTTAAATCGTAATTATTTTCGATTATCTAAGCATATCGCTGAGTGGTTGATTTAGTAACAACTGTTTGCAGCATAGGCTACAGCAAATTGTACCATTAGTTTAGTTGAAATATGGTATAGATGTAAATTCCTGTATTAAATGTAGTCGTGACCAGCTTATCAACTATGCTTACCCTGCAGCTACACTTGCATTTAATGCATTGCTAAATGTACTGTTGCAGCTAAATAGGCGTAACCTAAAACATTATAGGCGTTTTTGCAGCAAAAGAAAATAACGGTTATTGCTGTAGTGCAGGATTGTTTTCTGGATGGCTGCACTACAAGATTTCAAAAATAACCAGCTCTCCTAGAAGAACCTTATAGTTAGCCTACGCAAGGCAACTCGGACCAAAGGCTTTGCAGAACACAAAAATTAAATACTTAAATACCCGTGACAGGCAATCGTGATCTTGACTAACAAAATTCGGAAAACATAGATCCCGCGATTTTTTCCTTATTTTGAATTTTTAATGCTATTTATTTTATTGAAGACTTTAAAAGGATATGGAACCAAACAGGGCTGAGTTTGAGACATCCGCTTGATTTTGTTCTAAAGTGCCTGTTTAATGTCATGTTTTGACGTGTGAACTGTTGGGACTGATTTTTGCTTGCACGCACTTTTATCTTTAGCAGGCAGACAGGTGGTGGGGCCTAGCATTTAAGGTGACGTAGTGTCTGAGTGTGGCTAAAGACTAGCCAACGTAGCGTAAGCTCATGCGCATCACAGCACAAAAGACGTGAAAAGATGCTTCTTTCCTTAGGTAGCCACTAGCCTATCAGTTCCTCTGAATTGTGATAACAATACTTCAAACGATGTGACAATTATCCGTGGCGTGGTCTAGGTTGTCGCTGGGGAGTTATGTACCGTTATGTTATGTACCGTATAGTCATGTTATGTATGAATTAAGTGAACTAAAGCACTATAGGTTGACTGTGAACAGTGCGAACGCGATCGGTACATAAATTTCATTGATCGGCGATCATACAGCAGGGCATCGATGCACTCTATAAATATGCGCTGCTGACGTTTATGCCGCGCGTAATGCCGTTCTGTTTTCAGGGGTCTCGTTTTTTCTGATCAGCCTTCACGCTTCTTTTCACACCGCACCTGAAGAGGGCGCTGCAGGAGAGGATGAACCATTCATGGAGACTGTTTAAAAATGCACTTACAAATATAATGTAACTTAAAGAAAGGTTATTATCAGTTACACCAATGCTGTTTTTATCGCAAACGTTATCTAAGCAGTGCAATACGTTTATAAGATTAAGTCAAACAAATAAAGTCTCCAAGCAAAATCTTTTTCTTGGTAGTTTTGTAAATCAATGTGTTTAGTACAAATTTGTGTAAAATTTCTTTGTGTTTGTACTGTAGAATACTAAAGTGTGTTCTCATCTGCTTTTTTCACATCTTCAGCTAACCTAGCTAGAAGTTTGTGCCGTCATTTATTACGCGCAATGGCGTATTTAATTGGCTGTCATAGCTTCGCTGCTTGTCGATAGGCACAAAAAAATGGTATAGAAAAAAAGCTGGAAAGTTCGCCTGTTGTGACATTGGGTATGGCATCAGCATGAGTTTATACGCGCGAATGAAAAATGGGAATGGGAAATTGCCGTGTTAAGGGGGGTAGGAGAGGTGATCTACTGGTATGCGTGAAATCGAATTTCTTCGCCTAAAAACTTGGAAATACCTTAACTATGTTTACTCTGACGGTCCTTTTTCCTCCATTTAAGAAAGTAAACGTTTCCATGGTTACGACATATCCACTCCGTTTCTGTAAAGTAAACGGTTTTGGGGTGATTGCTTTTCTTGACCTCATCAAATCAATCCATCAGTGAGCCAATGTGAAATCGTTTGGCTCTGCGTTGTGCATCTCTTAACGTCTTTTTCGTGCACTTTATAACCTAACTCACCATTACTTCTTGGTAAAAGTTAATTTTTGAGAAATCTTTGTGTGCAGCGATGGTATAGATAATTATGCTGTTCGTCTTGTCAGCAATTACCTACAATAGCCTACTAATTTTCTTGAAGAACTTTGTCACAATTGTATGTATACGCAGGACTGGAGGTGCTATAAATAAATGTTGGTTCGCAGTTGCTGTCATGACGTTGAGTTGCATTCGGTAGAGAGTAGAGTTGTTGATTTTCCGTTGTTTGTTTACCAAAACCGGGAAACATCCAACCCAATTCCCGGTTTCGGAAAAAAACGCGCATCTAATTGTACACAAGAAGCAAAACATCTTCATTCAACTTGGCAAAAATTTATTAAAGCTCGAGTTCATAGTTATTATAAAAACTCAGAAAGGTGACAAATTTCTCGCTTATCCATTAACCAAATTTGGTGGTAAACAAGCCCACAGATGAGAAAGCCTGTTCTGCTCCTGTTGAGCGAGCTGAGATGATCAGTAGAGCATTGAAAAAACTCTCTGGTCTTTTTAACGTAAGGGCAAAAATTAAATGTTTGGCGCTACTTCTTTTTGGAAATATGTGGTATTGGCTATGTTACCAATGATTGCTTTCCATCCGGGTATTTTGTAAAATAA
Organism: Trididemnum clinides; assembly: GCA_963675345.1. Classification (NCBI taxonomy): domain Eukaryota; kingdom Metazoa; phylum Chordata; class Ascidiacea; order Aplousobranchia; family Didemnidae; genus Trididemnum; species Trididemnum clinides. The sequence goes on along the minus strand of OY776302.1, from coordinate 8,038,885 downwards.
ACTTTAAAACTACATTAAAAAAGGTGCTAATTTTTGAAGATTTCCTGAAAGGGTATCCCGATTCTCAGACCTTGGTAAAGTTGTAAGTTTCGTGAATCCTGCATCAGTAGCATCCTGTTGCAAGTGCAAACTTTGCAAATGTATTAGTGTTGGCAATTTATTTTGCTTTTGTTTTCTCAATACGAAAAAACTCGACAATCGGATGAAAATAACGAGCGAAAAAAAGAATGCAGGTGACAAGACGAATTGACGTTTAACACGCCTAAATTTTTTCAAGTTACATTGAATAAATTTAAGAAAGGAGCATGATCACCGCACCTGACAAAAACATTAAGAATAACAACTGAAAACTAAAACAGCATTCAATCAAATAAAATTTTACCTTACGTGAAAATGCCCGATAACAGCTAAAAAAAATACATCTCTCTTAGTGCCAAGCTGTTGTTACCCTAACGAGGTGAGCTAGCAGGTACTACACCTTGGCCAAGGGTGACCTGGGAGCGACGACAGTTAAACAGTTAGCTCCATTAACACTATAGGCATAACCCTGTCGCCGGATGCATTTACAGTCTTAACTGCCCAGGACTTTGCATTTTGCAGATATGTAGTGGCATGTAACAGTTGGTTTGAATTTTATGACCTGATTTAAAAATTTAAGAAAATCATTGGCAGTGTCCCTGTCAATTTAACTCAAATTATCATTTAATCCAAAGAATTAAGTTAATCATTTGATTCAAAGAATTGACTAAAGTTTGATGGACCTATATCGCAGGTAAATCTTTCTTGTTCTTCTTCATCAGAAAATGCTATGAGGGGCAGTTGTTCCCTGAAGTTGGAGATGAGATATAAAATAATGATTTGCTCTTTTAAATTGATTGCTCGAAAGTGGTTGGCAGGTTCTGGAAAAGAGAGACAGAAAATACCTAACTTATTCTTTCACTTTTTCTCCTACTTGGCAATGTTTAAAAATCATATCTTTAAATAGGGTTTTTTTATTTGCCATATTTATCCTCCATTCACAAGAAAGCGAATTGTATCGTTATACTTTGGACGGTAAGTCCGCACTCGCTTGGGAGTTTCCATTACCGTGGTGTCTAGGCCCCATGTCTTCTACATAAAGGCGGAGGTGTCCCGTTAAGTGCCTTGCCCAAGGACACAACAAGCGAACTTGTCGGCTTGTTCTCCACAACCTCCCCCTAAATGCCGAGCGCCAAGCAGGGAAGCTGTGAATACCATTTTTTAAAGTCTTTTGGTATGACTCGACAAGGGGAATGAACCCCAGGTCTACCGACTACGAAGCGGACGCTCTAACCACTACGCCATCGTGTCGGGTTTTCATGCGTCAGGATTTTCCGAGACATGTTCGGGATTTTAGTAATATAATCTACGTCAGGGAGAAACACTAAAAAGTGCTCAAATGTCAGAAATTTTAGTTTTTAGTCACCATAAGTGGCCAGCCAAATCCGACCCGTTTGTTTGAACGGATTCAGTCAAGCCTTCCACGAGTAGCACGATTGGTGACAGCGAGACAGGTGATTACTTTTCTTTTTTTTTTTAGAGAACACTTCTATTTGGGGTAACACAACACGAGCTCCAATATTAACAACCGTTATTTCACCGTAATATTAGGCCCAAAATATATGCTAATATAATTAAGTGAAATAGTAATAACTTTTGGTAGCCTTGCAACAAGAGTGACAAATTTTAAACTTGCATGCAAAAGGCATCCTAATATTTGTTTACCAAAAGTTGCAACTCTGGCAACCCTGCTGTCAATACCGTAGCTTAAAATGTGAACCTGACCAAAAAATGTGTCCGGAATTTTGCCTCATCAGATATGATAACCCTATCTTTGAGCAATCGAAAGAAGTAGGCTACCAGTCTTAAAACAATGCCGCCATGGTGTAGTAGAATCGTTGCGGGCTTCAGAGCAAAAGGTCTGGAGTTCAAAACTCTATAGAAATTAAAAACACCGCTGTTATTCGTCGGAAGGGCATACGAAATTTAAAGCACTACGTTGTTCTAGTACAAAGTCTGGTTCGAAAGCGAGTGTGTAGTGGTAGACATACATTAAATTAATACGTCTGAGCCTGCAAAACGCGGGAAAAAGGACGTAAAACCGACATAGGCCAATTGATCTCCTGATTTAAATCTTTAAAGCATTTGATGAACTTGGGAAGTGATTTAATATCTTTGAGTGCTGCAAGTAGTTTGTTCCATGACAACGGGTCTCTAAATTTTAGCGTTTGTTGTGTGAGTTTTTATCTACAATATTGAGCGCACAATTTGGACCTGTATCGAATACAAAAAGTGGCTTTCTCGCTAAAAAAGTTAAAATCAAAGATGTTTGAAAAAGCTGTAGAAAGAAATTTATTAAAATATTTATGAGTAAACTTGGCAATTTCAAGTTGTCCATACAGTTGCATTGTTAGCAGATTGTGTTATTTAAACACGTTATTGTTTTTCTGCTTCTTAGTATTAATCAAATGAAATGCTTTCATTGAAACATTTGCAACTTTTTAATCATAGTTATGTTGTCATGGCACCAAGATATTGCGCAGTATTGCACATAGCTGTTAATAAGAGAGTGATATGAGGCTAGCTAAAAACTTTTCTCAAGATACTGTTTTATTTTATTATTATTTATTTATTTAACAGACCCGTTAACTTTCAGCAAAGTCAACTTTAGTCCAGCATAAATCACACTAGAATAGCTCAACGAGAGCAAACAAACGCAGAGCATAAACAACCAACAAACACAGAGTTGCAGAGATGTTTGAAATCCCTAAGAAGGCAAAAGCCTAACGGTCATGAAGGAGGAGAAAGTGTTTATAAAACTGGCTGGTTAGGAAATCGTCCGAATTTACCAGTGAGGAAATCCAGATATTACAGGAATTTGCACATCGAATCATAAAGCAAGCGACCCATTTTTGAATCAATGCTTGAAAAGTACATATATTGTTCTGTACAAGAGTCGAAGATATACTTACTCGATGACGCAAGTTAAATAGTATCCTGTAAGCATTATTGTAGCTTACCCGGAGACGGTGAAAGGTAGATTGTCGATAAGACGACCAGATACTACTGCCATAGAAACTGTACATAAACGTGCGAAACAAATAATTTTTTACGTTTTTAGAACAGTCGGAGAATTTACTACGAAGTCTATTTGCTGTACCATAGACATAGCGAAGCTGTCGGTACATGTCGATGTCATCTTGCAAATCACATGTTAAAAGAAAACCTAAATATTTCACTTTTTCTACATAATCAATTACACAGTTACCTAATTGTAATTTGGGCACGCAATTCAACTTCAAAAACTTAGTTTTAAACATCATTATTTTGGTTTTAGAGCAGTTAAAAGAGATATCATGGCTTTGTGCATATTCATAGCAAACATCTAGCAACTTTTGAAGGCCTTTGCAGCTAGGTGCAATACAGCATATATCATCGCCGTACAAAATATTATTTAGACAATGTTAACCAATAAAGCAACCAACGTTAAGTTTGTTAAGGGTCTGTGAAAGTTGGTTCATATAGACAGCAAATATAAAGGGACTCAAAATGCTACCTTGTCTCACTCCATTTGAGACGGTAAAAAACTTAGAATAAGTAGTACCCCACCTAACACAGAGAAGTTGACTGGAATACCAGTTAGCTAAGAGTTTTACAAAAATCTCAAGAACATTGCATTCAGTAAGTTTTTTAAACAAAATATGATGATTAACTTTATCAAATGCTTTAGAGGCATCCAAAAAGGCAACAAACACTGGACTTCCATGAGTATTGTATTGCAAAATGGCTTGTTTTAATAAAAAGAGGCACATGTCAGTACTATGTGCAGGATTAAAGCCAAATTGGTTATCCACACTCGACAAGAAATTACTAGTCATAAATAATATGTAATGCTCAAAATACTTTGAAATTACGGTGGGTAGAGCAATAGGCCTGCAGTTGGAGATGGCAGAGACGTTACCATGTTTGTTTTTCGTTATAGGTGTGATAACTGAATTAGTGCATGAAGCAGGTAGGTAGCTATGAACAAGGCAAAGGTTGAAAAATATGCTAATATGAAGGTATATTATTTCATGTGCAAATATAATGTGATTTGCTGATAAGCCATCAAGTCCTCCAGCACAGTCTGGTTTGAGTTTCTGAGATAGAGACCGGGCTAAATCTACCGTACATAAGAACTTTTTCACCTCATCAAATTTGTCAGTTTTATTGTGTGGTCCCATTGTTTTGCTTTTCGAATGAGTGGTACTCAGATCAGATGACTTACTGCTGTTAGTAGAGTTAAGTAGTTGTTGGTAATGATTTTCCCACATATTTACAATATTTTGTGTGCCAGAGACTCCATTGATTGTTGCAGGCAGTGCAGTTGTTTTAGGAGATGACTGAATATTAATATTTTTCCAAAATTGGTTTGTTGGATGATTGTCAATAAAACTACATGCCAAGGTATCGGCAGCTTGTTTTCTCAGTTTCTTTTTATGCTGTCCGAATAACTTTTTAATTTCTTTTTTGTGTTTTCTGATGAGTTCAAATACCGGACCAGTTTTAGGCTTTGAAGAATTGATCCAAGTCAGGTAGCTAGTTTTGGCTTTTTTATGATAGTTTTTCAAGAGTGCAGACCAGTTAGGTATACGCGGGTTGCGCCGAGAGTTGTATACTTGCAAGTGTAGAGAAGCTTGTAGGCTGTTAATAATGCCCTGATAGTATGTCGATATACTCTCCAAATGAGCTGAATCATTACACCCAGCATTTTTGCAATTAATAACCTCCAACGGTAGCAATAAATTAGATAAATATGATTTAGTGGATTGGTAATAATCAGCCTTTTTTCTAGGGGTCAAATTTTTCTAATTGATCTGTTTATAGTCAGATGATTTTTGATCACGTATGTTGCTGTGGTGATTTATAGCAGAACTGTAACTTATCTTGACAAGTAAAGGATGATGATCAGAGCAGATGTACTCTAGTAGGACTTCTATATTAATTACAAGGCGATGTGCCATAGCAGATGTAACACAATGGTCTATCCATGAGGTAGAGTTGTGACTATCGCTAATATATGTAAACGAGCTATCAGGCAGTAAACTGTTATCAGAAATGGTAGTTATTATCTTCACAGAAATCCATAAGTATTTTCCAGAATTGATTACCCTTTCCAGCATTGAAATCACCCAATATAAATATTTCCAAGGCAGCATTAATGTTACAGAAAGAACTTAGTTCACCTAAGTAAGTTTGATATGCATCAAAATTTTCAGGGCAGTAGTATGGAAGATACACATTTAAAAGTAGAATTTGACTAGCATCGTTGTCTAGTTTCAAACCAATGATTGAACCACTATGACTTGTGATTCGTGTGGCTGGCAGATTTTTTCTCCAAAGGACAGCTGTACCCCCAGAAGGTCTGCCCTTTCTAAAGCCGTCATAATCGTCAGTAGGTGTATAGCCATAAGCATAATGATCATCACTAATGCTGGAGAGGTAATCCAAGTTTTGCTTGGTAAGCCAAGTTTCTTGCAGAAATATTATGTCATAAACATTGCACAGTTTTTGAACATCAGGTATAGAGTTTTTAATACCTCTACAATTGTAGGATATTATTGATTACATGGTAACTACATCTAAGTTTTTGCAGCAACTACTGCATGAAAGATGTGCTTTCCATGAAAGATGTTCATTAATGGTATCCCAATTCCAAATACCAAAAACTTGGAATTGCATACTCGTTTTAGATGTTTGTCTTTTATTGAACTGATATCAAAACAGGTGGAGGAAGACTATTTGGAATTCTAAACGCAGCATGTATGGTTTTACCAGTATTAAGTGTTAACATATTTGCAGAAAGCCAGGCCTCGACTTATTTTAATGGAGAATTTGTAATTTCATATAATGCTTGATAAGAACTGCTGTTCAAAAATAAATTGTGTCGTCAGCACACATTATCACTTTGCTTGTCGTTAAGCATTTAGGAAAATCATTTATGTACATTAAAAATAGAAAGGGACCAAGAATTGATACCTGTGGCATCCCTACCACAATTGGCTTAGAATTTGAAATTTTACCATCGATTTTCGTTTGCGCAAAGCAACCGTTCAAATAGCTTCTAAATCATTCGTTTGCTACCCTTCTAACAGTAGAGTGATTTAGCTTTGCCAAAAGTATACTATGATCAATGGTGTCAAAAGTCTAAAAAGATCTAACAATACACCAAGAGTATGACGGCGATTTGGGCTGATGGCCGTCTCATGGGCTGTGACTGAGGTGTCATAGCCTCAACACTGATTTCCCAACACTTGATTTAATTTGAAATTGTAATGAAGAAACCGTTATCCACAAATAAGCAAACCATAACGAACAATCATAAATTAACAAATAGTACCGGTACGAACTTGACTGGCAATTGTGACGCTTCGTTTTCTTTTTTAAGGCAATTCAGTTTGCACAAATTTTGATAGATATAAATTTAAGGTTCTGCACAACAAAAAATACAAAAATTCATTACTAAATAACACCGTAGCCTTTACAATAGGCAGTGGCTATTTTGCCGTCGACGGCAATTTACCCTCAGAGACTATTTTGCCGTGAGTTATTTGTGATTGGTCAATTTAAATGACGTACTAAACATGTGACTTTTGATCGTCTGTGATTGGTCAATTGAAAAAACCAATTAAAAAAATTTTGCACCCCCAGGTCTCTATCCCCCACCCTGTACACCCCCTTGCAGTGTACACTGCCCCGTACATTGACATACCGGGCCTGCCCCTTCGGTGTGCACTGCCTTTCCTTTAAAGCCCTGGCCAGCTGAGTTTCGAACCCGATACCATGGTATCTCAAGACCAGCGCTCTATCCACTCGACCACAGAGTCACTGGTGCATATATAGCAAATTTGGCTATATAAACACACGTGAATAATCACGGCAAAATAGATTCCAAGGGCGAATTGCCGTCGACGGCAAAATAGCCACTGCCTTTACAATACTTATGTTGTCTAACAACGGAGCTCTATCCAACTGTCTGTTTAGCGAGGTTTCCAAAATAATTGAGAAATGAGGTACGCAGACAATTTACGCTTAAAACCGAACGATGATTGATCGAAACAAAGGGAACTGATTTATTTGAATTTAAAGCCTAATAACATGTGACATTATACGGCAGTAACAAAGAGTATATTCTTTATCTTCATAAGATTTGGTACTATTTTCAACCATTACAGCAGCCTCGAGGCTAGTGTAGTGATTTTTTCTATTAGCGGGATTCTAATAGTGCGTTTTGTTGCCTGTGGTGAAGATTGTTCCTCGATTTTGAAAGCAACTTTTTACGTAAGATCCAAATGCCTACTTGACATGATGTGCTCAGTCCGATGCGGTACAAGTATTCTTAAGGTATTGCACCTTGTTTCTTTTTCATTCTACTCCCATTGTTAACCCTACTAGGAGCAAAAATTTTTTCAACAGTTCTGCATTTAAATTCACGAAAAGGTGGCAATTCATAACAGAAATTTTTTTCATATAAGTTTAGGATAATGTAGTAACCAGTAAATATTGTTTTTGTCAAACCTTTGCTTTTTGACACCAATAAATACGCTTTCAAAAATATTTGGAATCTTATGGATCCTAACCAATCTTAACATAGCGGAATAGCTTTCCTAGTGCAACAGGTCTTCCTATTAGTATCCTGATTTCAAAAAATGGTGTGTTAAGTTTAGGTATGCCATTAGTTTAGGCCATTATTGACGGTGGTACATCGTGGTTTTTATTATTGAGCTACTTGTTTTTATTCTGCGTGTGAGTAAGCTAAATTTTTGATAATTCAAGAAGCATAGGAGTCCACTACTGGGGTTTTTATTGATTAATTGGCTTAGCGTAGTTCTGCATGTAAGGCTGTAGGGGCATCACTTAAATGTGAATGTGCAAATTTACGGGAATTCATATTAAGTATGGCATTACTGACTCGCGAAAATACGAAAATTCATATTCAAATGTGTAATTGTGAAAATAAACATTCAAATGCGGACTTGAGAAAATACAAAAATTTTTACTGGTAATTGGGTAGTAAACATGTAATCACAAAAATATTGAAAGTCACAAAAATAAAAGGCAGTGGCTGTTTTGCCGTCGACGGCAATTTGCCCTTGGAATCTATTTTGCCGTAATCATTCACGTGTGTTTATATAGCCATATTTGCTACAATTACACCAATGACACTGTGGTGTAGTGGATAGTGCGCTGGTCTTGAGGTACCATGGTTGCAGGTTCGAATCTCAGCTGGCAGGGCATTTAATGAAAGGCAGTGTACACCAAAGGGGCAGGCCCGGCATGTAAATGTATGGGAGAGTGTACACAGGTTGGAGGATAGAGACCTAAGAGTGCAAAATTTTTTTAATTGGTTTTTAAAATCGACCAATTAGAAACGACCAAAAGTCACATGTTTAGTATGTCATTAAGATTGGCCAATTTCAAATAACTCACAGCAAAATAGTCTTTGAGGGTAAATTGCCGTCGACGGCAATTTAATTTAAAGCTAAGCTGATAAGTTTTTAAAAACAAATTTTTTGCCAAAATTTATTAATGAAATTTGGTATTGGTTTTGATGCAGCTTTTCTTTATTGCAGCTGTGGTTTTGATGCTGGTTTTCTTCATGGAAGTAGCTATTTTGATGTCAATGGCATTTTACCCTTGGAGACTATTTTGCTGTAATCATTCATGTGTGTTTATATTGCCATAATTGCTGTATTTCTGCAAGTGATGCTGTGGTGCATCTTTAGTGCACCTGCCTTGAAATGCAAGGATTACAGGTTGGAGTCTCAGCTGGCCGAGCACTTGGACAGTGTTCGAGAAAGGCAGTGTACACTGGAAGGGGAGGCTTGGTATGTGAGTGTATGAGGTGGTGTACACTGGGAGGGAGTGTACAGTTTGGGGAAAGCACACCTAGGGGTGCAAATTTTTTTAATTGATTATAAAAATTGACTAATCAGAAACGACCAAAAGTCAAATGTTCAATATGTCATTAAGATTAACTGATCACAAATAACTCACAGCAAAATAGCCTCCTAGGGTAAAATATCATTAACAGCAAAATAGTAACTGCTAAAGATTAAATTTCAGCCAATTATAATACTTAACTTATGTTAAATGTAAAAGCTGAACAACATAAAACTTCACTTTGTTCATTCCAATTCTATAGTCACCATTTAACATAATTTGAAACAAAAAGTTCAAATGTTTTTGTGTTTGAATAGTTTTTTAGTGTAAACAGGGTTTTTTTAAGGAAAATGTTAGGTGCCTGATAAGGACCTGTAGGGCCCCAAAAAATATTTGACAATTAAAATAATTAGATGTGTTTTCACTCTATTACATAGACATAATTTTCTCTGATTCAAGGGACCTGATTTTCACTTTTAGGTACCCAAATCAGGTTCCTGAAATGCATTATAAAAAACCCTGGTTTAAGTAGTTTTATCTATTATCAATGCTGAAAAGACAAAGATATCGATGTCAGCAAAAAAAGATTTGCATCAGTTGAGCTCTAGTTATATTAATGATAGATTTTTATTCTGCTGAGATAATGTTTCATTGTTTTTTGCAATTGCTTTGGTAATGTGATTTTATCAAAGCAGTTGCAAAAAACATTGAAACATGTACACACCAAAATAACACAATATTTTACATCTATACAAAAAATACATTCATATGAAGGCAGCACTAAACACAGCAAAATAATACAACAATTAGCTCCTACCCAATAATATAAACTAAACTAAACTTTTCATCAAACTATAAAGCAGATTGACAAATGTAATCCATTGCTTATAGCTACAAAAATTTTCAATAAAGTCAGTAAAACAGTGGATCTTTGGTTAGACATGATTAGTCTTTAAGATTGCTGTTGTTAAACAACTTGGTATTTCAAAAGAAAGATGATATTAACATTTTGTACTTCAAAACTGAGTTTTATTTTCACAATCTTATTGCAATTTATGTATAAAAGAATCACTAATTCTGATTGCAATACCCTTTGAAATGTGTTTTGCTGTCTTTGAATAAGCAAATATGCTCTTTTGCACTGAGTGATGCCATGGCATAGTGGTTAGTATTGCTGCATTTGAATACCATAGTTACAAATTTGATTTTTTTCAAGAGGCACTGTACTTTGCTAAAGGCAGTGTACACTGGGGCACTGAGCATGTAAACATAAAGGAGGAGGGCATACACTGTGGGTGAATTTTTTGTGAAGTGATGTGTTTAGTACATCTTGGAAATTAACCAATCCCAAACAATTAAGAATCATATCATCAATAAATACAACATACAAATTGACCAATAACAAATCTTCGACAGCAAAATAAGTTCCAAGGTAAACTGCCATTGATTGTAAAACAGCCACTGCCTCATAATGGTCAGTATGATTTAATCTTAACTAATTATGTTGGCTAAATATGTTAGTGCACAGCCATGCAATTAAAAGCAACTAAACAGACTTTATATGCAATTTTGTTGCTGACAGTCAATATATAAGATTATTTTTAGTCAGGAGTAATGTGTTTGTGAGGTGATTATAAATAAAAACAATTCTGCTGTTTACAAGAAGCTTTAAATTTTTGATTATGAATTTAGGTAGGTCAGCAAGGAGAATAGTTTAGTAGTTGTGGAGGTTTGTTGAAATTGTTTGTTTTACAAGTTATAGTCAAGTGTTAAAAATAAGCAATCACATCACTTTCTAGGCACTTACATTTTCAATAGAATATCTTTTGCCATGAGCTCATTGTTTTGCCATGCTCAAATGTGGATTTAGTCAAACTCCCTAGGCTTTTATTTCAATTTACATTACAGATTCTGCTATAAGCTCCAAAAACATTCCAGTAATGTCAGTTTAAATGTAGCTTTTTGCACAACATTGGTTTTGAAAAAGCTACAAACTTTATTGCGTCTTTATTTAATTTTAAGAAAATACAGTTGAACCCATAAACCACATTATGATTTCACTGCATTATATCTATTACTAGTTTAAAGTACCAAGCTTAATTCCTAACAGTTTCTGTCCAGATTTCTTGGTTACAGATTTAAATAAAGTATCTTTAAAACAATTTTATTGTTGCATTTTATTAAATCAATTTCACCAAATTTTCTTCTTTGCTTCAACAGTTTATTGTTAGGATATGGCTAGTCGTACGAAAGAAGGTGATCTTAGTAAAGTAGAGTTTGCAACATCTGATGGAGTTGATGTTGTTCCAACATTCGATTCCATGGGTTTAAGAGAAGATTTGTTGCGAGGAATATATGCTTATGGTAAGAAAAGTTCTTTTCAAAGTGGAAGTTGTTAAAGTTCAATAATAGTCAAATATGTGAGGGCTCATCTTTGAAACATCTAAAACAAACATGCCATTTGTGGACTGTTGTGTGGTCTGCATGGAATTCATCATAATTCTAAGATTCTTTGTCAAATCAATTAAATCATCATTTTTACGTATTTATATGTATTCATCATTTTATGTATGTATTTATGTATGTTGCATTTTTGTACTAAATATCTTCTAAAAAATACTGGATGTGACTTGAATACGATGTGCAACTAATTCACAAATAGAAACAGCTGACATTGTGGCAGTTTCATGGGAAGGTACAGAGCAGGTTTATGCTGAAAGCAAAAAACTAAACGCATTTCTTCGTAAACACATAGTAATTGAAAGGAAATGGCTAAAAGGTCTTAAGACTCTCAACTCTATCATCACTGATAATTATGAAATTGCAAGTGGGTGTGCAATTAAATTCAAAAAGTTTAGCTGTGCTTTCACTGTAAACCTACACTTGCACTCTAGTGCTTTTATCTCTCTGAAACGAGTGAGTATGCACCTGTTTTGTTGTGGACTAAAAAAGCAGACTTACTTTGCCATTTTAAGTCACACGTCTCTATCAAATAAAATCTATGGAAAAAATTTGATAGCATTTTTGTGTCAATAGTTTATTGGTGCCACTCATACTCAAATAAATATGATACACTTTTTTGGTAGCGGTTAATGCTGCAAAAATCTTTTTTAAATGAATTATTGCAAAGAAAAGTTAAAAGGTTAGTCAAGAACTATATAAGACCAGTGCGGGTATTTAAAAAGTCATCTTGAGTTGCTTGTGATTTTGTAAAAGCAAATTTGTTTGACTAAGTTAGTGTGATATTTTCCATAGAATCGATCACAATTGTTCAATAAAGTTGTGACACTCGCTTGCCTGTGGATTGCATTATATCTGTTCCTGGACTAAGAAGTAAATGATAGGCCTTACTCATTTTTTTTTTTTTTTGAAGAAATCATTGTAAATTTGGTCTGCCATTGCAAAGGTTTGCACGTGCCTGGCCTGAAGAATGAAATAGGTGAAGTGTCTGAATTCATGCATACATACACACTTATGTTGAAGGGAGCAACAGTGCGAAGATTGCCTGAAGACAATCACACATTGCAAGCTAGACGAAAAACTGAAGTCAATTGTGTAGATAAGAGAGTTAAACTAAAATATATGAAGCAGCAAAACATGTTATGGAAAAAATGGTGCCTTCTAGCTGATATCAACGAATACTGTTATTTTAGCAAAGATCTTCATTTGCTAGTTATGTGTGAACATCTGCATATGATTTCTATCAGTGATGATGTGTCTATAATAATTGTTTGAATTTAGATGCACCCTCAGTTAAAAGACGCCCTAGATTGGAAACCACACAAAATAGTATTTGCTTCCTTTTGCTAGAAAGCGCATAAAAAGATATTAAAAAATAATCCTGCTAGAAATATCTCGTAAACGTTAGTAAAAAAAAGTGGGGCCTAACACTGTAAACATGTGCTGAGATCAACAGAATTGGGAGCACTCTCCGAGCGCTCGCACACCTTTTGATCTTCCAGTCACTACGTTTAACAACTGGTTTTGTATATGCGCTACAGGTCAAACAAATTTGTCATGTTGAAAAAGTCGATTTATGTCATTTTTTTACCGCGCTTAGAAGGCACAGGCGTGCTTGTGCTTGTCTACCACTACACACTCGCATCCGAGCCAGACTTTTTGGTGGTGCTTCGTAGCACTTTAAACTCTGGATGCGCTTTGTCGGCGAATGCTAGTTGTGCTTTTATATAATTTAAACTCCAGAACTTTAGATTCAAAGCCCGTAACAATTACCACTACATCATGGTGAAAATAATAGTAATTGCCCTTAATTAGAAGCGCCATAAAATGATTATGCAAAATATTACCAGCTGTGGCTTTTATTCAAATATTGTATGCGCAATTTCAGCTGTTTAGCTCCTGCTCATCTTTAGCCCACCTATACTTCATAAGTTGCTTTTAAACAAGCAGAACTAAGCGAATTTTAAGCAATTTCGAATGCTGCAAAGAAGTCAGCACCTCATTTCATTTAGTTTTTTACTCTCGTATACATTTTTACATAATGATATCTGTTATATTTTATAGGATTTGAAAAACCATCAGCAATTCAACAACGAGCCATCAAACAGATTATGAAAGGAAGAGATGTAATTGCTCAGTAAGTTCATGCTACATAAATTTTTTGTAAATTAGTGGCTCATGGTTTGTTAATATTCGTAGATTACCCATGCCATGATTGTGTGTAGATATGAGCTGTGTGGCCTAATGGACTGATGTCAGACTTGTAATCAAAAGACTGCAAATTGAGCACTCAAATAGTTACGTTGAATGCAGTATGACCAAGTGGAATCTTTGCTTCTATTGAAGTTTATGTTTCGGGTTTAGACTATAGCTTTCACCATCCTCAACAATATGTGTGGATGAATGCTAACTTGATGACTGTAAGGTCAATATGCAGTCTTACAAATTCACTGTTCCTCTTGGTGTTCTATGAGTTAATCAAGTTTAACCTTTATGACTTCATATACCTGGGAAAGAAATAACTGCTGATACGGTTTATTATTATACTGTAAAACTGGCATTAAACAGTCAATGAAATTAATGTATGCAATTTCAGAAATCACGTTCTTAGTGATTGCACTAAAATGCAATCTTCGTACAGATCATCTGTTTATTTTGTGTGATGATGTTAGGCATTGAGCAGCACTTTAAAATATAAAATAGACTAGATTGAACTAAACCTTAAATCGAGTTTTTGGTAGATCAGTGACGTCGCAGGCATTTGCTTACTCTCTGACAGGAGTGATTTTTTATTAACATCACTGTAAGTGGCACTGTTTCTTTGGAAATTCTTAATGTTGCCGAGATTACGAGAGAGTAAAATTGGTTTTCAACAATGAAATGATAAACGTTTTTGAAAAAAATTAACTAGATCTCGCAGTTTAGCAAACTAATGCCATTAGTTTGCTAATAAAAATTTTTCCTATTTACCGATTTTCTCTCATACCAGAGTAAATTGACACCTAATTTGGACACTGGCAGCCAAATTGTCAAAAACTTGCAAGAAGCACTGACTACACTTCATACAAACTATACCAGGGGTGAGGAACCGGCGGCCATATGGCCGCATGCGGCCTTTTTATAGTAAATGTGCGGCCATATGTGGCTTCGTAAATAAATACATTGTTTTAACTTCTACATACGTAAGGTATGATGTATCAGTGCTCTATCATTGTGTTTTAAATTAAATGGCTCTTTTGGCATTCATTGAACGTGTTGATACTCGGTTTATTGCCACCGGTTGCAGTTGGAGACCTTTTTTTTGGAACACAATTATGTTCAGCAGACTTACGGTGGCTCTTATTGCCGTGGAAAAGAGGTCCAAATGGCTCTTCGACCGTAAAAGGTTATCTGGCGCTGAATTTTGCGGCCATATGATTAAAGGTAATATTTAATGCGGCCATCTAAGCGTAAAAGGTTGCCCACTTCTGAACTATACGGTTTAACGACGTAAAATTTTCCTGTTAATCTCTATATTACTTGACGCAGAGCTCAGTCTGGAACTGGTAAGACTGCAACGTTCTCCATTGCTTCTCTGCAGATGATCGACACGCAACTACGTGACACACAAGCGCTGGTCTTGTCACCCACCAGAGAGCTGGCTCAACAGATACAGAAGGTTAATTATGTAGTGTTTGATTTTCAAAAATACAAGAAAAATCCGTTTTCAAAACAAATCTTTTTGTTGAGCGGAGCCAACGTAACGCAGTGCGTCAACGTGTTCTGACGTAATCACGTTTGCTCTGCTTGGTGGCGGCATTTGTGATGCAAATACACTATGAAAGCTGTAATAGCATGTTATGCGAGAATAAACACTAGCTGTTCTTTAATTTTATGAATATGCATCTCTAGAAAAGGAAAAAATATATAACTCAAACTGACGACCCAAATCTGCAAATTCGTTACTTGTGCACTTAGTTGCATATGATCAGCGTTCAGTATTGATATTCTTAATATATAAAGCAGAGTTCTGTCTGTACGTACTCAAATACGCACATATTAGCACGGTCAAATAAATGTACGTACATACTAGCATGCTGAAATAAATCAACTACAAAGCTTTGCAAACTGCCGCGTTAAAGAGAATAGCCGCTAAATAAAAAATGTGGTCATTGTACAATACCAAGGTGGTTAAAGTGTGAGAGGATCTAGTCAAAAACTTTGACCAACCGAAAACTGAGCAATTATAGCTGAAGATCACTAGTGGCCGTATCTCCATTTAAATACGGGCAATCGTTCAGCTTTAACTTAATAAAGGAAAATATATTTCAACTATGTAGTAGTCACCATCAGTTCCGGTAACAGCACAAAAAAGAATTAAGCCAGAAACACTTCATGGCTAGAATAATACAGGTTTAATATCTCCACAATACGTATAGCATAGTCTTACAAGTAGCAGTAAATCGTTGTAATAATATTATTAAAGAGAGGATGATATAAATTTATCTACCAATGAAGAACAAATAAAAAATCTACCTTAGCCTATAAATATCAAGAGTAGTAAACATCCGGTTATATACCCTGCCCCGGGCACTCCAACCCTAACTCTTACCTTATACCTAACTCTAACCCTAACCCAAGAGACCGGGGGGTGCTGTCCTGTTACACTTGGGGATATCAAAACCTAGTTGGACTGTTATCGTTGTTAACTAATTGACAAATACTTTAGTTTATTTCGCAGTTTTTATTGTGCAGCATTTATTATTATTATTTTTTCTGACTTCAATCGGTTCATACGAGGCGTATATTTTTGTTTCAGTAATCTGATCCATTAACTCCTATTTATCTCATTTACCTTAAGATATCATTTGCTATGATATGACGTCACTATGTATTCGTGTTACTTAACCTGTAAAACAAGCTAACTAACCCAATAGATAACCAAACAAGTTTTTTTAGTTTTTTAATCCACTTCGATTTTTGTTTTTAAGTGGTAAGTGAAACAATTAGGCTAAGCATATATGTTTTTTCCATACGTATTTTTGTAAGATTTTTCTTGGCCTAAGCTAAGTACCTGACAATTTTCAATGCATGCAACCTAAGGTTGAACATTTAATATCCGTATTGATATAGTGCATAGATGCATGCACACGTTCTCTTGAACTCCTCCGAGCTACTATACATATGAACGTAAAACTGGGCACGATTGATCTTCTCCCGGGGTAAGCGTCGTGAGGGGTTGGTGACGTCAAAATTAAAGATGATATTTTTTAATTTGCCCTTCTTGACAGAGGAAAATGATCTTTTGCTCAAACGGAAGCCAGCCCTCCAAGTTGCAAAAATTTTCCCCCTTTGGGGTCAAAGATAACGCCAGAGTTAACGCTTGATTGCACAATTTGCTCTCTCTATTTTTTTTCAAAGAGTGCTGGCCGTAGAAACGCTGTTCAAGACTTATCTGGTACCATCATAATCACATGTATGGAACAAGTTGGCGATTTTTCATTTAAAATCTTGCAGGAATCACTAAAATTATCCACATCTTTTGCTCAAAAACATTGTCGATTTATGATACTCTTAAACCATAACCTAACGTATTGCAATGAGTTAACTATAACGGCTTGACTTTGGGTTAGTCTACTCTCCCCCTTTGCTCCACTTGTGCCAAGACCAAGCAACATACGCGCAGACACAGGATTTTTGTCACGCCAATAGGCGTACAATTACGAAAAGGCGTAAGTAGCGGGCCTAACATTTAATAATTATTTATGTAAACACGCATCAATCATTTTGACGCCCTCCCACAGATTAGATTTAATGCTTTCGTGCACTTCGTGAAATAAACGCATTTAAGTGAATCAAGTTCTTCTACTTCATTTTTTTTTTTAAATGTTACTTTTGACTTTGGAACAAGAATTGGCTATGTCAAAAAACATTTACTTTTCGTTGCTGTTCTCACAACGACCCAATGGATGAGCCAGCATAGCCGGCTGAATTAATGTTTTAAACCCCAATATTACCGATGGTGGCCCTGCAATTATAATAGCTCAACTGTAAACGCTTTACTTCGGTTTGATTTGCTCTTTCCCTGGCTGTGTTTGTGCCAGGACAAAGCAACATACACGCAGCCAGAGGCTTTAGCTCGTGCAAATAAACACACAATTGCGAAAAAAATCGTTAGTAGTAGATCTAATATTTAATACCTTACTCTTTTAAATACCTCTCAATCGCAATGGCGCTCTTCAACAACTTTGAATTTAGGCTTCCAGGATCTTTGCTGAAATGAGTGGATAAAAGTTTGATAACCGATGCGATGGCGTAGTGGTTAGAGCGTCCGCGTCGCAGTCGGTAGACCAGAGGTTCATTCCCCTTGTCGAGTCATACCAAAAGACTTTAAAAAATGGCATCCGCAGCTTCCCTGCTTGGCGTTTGGAATTTAAGGGAGGTTGTGGAGAACAAGCCGGCAAGTTCCCTTATTGTGTCCTTGGGCAAGGCACTTAACGGGACGCCCCACCTTTATGTGGAAGACAGGTGGCCCATAAACCTCGAAAAAGGCAACTCCCAAGCGAGCGCGGACTTACCGTCCAAAGTATAGCGATACAATTCGCTTTCTCGTGAATGGAGGATAAATATGGCAAATAAAACAAAACAATAAGTTATAGACTGTTTCAACTGTGAGCAAGTCCAGTTCCTAAGTAAGCCTGTGCTGGAAACGGAGCAAACAAGATGTTTCCAGGGACACCCAAACGCTTGGGCAAAATATAGCGGCTATGTTGAACCTCTAGTGTTTTTTAATAAATTTCCGTTTAAAAAACAGTACTTTGTCAAAAAACATCAATGTCGGTGGCCCTGCGGGTGCCGCCGGGAGCCGGCTAGTGCAATGGCAATTTTTTAGTTTGTGAACATTATTTTGCCATCCATGGCAACTAGACGCTCTCAACTGGCTGCGAACAAATCGGAGCCTATGATCCTAATCATAACGTTAAATCACTTTATAAATTTTGCAAGTTTGTTTTAAGACAGCTATTAATAAACTCATTTGCCCGTAGATGCGCGCACGTGGTTTGTTCGCGGCCAATTGCGTGTCCAGTTGTCGGGCACCGAGTATTTAATGAATTGGTGTGGCAACTTTTTTCGGGTCAAGTTCAAGTGGCACTTCACTACAGTTCTGTGTCGCTGTTTATGTCGCTATTTAATCACGAAATTAATCTGCAGGTCATTCTTGCTCTTGGAGATTACATGTCTGTGCAGTGTCATGCCTGCATTGGAGGCACCAACGTTGGAGAGGACATTCGCAAGCTTGATTATGGTCAACACATTGTTTCAGGAACCCCCGGTCGGGTTTTTGGTGAGCACATAATAAGATCATATTACGTGGAGCTTTTTACGTGTTTCCGAAATGAAGAGGCAAAAATTTTGATATCGACATGCTTTTATTACTTTTTTTTATTAATTTGGTATAATTTAGTTGTTAAAATGGTGCAGGCCTACATGTGAGCGCCAGTTCAGCGGTTTTTTGAAGCGAAATTGAGTTACGGTTTACATATTGGCGAGTTTTGCGTTCTATTTAACTTTCTTTATTAAGAGAATTTAAATGTCTTTCAAAAACTTGCCTGCAAAAAGCAATTTTAGAGGGTAACATTAAAGCAAAAAGATTTTGTCGAATCCATCCAATCTATTTAGTAGCCAATTTTCAAACTCTACTGCTCTATAATATCTAGGCCATAGTCTGGTTTCGCTAGCAACCGTTGCCCCCAGTCTAAGGCTTTTCATGTTTTTAAGCAGCCTGTGAAACCTTAGCATACACTACACGATTTGGTTTCTTCCACCTCCAAACTTGTGAATGTTATGAGATGCTATCTTCTTATATGTTTGCAGACATGATACGTCGTCGGAGTCTGCGAACACGTTCCATTAAGATGCTGATCCTGGATGAATCCGATGAAATGCTCAATAAAGGATTTAAAGAGCAGATTTATGATGTTTACAGATACCTTCCTCCTGCAATACAGGTGCATTCTTTTAATTCTTGTCTTGGTATAATGGTGATTGCTTTTGACTTAAGACAAAATGTGTGGAGTTCAAAACTCTCTGAAAGCACCATAGGTTTTTGTCAGGAAGAGAATCCGGAATATGAAGTTCTTCATTGCTCCAGCAAATGCTAGGTTCAAATGCGAGTGTGTAGTGGTAGATGTACATTGAATCAGTATTAACCGCATACATTTTCTAAATTAGTGCGTCTAAGCCTGCAAAAAAGCACGTGAAATCGAGCAAAAAAAATTTTGTCCACCCCACTGTAATGTACAACGGCAGTTTTAATAGCTGCTTGAAGAAAATACAAGTTATTTAATCGCTCATTATTCAGCAGATGAGATTGTAAATACGAGAGTCAAACTTAGGCTCGGCAACACCATAAAGTCTGCCATTTTTCTTCTCTTCTCCTATTATCTGACTCTCGTTCTGTTCTCATCACTCTGTTCTCTCCTCCGTCTTTCTTGTTACCTCAATCATTCTGGCAGGAACTGTCTTCTCTTTCCTTCTGTTCTATCAGGCTACAAGGGGTCCCCGGACACTCGTTTCTCCCAGGGAACGACGCGGCTGACGAGCTTGCCAGACGGGGAGCATTGCTTGCACCTTCCGCAATCCCTTGTAGTCTCAATCCTCTTATCTCTCGTATCCACTCTCGTTTTTTCTCGGACTGGAGGCGTACTGTCTCTTCGAAGTATTTTGACACACAGTTTCCCTCAATTTCCACTAAGGAACTTGTGCTCCCTCTCATGCTCGCTGTGTCCTCTCTCGTCTTCGCTGCAATGGACACAGCCTTCTTTTAGGTTCTTATCTCTCTAGGATTGGCAGAATCAAGAATCCTTCTTGCAGCGCCTGTGGACACTCGTCTCAGGACATCTCTCATCTCATTCTACACTGTCCAGCTACGGACTCTTTGCGCCGCTCTTTCTTTGGCGACTCTCTGTCTCTTTACGACCTCTGGTCCAGACCCTGGGGAGTTGCCCGGCTTCTGGGGCTCCATGGTCTTCCGCCATGCCCCCATCCCTCGGAAGGGGTCGGGTAACCAACAACAACAACAACAGAGTCAAACTTGGATACAGAAATGACGGCAATTAGGCTGAAATATGTACGAGGGGTATTCAAAAAGTAATGCACCCAACTTTATTATGTACAAACAAATTATAGTAGCAACATGTATTATACATCAAAAGAAAGGCACAGGTGTGAGGATTACATTTTTACTTCTCCACATAGTCTCCACCTTTCTCAAGAGCTACAGTCCACCTATGAACGATGGCATGTATACCAGTGTTGTAGAACTCAGCCGGTTGATGTCTAAGAAAATTCAAGACAGCAGTTTTCACTTCATTGTCATTGCCATATCGGTTGCCCCGGAGTCTTTCTTTCATTGGACCAAAGAGGTGGTAGTCTGACCGTGCCAAATCAGGAGAATATGGCGGATGTGGTATCACAGTCCATCCAAATGAAGTGATGGCCTCCATGGTCCTGATACTTGTGTGAGGACGTGCATTGTCATGCTGGAGGAGCACATTTGCTATGTCCAAGTTGGGCCGAACACATTCAATTTTTGCTTTGAGCTTCCTAAAAGTCTCAATGTATACCTCAGAGTTAATGGTTTCCCCTTTCGGCAAAAAATCCAAAAGGATTACCCCTTGAGAATCCCAAAAAACGGTGGCCATAATTTTGGCAGCAGACTTTTGGGCCTTGAACTTTTTGGTCCTTGGTGAATTTGGGTGACGCCATTCCATTGATCTCCTTTTAGATTCAGGTTCAAAATGGTATACCCATGTTTCATCTCCAGTAATGATTCTTTCCAGAAAGGTAGGGTCTCCCTGGTGGTGTTCCAGAAGCTGAGTGCAGCAGCGAACTCTTTCAGTTTTGTGGCCCTCCGTCAGCTGTCTGGGTACCCAGTGGGCACACACTTTTGAATACCCAAGGGACGCCACGATTGAATGGGCACTGCCTATGCTTACATCAAGCTTGGATGCCAGCTCCTCGACAGTAATGCGCCTGTCAGTTCTTATCAACTCATCAGCATAGGTTTTGTTCTCAGGATTGACAGAGGTTGATGGGTGACCACTACGTGGCTTATCGGCTATGCTGGCTTTACCCACCTCTTCATGGTCTTCAGTACTTTTTTTAAATCGCTGTATCCATCTTTTTACATTACTAGAGTCAATGGTATTATCCTTGTAGACATTTTTCATCCGGTTGTGAATCTTCAGAGAGGTTTCTCCCTCTGCCACAAGGAATTCGATTACAGCTCTTTGCTTCTGACGAGCTTCAAAAGTGGCAGCCATTTCTAAATCTAGTTTAAGCTTTAAAAATCTGAAAATAAAAGAAAAACATATAACAATTGCAAAAAGGTGTGTCCTATCATGTTTGTGCTAAATATAAACAAGATTGGTAAAATCCTGTACGAGCAATGCTTTTGAGTGCATTACTTTTTGAATGCCCCTCGTACAATAAAATTATAATTAAAGAGAATAGAATTGACTACCAATTTTTGTTCTGTGTGTTTCATAATTTGTTAGTTCTTCTTTGTGATCTTCTGGCTAAGGTTACATATTGTTATTTAATTGAACTGTAAAAAAAGTCAATGATCTGGAAACCATCAAATCGATTGATCTGTTTATGGTCCATTGTAATGTGTTTGAAAACTTTTTGACATCTTGCCCTTTATTTTCAAGGATTAGGTCGGATTTTTCACGCCTTTTTCATTCTCTTTTTTAAGCTGATTTGCATTTTATTAGGTTGTTCTTTTGAGTGCAACGCTTCCTCATGAAATCCTTGAAATGACCAACAAGTTCATGACCGATCCCATCAGGATTCTCGTGAAACGGTGGGCAATAGATTAGCGTTGGTGCAACGTCAAGTTTGATATCGCCTAGCTACGATAGATATCAACTTTATTGCAAATATTTCTGGAAGTTCGGTGTACAGAACTTAGTCGGAAATTGTTGAGCTTGTCTTCAACTGCATATGCACGAAGAGTTGGGTTACTGCATAACCACCTTGCTGTCTTAATGGCAGCAATTTTTGTGTGCCATGATTGCAATCCAAATGCAAGCCAGGTGGCGCTCCAGTGATTAATTCTCGTTTATTTTTGCCTGGGCGTTGGACAGTACCCATTGCCTTCTTACTTCGCTGCGGTATAAGAACTAACAACCATACGCTAAATGAGCAATTACGTTGCAATCGTTACGAATGTATCAATTATGCATTGAGTTGTAGTAAGATTAGATGTTGGCAGTCGTAGAGTAATTGCAAGTTAGTGTGTGTGCAGTGCAAGAACTTTACGTTTCCAGTATCCCCTCTTCCAAGCATTTGACGTTTACCGACGTGAGCAAATGTTTTTCATAAGGTTTTGACTTGGTTTGGGAGCATAAAGCTTGGATGAGAACCAAAGGTTATGTACGCTTAACTGAAAGACAACCTACTTTCCGAAAATTTTGCGCCAAAAGCTTAATTTCACGAGGTTTGTCTTTGAACGCTTACTGTTGTATACGTAGGTGTGCTCTGACATAAACCTGTCACGTGCAAGTCAGCCTGAAGCAGGAGGAGCAAATCGCGTGGTGCTAATGGTTGAGACTTGTAACCCGCAACCACAGATTGATAATCCACATAAAAAAGCGGTTTTCAGTTTAAAAACTCTGCCCTTTTGAAGTTAACCGCCGAAAATAAGGTCTTCGGTTTAAACACTCAGCCCCTTTGATGCCCAAAACAATAGTCATGAAAAGAAGTCCGCGTCTAGTTGGCGATGTGCTCCGGTTGAGTGAAATTGGCCTGCAAAAAAGCTTGCACATCACTTGCTTAAAGGAAAAAGTATTCACAGTTTTGTTTATGAGTTGCATACAGTTATATCTGTCGGTCACGGGAATACGCTTTACCGGCTTTTCACTGGTCAACTTATGCTCAGACCAGTAGCAAGGACTGTAGGTATGGGTCATTTCAGTCATAATGAGAGAACATTAACATGAATTGCATGTTTCAAAAACACTCTAACTTGCTCATCGAGGTGTTTGAACACTCGACCTCGCGATGATTGTTTTCCCAAACGACGCTCCAAGCCAATCGACAGTGTTGCTTGCTGAAGCGCTGCAACAATCGAACTTATGTGCGACTTTTGTTTAGTGATGAGTTGACTTTGGAAGGAATCAAACAATTTTTCGTTGCAATTGAGAAAGAAGAGTGGAAGTTTGACACACTTTGTGATCTCTACGACACTCTCACAATCACACAAGCTGTCATCTTTTGCAATACTAAAAGAAAGGTAGAAAATAAGTCGTGTTAAAGGTGTTTTTGGTTCTAAAGAACCCATGCTGTAGGAAGCAGGTTTAGGAAGTTCTCACAACCTCAGATACATCTGTTAATTAATAGGCACATTGCCTGTATTGGCCAAGTCAATCTCTAATTGTTTTTTTTTTGCGCCCCCAACAGTAGCTTTGTGTTCAGGCTATTGAGGTCCATTTCACTCTTTAGTCACGACTCGAGTAGATTTGGCTTCATATTTTATCCATCACATTTCTCCGACTGCTGAATGTCAAGTGAGAAATCTGTAATTACTTTTTTAAAGTCTTGGATATGACTCGACAAAACAATTAAACTCCGGTCTACCAACTCCAAAACGGGCGTTTTTACCGCTACATCAACGCTGGTCGAGTCAGCCTGCTCAATCGGTCACGTGGTAAAACATGAAACTTATTCGCAGGTTGATTGGTTGACCGAGAAAATGCGAGAAGCGAACTTCACAGTATCATCGATGCACGGAGATATGCCGCAAAAAGAACGCACTGAAATCATGAAGGAATTCAGATCTGGTGCAAGGTGAGGGTGAATGATTACGTCTTTAACGAAGTGGACAATTTACGCCTTTTAATCCTCTGTAAAAAAAAGTAAAATCATACTTTTTATAATAATTGCTACTTACAAAAACTTCAAATATTTTTTGGAAAGTTTTTCCTTCGCTTAAATCATTTTGATTGTAAACCCAAATTATTATCTATTTCGCAACATTCGAGCTAAACTTTTTCATTATATTTAAGACCATATGTGCAGGCAGTGTACACCGACGAAACCGGAAAGGTCAAAACAGTGTGCACTGTGTGCAGGTGCGCTCTAAGATGAATCGCTGGCCATCTGTAGAAATATGTTTCTGGAAAAAGCTCTTGACGCATTCGTAACTGATGGTACCGCGCCATTTTTCCATGTTTCATGTAACACCGCCCACTGCCTAGTATAGCACAAAACCTTTTGGCATTTGGCTAAGCTGTATAATAGAACAAGCGCACTTGTTTTGAACTTGTTTTTGTTCACGGTACGTACTTGTTACACAGAATTTTATATCCATCTGTAATGTCTATACCAGAGATTCTTAAACTGGGAGAGGGTGTGGAAGGTTCACAAACGGGAAAGGAGCCAGGCCCCTGTAAATTAGGTCTTCAGGTTGTTTTAAAGAGGAAAAATGGGACCGCTTTTAGAAATTTGACCTCCAGAAAAAAGGTCACGAATTAAAGGGGGCACCTGGTTTTGTCAACATTATCAACGGGAACGCGTCTCGAAAAGTTTAGGAGCCTCAAGCTTGTATTGTTTGGAATTGTGGTTTGTGAGATAAAGTCATTAAAAATCGAAAATAGAATTTTGTTTGATGTAAAGATGTTGATTTTTTACAGTCGCGTTCTCATTTCTACGGATGTGTGGGCGCGTGGTCTCGATGTTCCTCAAGTATCGCTCATCATCAACTACGACCTTCCAAACAACAGAGAATTGTACATCCACAGGATAGGAAGGTTAGTGGTGCAGTTCAGCTGGTTAGTCTGACGACTTAGCTTGTAGTCTTGAAATCTTTGCTGTCAATTGTAGTAACAACGTACACTGGAATTGTTTCTTCTCCGTGTGGTGCTGGTACAGCGACGGAAACGGAATGTCGTTGCTGTATTGCTGCTGAAATACATCAGCAGTTTGGGTTTTTTCTCTGGTCTAGGTTACAAAACTATAAAGCTGCAATGCTCTTATTAACTTCATGGTGTTTTAGTAGGTAGTGTTAAAGCTAAATCCTAACGTGTATCTCTGTTGTGTCGCTTTTCTAACTTATTTTTAATAAGATATGCCATTTACTTATGATTGTTTAAAATATTTGGTAGTAAAATCTTTTCTGTACAGATCTGGCCGTTACGGACGTAAAGGTGTTGCCATTAATTTCGTGAAGAATGACGACATCCGTATATTGAGAGATATTGAGCAGTATTACTCAACACAGATCGATGAGATGCCGATGAATGGTTAGTATTGGATATGTTTAGATATATCAATACTAATGCCGCAGTCGGGGGCAACTGAGAACAGTAAGCCAGTTGAAAGAGGTTGGAAGCAAGCTGACTGAACAATTCCGAAGCACTGCTTTGCCGACTAACAGTACTGAAGCTACTCGTTTAGCATGTCGAAAGTGGTAACCTATTGGGTAATGGGAACCTGTTAGTGGTAGATCGCTTTGGTTCTAGTGAGACTATCTGTCCACATTTTTATGACTTGATTTGAAATCGCTACCGCTTATGGAGTTTACGGTGACAGGCTTGAATGCTCAACTTCACAACATTATGCCTTTACTGCTAATGTTCATGCGTTCATATCTCACGATGACTGTTAAGACTGGCATTAACAGTTATTTTCTCGGCTTGATAGATTCTTATCACGTACAGTGCATTTAGTGATAGTAGTACCAAGCACTTCAAGAAGAATGTTGAAACCTGGAAACGGAGCCAGTTTTTGAAAATTGATCTTTGCGCCTCTGTTACTGTCTTTCGACTCTCTGGAGGATTCTCCGTAACGTTTCTGTAATGTGACGTCGTACGATTTTTGGCCACTATTTCACGCATTGTTGAGCACCTATATTGTGCTTTGGCAGATATTTAGTTGAGCATGGGGTAAGTAGTAGGCTGTTTCATTTTTTCACCATTTTTAAAATTCAAAATTCTTGAGGTGCCATATGGTGGTATTTGGGGAGAAAAGTTTACACCTAGAATATTTGTGAATTGTGACGTCGTATTGATGTGGTCCACAGCGTTTGAAGATTTTGGGCCCCGAAATTTTGATGCTGTGAGGTATCTTTGGAACCCCTCATTGTAGGCGGACATAATTGGTGTCAAAATGCGCGGAAGGATCGATTTCCCATACCTGCTCTAGAGAAGTCGAAGGTCTATCTGCATCAGAAAAAACGCTATTTGAAAAAAAACTATTTTTTATGTAGTTGATCTATTTAAATTGTTTACCATGTTCTCAAATACTATCGTACTATTCACAGTACCGGTATAGTGTTTCTAACTGACTTACTATTCAATTTTCTTTCTAGTTTTTGACACAGTTAACACACACCACAATTTCACACAGATTTAATTGGCAGTAACCTCAAAATTTACTAATGTTTGTGTTGCACAAATAAGCTCATAACCGCAAATCGGAGAGGCTAGGCTAAATTGGTTCGTCTTGGACTTTTTCTTGTATAATCGTCTTCAGTTTTCCAATTCTTTTTTCAGTTGATCGGTTGTGGTTGGCGATTGATTTCCAGAAAATAGGCTTGATATGGGTCATGGAAATGCAAAGGGCTTTCTGGCTATTTTGTGTAAAAAAAGTTCTTCAAATTAGAAGAGCGGTCTTGTAGAAGCAAACGCACATCCATAATCTCGGGCAAACACTTTAAAGTTTTAGCTGCTTTAGCGTTGTACGGCGCCACTTCAGCATGGATGCTCAATGCAACATTTTTCTAGGAAAGCCATTGAGACGGCACATTCCAAGTAGTAGTTCATTACCAAATTATTAATATCCGGAGCATTTTCACTATAAGCGAAGAGCAAATCACTTTGAAAAAGTGTGAGAAAAGGACCTTCTGGAGCTGTGGAATGCAAATGGATCATCACAAAGGAAGGGGCGTATACACAAAGTACGAGTGTATATGAAACTATCTTTTTTAATTTTTCCTTTTGATCGGAAGTTAAATTCCCAAAGTCGAAGTTAAGTTCTCGGAGATAGCCATTCGCTGCAGTTGTCCATCGAGAATCACGTATTGTTTCTTGTATATAAAGCAGCAAATTTTGTAGATGCTCTGGTATTTCTGTTATCAAATAGCAGGCTAAAACTAGCACACATAGTTGGTCACACCGAAAACTGTGATCTATTCCATTTTACTTTCATTGAGAAAACCAATTTAATTTAGCTTTTAAGTGGACTTTAGCAATTGTCACCGATATGTCTTAATTGACCTCGTGGAACCAGAGTTTTAATGTTTGGCTTGTCCGGTTTTGAAATGTAATTCAGCACAGCTCCAGATTGCATTGTTCCAGGATCCTTTTTCATCCCTTCAAGAAATGTAACCACAGGATCAAAAAAGATCTCGTTTACATGGAACATGCATTTCAATGTGTGAATGTCATGGCCTACTTTAGTATTAACCTTGCGTTAGTTAACTCCAGGCTTTTTTCCAGTATTCGGAGAGGTGGTATCGGCCTTGCCAGAGCATACTTGAGAAAGATAGTTACTGCAAGCTTCTTTAGATATAATGTTAAAAAGTAATTCTGCCTTTACGGCTGTATTGTTGGGGAACGATTTGACAGCCATTACACTTTCCTGCTTATTATATCCATCAGTAAATTGACACAAAAAGATAAAACGGTCCATGCTAAGCACAACACGTCCATCGTAACATAATTGAAGTGTAGTCGCTGCATTTAAGAGACTGTTACTCTATCAAAGCTTTCGTATGCACTTTTTCACGGTGACGACATACACTAAGGAAGATCCAGCTCTTTGGTTTCCACCAAGGACTGAACACAACTGATCTTACTGTTGACGTATAGATGTCATTCTGCGATCGGCAAGCGTACAGCTTTTGTCGGTTGCTGAATGTACATCAACTTTGCACTTCTTTCCTCCAACAACTTCTTTGGGCTGGAAGTTTTCGTTTCCATTCCAGTCGCCGTCATCATTCCCACTCCAATCGCTTGCCTGATAATTTACTTCTGTATTTTTCTTCCTTTGAAGGCTTAACAAGATGGATGAATTGAAGCCAGATGTACATGGTCGTTCTTGTCTAGTAACCTCTCGCTTCCGCTTGTGATTTGTTCTATCTATTTCTTTTTTAGCATGGCTGGTATTTTCTATACTTACAGACATTTTTCTTTTCTTTGATTTAGAAGGAAGGAAATTTCTTCGGGACGTGGTTTTCTGCATCGAAAGAACAAAGCAATTTCTTGTGGTAAATGACAGGATTTTCCGGAACGTAGCATTTGCAGCTGCTAAGGTCAAACAAGCGTTGCGTGACTCTTGGTCAACTTTAATCCCTTCTCTCGATTCTTTCTTTCTATCTGCGTTATATTTATCTGCTACGTCTTTCAATTTGGCTACAATGCTCTATGTGCTTAGAATAGGAAGACTAGCTTTCTTTCACACACCAACTATATCACTCAAAAAATGCCCTTTAATGTCATTGAAACGAGGCAAATTTTGACATTTGGTATTGCTGTCAGTCAACTTCTTTCTTGAATAAAAATAATGACCAACTACATCTGAATTTAGAGGCAAGACATTGCCTTCTGCAAATATTTATTAACACTTGATCTCAACGTCATTCTCACTAAAACATTAATGAAACTGCTTTTTCTTCTGGTCTCTTGTTTCCTGTACATCTCGTTGAATAAGAACAATGGCTTTCATTGAGCCAATCCAGCTCGCAAAAGTGAAAAATACAACTACGTATCGGAAAATAACTGAAAATTTATTCAAAAATTAAAAATCAATCGCTTTTTTTCAAATAACTTTTTCTGATGCAGATAGACCTTCGACTTCTCTAAAACAAGTGCAGGAAATCGACCCTTCCGCGCATTTTGACACCAGTTTTGTCCGCCTACGACAAGCGGTCCCGAAGATCGTCACAGTGTCAAAATTTGGGAACCCAAAATCTTTAAACGCTGCGAACTACATCAATCAAAAATATTTTGGGTGTCAACTTTTCTGCCTTAATTCCACCATATGGCACCTCAAGCATTTTGAATTTTTAAAATGGTGAAAAAATGAAACAGCCTAGTAAATAGGTTAGGGCAGGTGAAAAGATGTTGGCTATCGGCAAGTGCAGTACCTTTTTTGCTGGTGTTTAAGGTTGTGGATAGAAAGCAAAAATAGAGAAATAACTTTTTTTTAGTGGCGGACCTGCTGTAATAGAATCATATCTCTTTCGATTTGAGGTTGATGATTGTTCCGAAGAAGAGCTCTTTGCTGTACATTTCAGATTTTGCCCTGACGGCAACGTTTTCGGACTCTTTTTGTACAAAAGCCACAGGCTTTATTGCGTTTTAAATTCACTTGACGATGTCGTAATAAAGTAGCATTTTGAATTATCATTTGATGTGCTAAATATTTGTTCCTTTATGATCAGAAATTGTCTTTCTGTCTCGGAAAGTTTTTAAACTCCGTCTCCTTCCAGTTTCAACACATAGTAAAACAGCACAGCGCTGTCCCAGACTTGAAAGTGCCAGTTTTTTGGGAAAAATCAGTATCTCAAAAAATATGGGTAAGAATATGCCGGTGCAAAACCAATAATGTTTGACCACGTGATTTTTTGTCGACAATGACAAATTGTAACGACCTTGATGGATAGACCATCACTTCTAAGCCTACAAATCATGATATTTACCAGGGGTGAGTGGTCGTACCAGCTCCTTTTTCACAGATGTTACAAAACGCATCGTATCCCAACAGCTAAATTGTCTTAAGTCATGCCTTGAATTCATCATCTAAGCTCTGATTGCAAATGCATTCCTGCATTTTTTCCTATTCGTAGTTTTTTTAAAAACCATGTTAAAAGTCCCTTTAATCGCGCCCCTACATGCCCTCCCTCATTAAATGATGCTGCTTTCCCTCATTAATTGTGCTCTAGGTTAGTTGAATCATTGTCGGGTGGATCGACTGGTGGACTTCAGCCGGTTTGTGCGAAACTGTTCTTAACATGTTGTAAGCTCCACAAACCAATTGGCATGTAACAACTGCATGCTATAAATGAGAATATGTTAAACTCTCTGGTCCCACCACTGATTTTATCGCCATTGTTATGGCAACAATAAATGTGATCATGTGACTGCAGGAAAGGCGCTTCACCATGATTTCCTTTGCTTGAAAGTACTTTTACAAGTGGAAGTAATTTAGGGGAAATGTTAATACCTGAAAATTCTGAAGAAAGTCGTTTTATGCTAGACGTCGCTGTGGGCAGCGAATTGAGAAGATAAAGATCGATATTCAAGCACAGCAGGCTCCCTTGAAATATCGATGCAAACCTTTTGCTTTACAACTCTCACAAAATAATATCAACTAGGGGTGACACAGAATTCTTGTAAGAAGAGCGCCTCCGAAACTTTTTTACATTGCTAAAAAGATTTTTTCATAATTTTGAGGTAAGTTTTATGGGTGCCTCTACAACCTATTGTTTTAAGCCGACTTGTTGGGTGCATATGGCTTTACAACACACTAGTCTTCTCCTACCCTCAATTACGCTCTTCTTATCCAAATTGCAGTAGGCATAAATCTTATAATTTGTTTATGAAAGCTCGTGCTAACCAAAACAAAAAATGTGAAGTAGGGATTTTTGGTTACAATAGAAGAAAAATAAAATTGTGGGTATTGTTCACCTCAAGTCAAATAAATGCATTTTGCCCCATGTAGTTTATCTTCACCTCGTGGCAAGTACAGGATGTTTCAAAATTAGAGCTTTTTCCTCTCTCTACACAGCATAAACTAAACCAGAAAAGGGCGAATACAAAACTGATATAGAACTTCTAGTTATTTAAGTTTCCGACTCTGTAGTTAACATTTAATGTGGCGTCCACTTTCGTGTATCACAGCCTGCATTCTTGAGGGGTATAATTTTCGAAATTAGAATCCTCCCCCGCTACATCTTTCCGTATACGGAAAATCTTCGCGTTTTCAGCTATAGCTTTTTTGAAGTACGTTTTGTTTTGTTGAATATGTTCATACCGCTTTTTGTGGCCGTTAGTTAAGTTTTTATTTGTAAGCAAGATTGGTAGACCAATGATGACCTGGCGGAAGACATTGCAAGTTGACCTGATGTTTGTCATTATCAGCTTATAGGATGCGAGAGCTACAAGAGATTGTGAGCGACGGAGAAAACTGGTCGCCTTATGTTCTACAAGGAAGAAGCCATACGGATAAGTACCTAACTAAACTAATCAACTTTGATAAACTTTTATTTTTTCTATAAAAACAAAGGCGTCAACACACAATGGAATGAAACTGAGCAACAACCATCACAGCGTTGTAGGCTTGAATAAAAAGTAGGAATGTGCGAGAACTTAGTCATCGTCCTCTTCATCTTCTTCCATTTCCTCCATCTCTTCCGCTGCGGCCATCGCTTCTTCTTGAGCCGCTTTGAGGGCCGCCTCTTCCTCCACACTTGGGTCCTCCGCCTCGGTGATTTCCGGACCGCTAGCGTACTCTTTCTGCACAGCCGGAGGAGGCTCGGGACTGTAGTTTTGAGATCCGTATTTATGACCATAACCAACGTAAAGATTCTCGAATTTTCTGCAGAACAAAGTTAGTGAGTAAACTAGTTGTTCTGTAAAATAAATCTATTATCCAGCAGCAAGTAAGTCAAAGATGGAGTAAGTGCAAATCGCAAGAGTAGAAACTCTTCCGCTTTCTACGCCTGTCTTTTTGGTGCCTCTGTAAATACGACACTGAAGCAAATTAGCAGGAATGATGACGCTTCATAACCTTCTTTTATGCCCTTGTCCCATGGACTGGCAGAAGCAACAACTATAGCCCAACTGTACCCCGTTAATAAAAATAAGTCTATTCCGTGAGAGCCCTTACTTTCCGTTCGAGTATGCAACCGCCCCAGGCCAGAGATTTGACTTGATCACAGCGACCGCGTATTGAGGGACAAGTCCAGAAGTTATTTTGCACGTCCATGGAGAAGTGCCGTCGATTTCCGCATCTTCCGAAAGGGGGGTGAGAAGTGGAGGACCCACTTCCGGTTCGAGCTCGTCAGGTTCTTCTCTCTCCTCTTCTTCTTCTTCCTCCTCAAAATCCTCCTGAAATATGTCCGAAGTTTGGTAGAAAAATATTTTTAGTATCTATGTTGTGATAGCTGCTACCAATAGTCTCTCACTTAATAATTTACCCTGCATCTATGAAAATCAAATATTTTTGATGCTACAAACCACCTTCTTCATTACTTACATGTTACAGCACATATAACTCCCAATTCACGAAATAAAAATGAAGAAAGCATTGAGTTTTAGTCATATAAACCACAAATTATTAAGTGATGCACTGTTGATAACAGCTATTATTTGATCAATCAATAAATCCTTTGGCATTCTAAACGGAAAACAATTTTATCTAGAGAGAAATAAAAAATGCCGACACGTGGTATTTCACTCCCGTTTCGTTTACGTTTTGTCCGATTTGTTTATTCAAGAGGAATGCCGCACCGGTCAAACTGCACTCTGCCGTTTAATTCGAAGTCGTATGAACGCAAGATGGTTGCTGCGGTAAGATGCTGACAAACCCAAACGTCTGATCTCTTAGCAACCAGAGTAAACGAAAAGTTGGTAAAGAGCAATTTCGGTAATTGCCATGACAAACTTCATTCTTTTTCCCGTAAGCAATTCGGTATTGAAAATAGGCAACATCCTACAACATCACAGTTCAGAAACTTCAAAAATCGATGGTAATCGAACCCCGAATCCAACGCTTTATAATTAATAACCCACCTCTGGTTTCTGAACAGGATTGAACCAAACGCAGCGACCTTGAGGCAGAATGTGTTGGACGTGGTGCACCCAATTGGACAGGGATGGGTCAACAAGCTCACGAATGGGAAGCCCCTCAAAATCGGGGTTTTCTGTAAAGTCAGTACGACCTTCTCCTTCCTCTTCTTCCTCCTCTTCTTCATCGAACTGGTAAAAGCCTTGTGGGCTGATCTGACGTAAAAACATAGAAACAAATAAGCAGATCAAAAGCAAAGCCAAATTTATCACGTAGGGTGCATGTTTTTTTGATACAATTAGCAAAACACTTACTTATTTGCATAAGTTTTAAATTGTCATAAAAAAGTTTCTTCCTTGGATACCCGCATTTTTTTTCTCTTTTAAAATACATTCCCAAATTTGCTTCGATTATTTAATATTTAAACATCTTTATTCTGGGAACACAAGATCTATACTATTAATACATAAAGCAACTTTCGCTTAGGCCTGCGTCGGAGTTACCAAGCAGACCTACTGCTGGGGCAGCCGATTCTTATCTCAAACACAACAACCAAGCAAAGGAAATCGCTGTGAAGTGCCTTCCTAAAAACATGTGAGGCTGCGGGCATGTTAAAAGCTGGCAGCCTCTTGAATTCCTTCTGTACCTGCGTCCCAGCTGAAATTCTTGCAAGCTGAGCTCTCAAGTAATTCGATTCGTTGCCAGGAAACGGAGGATAGCTGATCACAGGAGCGTCGAGTTTTCCGGTGAAAAACTTCTTGATTTTCCGACTGGCTCCTATCTGCGCTGGAGTGACCGGGGGAAGTTTGGACCAGGCCTTTCCTGAAGCAAAAAGAAATGCTTAACTACGCATAACAAGTTGGACCTAAATTAGAAAATTTATTGCGAACCTATTTTCTGTATATATATAGAAATTGAAATTGATGTTTGGAAATTACTTTCAGCTCTAGAAGTTCTTTATGAACTTTTAAGATAAGCAGTCCATGCAATGCCGGTATATTTACCCAGTAAAGTAGCATATATAGCTCATAAACCTAATCGATATCATCCGATCTCTGGCTTTAACAGCTATACCCTGCAGGTAAATAAATGCCAGTGGTGAAACTTAGTCTTGACGAGTAGTCATTTATGTCATGGGTTGCGAGTAATTTTATCTCACAATCCACTTCGAAACCACCAAACTGAATCATCAGCGCGGAGAAAATTTCTCTGTCATTGCGATTGGGGTTGTGTGGGGCAATCTCACGACCCTAATCTTAACTTTAACTCTTGAAATCACCAAACTGATACAGCAACACGTAAAAAGTGTGTCTGACGTTAGGGCTGTGTGTAAGCATAGACAAATGTAGTTAGATCGTATCAGATCAGAAATGGTAAATAAAATGTAACTAAATCGTAAATATGACTTGGTTCGCGGAAGAATGAAAAATTTCTTTCGTGTTGCTGTCAATTAGGGTAGAGTGGCTGTGTGATGAAATTACTGGCAACTATGTCATTTGAAGAAACTTATGTGGCAACAGCATCAGTTAAATTTACAACATCATTTTTTAGTATTTGTATCAAAAGTAGTGCTAATTCTTTGGTATGCAGTAAAATGAAATTAAAAACTGTTTGTCTTGAATTGTTTGTGATTGGTTGATAATGTGATGTATGATGGATCATTTAAAAACAAAAAGTTTATTAGATTTGTTAAAGCACCAAATAATGGTCTAATGTCAAATAGCAAATCAAAACAAGAAATCAAAGCATAAATTAACTTATTTTTTTTGTACTCAAAATTTTCAACAAGGCCTTTTTTAGACTACCTTTTAGTGTTAGCCTTAAGCTCATAATCTGCCCCTATGCATTGATAATAATCAGTGACCAGCCCAACACCATAAGCCAACAATTGGACCCACAAAGTTTATCATAATTTCGTTGCTTTTAGTTTATCATCTTTTTTCGTTTATTTTTAATTTAAGACCAACTTCATACTGCTTATCTCGAGAACTGTTTTGCACATGTATTTCTAGCCTAGCAACAAAAGTCAGGGAAACACTCTGTTTCACCACAGTGATAAATGATCTTTAGCAAAACAGCCAAAAAAGTAAAAATATCATTAATAAAGGCAACTATATGCCAAGAAAGCAATATTTTTTGCTCATTTTGTTGTAATAATGGCAAAAAAATCTAGTATTTTTTGCATATCTTTTTTTAAATCTCGTCTTTTTGATCTCAAACTTTAGGCAACATTGCAGCTGATCATGAAAGTTTTCACTATTAATAAACTACCTGGTTCGTTGCACACAAAGTAAACAAATTTATTCGCTCCGGATCGATTTTCCTCTTTTGGAATAACAGGAGGAGGTTTGTAATCAGGCTTTGGAGTCGTATCCTCTTCACCTTCTTCTTCTTCATCTTCCTCCTTATCCTCTTCTTTTTCTTCCTCCTGTGAAAGTGCTTAGGTGCTTAGTGCTGCAAAATAATGGTGCTTCACATGCCGCAAACCTTCTCCTCTTCTTCTTCTTCCTCCTCTTCTCCTTCACGGTATTGAACCTCTGCTACGTAATAGTTTGCTTCAGTTCCCAAAATTTTTCCTGAAAAACCCAAACAACATGAATGTAAGGCCAAATGAAATAGCGTGGATCGAGGCCAATTATAAGAGCGAGAGAGGAAAATAGCCCAATTGCTACTAAGCTTTGAATGGTCATTGCTCTCAAGAAAGCCTGGAAAATTTACGTGGTGTAAAACAATATAGAGCTAGTTTGCAATCGTGAAGTTGTAGACCAAATGATTACAGATTTTTGAGTTCTTGTGCTCGTATAAAGATACTTATGGCAAGTTTTTTGTTTATTTGCAACATATGTGGTAAAAATGCATGGTGTAACTACAAAGCGCCTCCGAAAACAAGTTGTGGTAAGTACAAACTGTGTAAGTATTGCAGTGGTCAGAAAATAAAATACACTTTCACTGTCCTCACCAAGTTAAAACAGTGATGCTGCTCGCCCACAAGTCATAAAAGGCGAGTTTTTTCGCACCCACCAATGGCAGTCCGCCTTGTTGGTGGTGGGGCAACCAGTCTGCGATTTGTATTCATGACTAGTTTGAAATTAACGGTAGTTTTTTTTCCTCAGCCTAATCCTCTTAGTTTTCCTCATCAAATTCGATTAAGTATGCGACACGAACTTGAAAATCGTTTTGTGCAGTGGCGTTACCCCAAGAAAAAGGCGGGGTAAGCAACAGCAACTGTAAAGTAATCCAGCAACCAGAGAATAAAAACTTGTATTTTTTTATGAGTAAATAAATCCTACCCCAGAACCTAACAGTTTGCAGAGGGTAGGTGTCGACCAATTGCTTGAGGGAAAGGAACATTCTGTAAGTCTCTTCTCTTCCAAATCCAACACCAGCTTGTTCAAAAAAATATGCGTGATCCAGGATGTTTGGAAGTGGAGTCTCAATCTCTTCTTCTGGCTCCTATGATTCAAAATCAAACTTATTAAAAAAACTAAAAGTCTTTAACCTCTTGGTAAGTATAGTCTATTTAATAAGCTCTTCCATTAAACTGTAAAGCAGTAAGAAATGTAACTACTTGGCCTACGCCACGAACAGAAAAAGCAACAAAAAATGATGACCAAGCTGTTTTAGAACAGCCGTGAGTGTAGACTGGAAGCTCCGGTCTCCACCAACATAAGTGGCATTGGTGAGCACTATTGTTAGTTCTTAGAGTGGCTTCATAGATTGTCATCACTGAGCAGTTATTATTATTATAATTATTATCACTAAGACACATTCCTTAGCTACAAGAAAACCTTTGTGCTTATGCATGAAACAATTTGTGTTTAGACTCACATTTGAGTTGCCACTACTGCTGATATTTATGTATTTCTACTACAAGCCTGAAATGAAACAGAGAAGACTGCCATGAAGTGCCTTTTGTCAACATTACAAAACGCAAAGCACACGCAAGCATTGAATACGCAGTTTCACAACTAAGAGCCAGCATTATTCTGCTAAGTTTTGCTGCCAACAGTTGCACTACCCTTGCCCAATGAAATATGATGCAAATATAGATCACACTTACTCCTTCAGCCTCTCCTTCTCCTGCTCTTTCAAAAAGAGGTTTCTGTATTTCAGCAAGTTGGAATTCAGAGCTGGGCTCAAACTCATCTCGAATCGTGTCACGGCTGGGAACAAATCTATTGAAAAAAATTATTAAATAAACCTTGTTTCATGTCTAATAGTAAGATTGAAATTTATAAAAGATATATAGAAAGGGCCTGGAAATGATTGAACAACCTTGACCTTTGTAACCAAAATACTGTTTAAATTCCAGCCTTTTAATTGTATACTGAACTTAGGAAATAAATGGTAAAATTGCTTTCAATTTACAATTGGTTATTAAATGGGTCATAAGTGGGATTACCATACACATATAAAAGCATCAAAAACAAGCTCTTCTTTCAATTTTTGTAAAGTTTTTTTCCGGAGCAAAGGAAAACCATTAACCTTAACAAATTTGCTTGCTGAGTTATCCTGTTTTACAAGATAAATCACAAACTCACTTTTCTCTCTTTACATCTTTGCTGATTTCTTCAAAAATATCAACAAGATTTTCAGGCCTTTCATCAAGAACTTTTGTAAGGACACGAGACAGATGGTCGTAGCTAGAAGTAATTGATGAAGTTTGAGAAAACAACACAAAAAAATACAATTATAGTGATTTGAACTATCAAATCAACGTAAAAAAATGAAGTAGCTAATGTTCTTCTTTTTAATATCCTACTGTTAAAAAACTTTCTGTAAGCACTGTTTGCTGATCCCATAACTACTAGGCCTACCATCTTCACTAGAATAGGAAATTTATGGGTGAAAATTTTGGCTGTCAAGAAGACCAATTAACCTGGCCCTCAAATTAGGCTACGAAATGATTATAAAACTCACAGATTTGTGTTACTTTTTGAGCTGGTTTGTAATAAATAAGCTTTTGCATTTTGAACTTGAATTTCAACTTGGTTGTTGGGTAATTCTCCTGAAGAGTTTGCTCTGGCAACCTGACTTTCAGACGCCATTGTTACACCAAAAGTGAAATTAACTTGTTACCATAAACTGAATCAAAACTTCTTAAAGCTATAAAAAGGCAGGTTAACTGGAAAAAATAAAGAAACTAAAATAAGTTATCAACACAACAAACAGATCTAATTAATAGGCCTAATCAATTAGAAACAATAAGGCAATCAGAAGTAATAAATTACACTCTCTTTGACTAACATGCGTAGCTTTACTACTGCATGTTAGATGGCAACGTTCGAGTTGCCATCAAACATACAGTAACTAACAAAACTTGACCCAATCTGCTAATCGTACCCATCGCTGTATCAACATTAACCCTGTCGTGAATTCAAAGATTGAACATGACGACATCCACTTTGGCATGCTACTATGGCGACAATTTTGGAGTCCGACGTGATCGAAGTTTCATTTCCCCACACTACTAGTATTTTCTATTTCACAAAGTTTGTTTTTTACACATAAACTGAAATCTTGTTTAGGCAACGCGTCATCGCTGTGGGCTATTACAATTAATTTTATCAAAAGTAACCTTTCTCTGTCGCATTCAAGCAACAACTAAGCAACTCAAAGCTTTACATAAAAGAAACAATGTAAAATTGTCATGACAACAAACGATGGTATAATTTCAACACTCACAGCGCCAAGCATTTTTTTAATTCAAAGCTCCTAAAACTAATACATGCCATGGATATAGGAACTTTGTTTTAAATGAGAAAAAGATTTGCGAAATGCTTTCCAATCTTTTTTTACGTCGTCAAGATCTTGATTAATTCAAGTATCCTTCACCTTATTTAAAGAAAATTATAAATATTTTTCCAAGTCATTAAATAAGAAGGATACACTCAAGTAATCAGATGTCATTACTATGCGTCGATTGATTGAGTTATAAAAGCAATCTACGCGCTTTATATACATGTTCACGCAAATGATGTGGTTATTTCACAAACTAATAGTATTGCAAATAATAAAAGCCTCCTTCCATAATTTGACAAGACCATCGCTGGACGCGTTTCATCCTTTTGACTCATCAGCAGGGCCTGTCCCGTCATCACCAAAAACCAAAACTCCATATTTGCAATAATATGGGGTTTTTTAAATTGATCTCGTTCACTATAAACTCTTTGAGTGGTACATTGCATATTCGATATGGATGGGATCCCCGTACCAAAGTGATGGCA
The DNA here is from genome assembly GCA_963675345.1 of Trididemnum clinides. NCBI lineage: Eukaryota > Metazoa > Chordata > Ascidiacea > Aplousobranchia > Didemnidae > Trididemnum > Trididemnum clinides. The sequence goes on along the minus strand of OY776302.1, from coordinate 7,999,484 downwards.
TGCGCTTCGCGCGTGATGCATGCGAAGGAATTTTTAATAGAATGATACGGTACTACATTTTCATATTGTTGCAAATATGGGGTTTTGGTTTTTGGTGATGACGGGACAGGCCCTGGTAATGAGTCCAAAAGGACAAAACGCGTCTAGGGGTGGTCTCGTCAAATTATGAGAAGGAGGCTTTTATCATTTGCAATACAATTAGTTTGTGAAATAACCACATCATTAGTGTGAACATGCATATAAAGCGCGTAGATTGCCTTTATAACTCAATAAATCGATGTATGATACGGTTATGGTGATCACGTCCTATGTTGATATAGGTAAGAGTTTTAAATAGATCTTGTTTGCTATAAACTCTCTGAGTGATACACTTCATCATTACAATGCACTTTTGAAAAAGTGGCCGATCACTGACAAGCTATTTGCATTGAATTGCATAGGAATGACAGAATTTTATGTGAACCTAGACTGGCAAGACGTACCGTTTTGAACAGAAAGTCTCTATTTTTGTATTTTTGGTCGTCCCATCGCTCTTACTGCTGTTCCGTTTCTTAACAAAAAAAATCTTAAAATTACGAAAAACCAGAAGCACAGCATTTTTGCTATTTAGTAGCGCTTTTTTGTTTCCTTGCTATGAACATTTGTCCTTATCTTTTTTTTTTTTTTTTTTTTTTTTAACAGACCCGTTAACTTTTAGCAAAGTCAACTTTAGTCCAGCATAAATCACACTAGAATAGCTCAACGAGAGCAAACAAACACAGAGCATAAACAACCAACAAACACAGAGTTGCAGAGATGTTTGAAATCCCTAAGAAGGCAAAAGCCTAACGGTCATGAAGGAGGAGAAAGTGTTTATAAAACTGGCTGGTTAGGAAATCGTCCGAATTTACCAGTGAGGAAATCCAGATATTACAACAATTTGCACAACGAATCATAAAGCAAGCGACCCATTTTTGAATCAATGCTTGAAAAGTACATATATTGTTCTGTACAAGAGTCGAAGATATACTTACTCGATGACGCAAGTTAAATAGTATCCTGTAAGCATTATTGTAGCTTACCCGGAGACGGTGAAAGGTAGATTGTCGATAAGACGACCAGATACTACTGCCATAGAAACTGTACATAAACGTGCGAAACAAATAATTTTTTACGTTTTTAGAACAGTCGGAGAATTTACTACGAAGTCTATTCGCTGTACCATAGACATAGCGAAGCTGTCGGTACATGTCGATATCATCTCGCAAATCACATGTTAAAAGAAAACCTAAATATTTCACTTTTTCTACATAATCAATTACACAGTTACCTAATTGTAATTTGGGTACGCAATTCAATTTCAAAAACTTAGTTTTAAACATCATTATTTTGGTTTTAGAGCAGTTAAAAGAGATATCATGGCTTTGTGCGTATTTTTAGCAGACATCTAGCAACTTTTGAAGGCCTTTGCAGCTAGGTGCAATACAGCATATATCATCGCCGTACAAAATATTATTTAGACAATGTTGACCAATAAAGCAACCAACGTTAAGTTTGTTAAGGGTCTGTGAAAGTTGGTTCATACAGACAGCAAATATAAAGGGACTCAAAATGCTACCTTGTCTCACTCCATTTGAGACAGCCAAAACGTAGAATAAGTAGTACCCCACCTAACACAGAGAAGTTGACTGGAATACCAGTTAGCTAAGAGTTTTACAAAAATCTCAGGAACATTGCATTCAGTAAGTTTTTTAAAGAAAATATGATGATTAACTTTATCAAATGCTTTAGAGGCATCCAAAAAGGCAACAAACACTGGACTTCCATGAGTATTGTATTGCAAAATGGCTTGTTTTAATAAAAAGAGGCACATGTCAGTACTATGCGCAGGATTAAAGCCAAATTGGTTATCCACACTCGACAAGAAATTACTAGTCATAAATAATATGTAATGCTCAAAATACTTTGAAATTACGGTGGGTAGAGCAATAGGCCTGTAGTTGGAGATGGCAGAGACGTTACCATGTTTGTTTTTCGTTATAGGTGTGATAACTGAATTAGTGCATGAAGCAGGTAGGTAGCTATGAACAAGGCAAAGATTGAAAAATATGCTAATATGAAGATATATTATTTCATGTGCAAACATAATGTGATTTGCTGATAAGCCATCAAGTCCTCCAGCACAGTCTGGTTTGAGTTTCTGAGATAGAGACCGGGCTAAATCTACCGCACGTAAGAACTTTTTCACCTCATCAAATTTGTCTGTTTTATTGAGTGGTCCCATTGTTTTGCTTTTCGAATGAGTGGTACTCAGATCAGATGACTCACTGCTGTTAGTAGAGTTAAGTAGTTGTTGGTAATGATTTTCCCACATATTAACAATATTTTGTGTGCCAGAGACTCCATTGATTGTTGCAGGCAGCACATTTGTTTTAGTAGACGACTGAATATTAATATTTTTCCAAAATTGGTTTGTTGGATGATTGTCAATAAAACTACATGCCAAGGTATCGGCAGCTTGTTTTCTCAGTTTCTTTTTATGCTGTCGGAATAACTTATTAAATTCTTTTTTGTGTTTTCTGATGAGCTCAAATACCGGACCAGTTTTAGGCTTTGAAGAATTGATCCAAGTCAGGTAGCTAGTTTCGGCTTTTTTGTGATAGTTTTTCAAGACTGCAGACCAGTTAGGTATACGCGAGTTGCGCCGAGAGTTGTATATTTGCAAGGGTAGAGAAGCTTGTAGGCTGTTAATGATGTCCTGATAGTATGTCGATATACTCTCCAAATGAGCTGAATCATTACACCCAGCATTGCAATTAATAACCTCCAACGGTAGCAATAAATTAGATAAATATGACTTAGTGGATTGGTAATAATCAGCCTTTTTTCTAGGGGTCAAATTTTTCCAATTGATGTGTTTATAGTCAGATGATTTTTGATCACGTATGTTGCTGTGGTGATTTATAGCAGAACTGTAACTTATCTTGACAAGTAAAGGATGATGATCAGAGCAGATGTACTCTAGTAGGACTTCTATATTAATTATAAGGCGATGTGCCATAGCAGATGTAACACAATGGTCTATCCATAAGGTAGAGTTGTGACTATCGCTAATATATGTAAACGAGCTATCAGGCAGTAAACTGTCATCAGAAATGATAAAGTTATTATCTTCACAGAAATCCATAAGTATTTTCCAGAATTGATTACCCTTTCCAGCATTGAAATCACCCAATATAAATATTTCCAAGGCAGCATTAATGTTACAGAAAGAACTTAGTTCACCTAAGTAAGTTTGATATGCATCAAAATTTTCAGGGCAGTAGTATGGAAGATACACATTTAAAAGTAGAATTTGACTAGCATCGTTGTCTAGTTTCAAACCAATGATTGAACCACTATGACTTGTGATTCGTGTGGCTGGCAGATTTTTTCTCCAAAGGACAGCTGTACCCCCAGAAGGTCTGCCCTTTCTAAAGCCGTCATAATCGTCAGTAGGTGTATAGCCATAAGCATAATGATTTTTGTTTTATTTGTTGGAGAGGTAATCATCTCTGGTAATCATTCGTTATCATTTGTTGGAGAGGTAATCATCTGGAGAGGTAATCTTCTATTTGTTGGAGAGGTGATCATCACTAATGCTGGAGAGGTAATCCAAGTTTTGCTTGGTAAGCCAAGTTTCTTGCAGAAATATTATGTCATAAACCTTGCACAGTTTTTGAACATCAGGTATAGAGTTTTTAATACCTCTGCAATTGTAAGATACTGCTGGTAAATCTGTGAAGGTGACTGAATGGATCTTTCACTTTTTTGTGAATTCGACACATTATCAGTGCCCGATTTGTAATAAAATCTTTTAACTAAAACTCCTTCAGGCCAATTATTTGGGTTAATTGAGTCACTGAACGATATTCCTTGAATTGTGAGATGAAAAGAAGAATAAGAGTCAAATTTTGATTTCAACTGAGTACAAGTGTTTGAGGTTGCAGTAGAAAACTGGGATTGTGCAAAGTGTTGTACCTCCTCACAGGAAGTTTCTGGTCTGAGCCTAGATAAGAACACTTTTGCAGGTCTACTAAGTTTGGCAACTGGCTGCAAGTTAGAACCTTTTAGTTTACCTTCATGAGGGTTTTTGGGCCTTCGTCTTCGCGATCGGTAAACAGACCAATCATCATCAGCAGTTATCTGTCCAGTTTCAGTAGGTTTAGGTTTGGTGTGGTTTACGTCAGAAGAGCTAGCCTCAACAGTTGTGGAAACAGAGCCAGAATTAGGATAATCAGGCTGCTGTTGTACTGCTTTGGAATATGACATTGAGCTTTTCTTCTTAGATTTATCATCGTTAGTTGCGGATGTTTGCAAGTTGTCAGTTGAAGGCTGGTAAGGACCAAAAGGCCTACCAGTTGTTTGTTCAGTAACTGGTTTTCTTTTGGCTAAAGCTGACAGTTCTGAAACCATACTTCGCACTTCAGCTAGTTGATTAGAAAGTGTTTTGTTGGAGACTGACTCTTGTTGCAACTCTCTCACTTCATTTTTCAAAGTTTGTAAGTTGGAAATGATGATACCACTGTCAATGTTTTTGAAATCAAGTGGAGGGAAGTTACAAGATGCTGTAGCAAATGTTACTTCAGGTTGAGGGTTTGAGGAGGTTACATGCAGCAGTTCCAGCATATCTTTTAGGTTCATTTCAGTTTTATTTTCACCCTTTCTCTTTATTATTCTATGAGAAGTAAAGTTTTCAAAAAGAACTTTCTTTGCTTCTTCAACTTCTTTGTCAGAGTAAAACTGAGTAATTATACTGATCAAAACGTCAGTCTTCATGCAGTCCATGCGATTGTAGAGATACCATAGGATGGAGTTCAGAATAATCATTATTCCACAGAACAAATTCAGTTTTACTCAAATAACATTAAAAACATTACAAATAAACGACTTATTCAAATTATCAAATCTTATTCAAATAGAATCTTATTCAAATTAACCTTATTCAAATAAATTATTATATCGTAGGATTTATTTTTTACTTTCATGGAAGTACAGCTTCTGTTGAAAGAATATTTTCTGGTTGGAACACCACGTGGCCAAATGAGAAATCTAGGCTACGCGTAGAGATAATGAAAGCAATGCTGATTGTAAGATAAAATTATGATATAGAGTGTGGCAAGTTCTATATTTTAGTCTAAAAAGAACGAAATTTGCTGCATGGAATTCTTTATCTGATTCTTTATCTGAAATTCTTTATCTGATAAGAAAAACGATGGATGGTTTGATGCCGTAATTTCAACGTTGAAGAAATACGAGATACATTTATTTTATTTTTTAAAAGAATTTACAGTTATAATACTAACTTATTTTTTGCATCGTGTTTGCCATACAATATTCCGTTTCTGTAACAACAAAACATGGTTAGCCTAATGTGAATGAAATGAGTAAAGTACAAAGCTGTTTAATAGACGTTAAATATATTTTTATGATAGCATTATAGAATGAATTAAAAATCAAAGTTAGTTCTAAAGTGTTGGCAAGTTACTGATGATAGTCAGGCTAGCCTAGTTATACGGGGGTGACATGTAGGCCAATCTGCTGCCAATTTCTGATTGGGGTACAGATTTAAATAAAGAAGGCTTAGCATAATTGGGAATATTGGAGACAAATTAATTTCAATTTGCAACTTATAAAGCATAAAGTTGCAAAAAGTAAACAATTATATGTTTGCAAAAAGTAAATGTAAAAAAACTCTAGATTATAGGTTTGATGATAAGGCAGACTTCTGTACATTGTAGACCTTCAGGGGCGGATTAGCCTGGCGGGAATTCGGGAGTTTCCCGGTAGGCCGATCGACTGTGGGCGGGTCCAGCGATTCACTGGGCTGCCTCAAAACTAATTTTAAGAAGCTGACAAATGATCAAGAATATGAACCAGTTCCATACAAAATGATTTCGCAATTATTTCTCAGTAACAGTATTTTGCATAGCCTATCTATAATTTTCTTGTTGTGATTTATGACTGTCGTGACCAGACGTAAAATAATAAATAAAGCGTCAATGGTAACTTCTTTCCCTAATTTTCAGTACTATGGCGTAGTAAATAGTCGCAGGAGAACTGGTATCGCGCATGCAACATAATTGTTTACCATACATTCTCCAGGCCTCTCTAAATTTTAAGTAATGGAAAAAGAAACGAAATAGCGGAAAGGTGGAGCTGAGAAAGAGCGTGAAAGAAAGAAAAAGAAATTGCTGCTAAGTGTTTGAACATTTAGGAAGCATTTGCACGAGCAAGCACCTAAACGGAAAGCCAAACGACTGTTGATCCCGATTTGCTATTAGAACATGAAGATCAGCGTCAGTCTGTAAGTAATCATGATGTACTAGTATCAGATTTAGTAAATCAAAATTGCTCTGACATATCTATTCCGCCAGTATCAGAAAGCGCAGTCCAGACTGTATATACTGATGAACCAGAACCAGACAGCCTCAGCCAAGATAATACTGAAGTATGTTCTGCTCTTCTAACGCAAGTTTTAGAAAATTGATGCCAGCAGTCTGTAAATCTCGATCCAGCAATATCAGACAGTGAAGACTATTCTGCAATATCCGCTCAAGTTTTAGAAGTTCAACGAGATCAGTCTATAATTCCTTCTGTGACAGCGTACCACTCGTGGTTTGTGAAACCAAAACGAGATAAACTAACCAAATATTTCGAGTTTCATCTACATCAACCAGAAACAACCATATTCAACGCTACAAATGTGTACTTCCGACCTGATGACTCTGGAGGTCGTTTGCAGCGATTATGGCTCTGGTATTGTGAAGAATAATAAGCTCTATTTTGCAGTCTTTGCATTGCCTATGGTACTATTACTAGTAGCAATCAGAGCACCAGCAAATTTCTAAAGAGTTTCAATTCGTGGAAACACATTTACCAACGAATTGATGAACATGAAAGTTCTCAAAAACACAAGCCATGTGTTGAAGCTCACATACAATTCAACAGTAATAAGACAGTGGTAGACCTACTTACTGTCAGTCAAACATCATTACACAACAAAAAGTCATGCAAAGAAGGCAAGTTCTCGACAGAGTCGTCTCCATTGTGAAAATGATTGGAAAACGGGAAACGAGCCATAGGGGAACAGGGAGTTCGGAAGCCGTGTCTACTTTAAGTGATGAAAAAGTTGATCACGGAACATTTTTAGAGACTGTACTTCTTCTTGCGAAGTGCAATAACATTCTAAAGTGTCATTTGGAAAATGTTATCAAAAAATGTTTGCAAAACAAACTTGACAGGCAAAAGCATAATCGTGCGAACAGAAATACATTTATCTCCAAAGCTACTGTTAACTTTATCATTGCTATCATATCTAAGCTAATGAAAGAAGCAGGCATTTACTCAGTTCAAATCGATTCAACTCAAGATATAACTTCAACCGACAAATGTTCAGTTATTCTACGCTTTGTTGGGGAAAACGTCGAAGAACGACTTCTTGCCGTTGTTGGCAGTCATTCGGCAACTGGAGCAGACCTGTGCAATTTTTTGAAAAAAGTTTTGCAAAAGCAAAACATAGACCTTTCCAAATACATCTCCGACAGTACAGGTGGAGCATCAAACATGTCGGGGCAATATAATGGATTTACAGCTTTTCTTGAAAAGGAATCTCCTGGTCACATTCACACATGGTGTTATGCCCACGTTATCAACTTAGTTCTCTGTGATCTTACTACGACTAATCATGCATCCACATCTCTACTTGAATTAGTTCAAAAGGTTGGAGTGTTCTTTAGGGAATCATATTTGCGAATGGACTTGTAGAAAGAGCAGATGAGCCAAAGACATGGTCATGATATTCAGAGTAGGTTAAACTTGATCGGAACAACTAGATGGTGGTCTACGCACGAATGTCTTCGAAAAATTTTCGGCACATTTGAAGATGGTTCCAGCGGCATGTTCTGCAATGTAATTGAAGTTCTGTATTGTGCTTCTACTTCTGAAAAGTTAAGTGTTAAAGCGCCGTTTGGTGCCAGTGTGATGTTAAATAATATGATTCGATACCAACATGTTTTGACAGCCATTACTTATCTACGCATCATTGAGATAACCTCTGCACTTTTAAAGTGCTTGCAGATCTCTGGACTAGATTTTATTAATGCTTTTAATATAGTGGAAACTACGAAAAAAAATATTCAACATTCATCGCGATTTTGCAATGGTTGTCACCAAAACTGACCATTTTGTTCAACATGCCAATGAAGTTTTGGAAAAAACGTGGATGTGATGTCTTGACTTAAAGCAGCTTTCCAGCTAAACGGGTTGGAAAAAGTAAAAATGAACCCTTGGATGAATGTCTTTCAAACTCAGTGAAAAAGTTTGAGTTTGATGTACATAACAGAATTGTAGATCAAGTGGTTCAAAGTTTGCATAGAAGATTTACTGCGCATAAAAAGTTACATGCTGACTTAAGCTACTTTAATCCCAAACGTTTTTTTGGAACAGTTCTTTATGGGATTCCTATCTCTGCTGTGAAATTTATTTGCAACCTATTGCCAAACAAAAGTTCAGATTCTCCTGTTCAGCAAGATCTTCGGCAAGAGCTCCTGGATTTTGCATCAAAATGGCCGGAATAAAAAAGATCTTACTTGAGCACTGCACTGAATTTGTTGTAGCAGGTGATCACTATTTTGATTTCATTATTGATAAACTATTTACAGGTTGATGTTCTGACCTTTTACCTCACTGTATGATACAACCAGAGCCTATAATTACTTGACTTCTATTTTCCATACCGATAGAAATGTTATTATTTGAATTTTGTTCTGATGTTATCATCCAGCACTTTTCGCAGGTCAGCTGTGCTGATACTAATAAATTTTCTTTCATACAGCTTAAATTTGAATGTGTTTTTCAAAAACAGATGACGAAGATGTGAGATAGAACGAAAGCCCCAACATTCTAAAATGTAGATGCCAAAATTGTTTTCTTTGCTGTTATACTGCGATTCGGAGATATAGAATGTACCGCAGAAGTTATCTTCTTCTATATCAGACATTCAAAGTAATCCTTACTCTTTTCGTTACACAAGTTGGTTGTGAAAGAGCCTTTAGCAAGCTGAGATATGTAAAGAACCGTTTTAAGAAATCAGCTAAGCGAAGATCGCTTGGATTCCCTTTTTTGGATGTGCGCCGAACGAGACGTTTGTTACGCATTTCGAACGATACGATCATCGACGAACCAGCAAAAATGAACGTAGAAAAGCGAAGACTGTTGCTCTATAAATGGGTGTTTGATAATGTTTGTTTGTTAATTCTAAATAATGTTTTTTGAAATGAGCTAAATATGATGGTAGTTTGTAAGATGAATCGTGTAACGTTTTAGCAAGATTTGCAATTAGTTGTCAAAAATGGGCCGATTTTATTTCAAAGTTTCCAGGCCGATTGAATTTGCTAATCTGCCCCTGTAGACCTTAGCCTATTTTGCAATCGATAATGCGCAGAGTCTTTGGTCCTTTGAAATCTTTTATCAAACATGCTAGTAGGCTGGAAACAATGATATATTATATCGAATTCTATGACCTTAACTCAAACCTTATTAATAGACAATAAATCAAATCCAAGCTGTTTTAGGAATACACCTGTATAGCTCAAGCTGAAACCAAGCAAGTTGCAAGATAAATTTAAGCAGCCAAAGTTTGTGGAATTTTATAATTAAAAATAAGTTGTTGTTTTTCAACTTTTGAAACCAACTTTGAATACTGCTTTAAAGCTATTTTCCAATATACTATCCAACCATAGTTACCGAGCAATTAGGCCTACCTCACAAAGCTTAGCTTACACCAATCAATGGACAGTGATACATACGACCTCGCACATTTGGCGCCAAAAAAGTGGCTGACCAAAAGCTGTAATTTATGCATGATACTTATAAGGCGAACAGCAACTTTTGGGGCTATTTGGAAAACTAATGAGAAATTAATTAAAACTTGGAAAGAATTATTGCTAGCACCTCTTACCTTACTTTGACTTCAGATTCATTCCATAACATCAGTAAAACGACATAATAAACGTTTATTTAACAACTGTCACGTTTATCCATTTGGTTCGCAAAAAACGAAACCATTCCTATTCAATTCATTGCAAAAACACTAAAAGTGGTGAGCCACTTTTTTCGAAAGCGCATTTTGATGTCGTTTGATCACGTGCGAGCAACCATCCTATAGACTTCTCTTAACAATTGCCATAAATGTATTCAAAATATTTAAGATCTAAACACTTTCAAAAAAAATCTTTATGTCACAAGTAGTAATACGAAAGCGGGCCCACCAAATCGTCGAACATGCCTACCACCAAACAGCTCATTTCCTCATGAGTCAAAACAACCACCATTTGAGTGACGCCATAAATTTTCAGAGAAAATCAAAATTAACAATCTCACTGTGTTACACTGTAAATCGCACCACATGGAAGATATTATTGCTATTTTGCTTTGTAATGGCTTTATAGGGCTACCGGGGTCAAACCAAACATTTGAGGAAAAGCAAGGATACTTTCAACTTTTCAGGGCATGTCAAGCATGGAGAAAAGAACATGATACATAATGTGTAGCCAGCGAGGACTTGAGAAAGTTCAAGGGGAAATCAAAAGAAAACAGCGTCACTGTGTCAAATCGCACCACACGAAAAACATTTTTGTCCTTTTGCTTTAGAATAGCTTAATATCAGAATTGTAATTCCCTACTTTCAAACTGCGGGAAACGCATGGACCTCATGGGTTCGTGTCAGCAATGAACAGAGCACATAAACCTATGGCATAGCCAGGATCTTGAAATAAGATGTATTGTGCAGAAAAACATAAACGTTTGAAAATCATACGTGCGGAAAAACATAAACGTTTGGTAACTCTTCAGACAAAGCCTGACAGGCAAAGCTAGCTTTGTCGGCTCAACCGACACTCTCAATCCCGACGTTACTGATGGAGGGCTTCTGCCGGGCGACGCCGGAAAAGCCGGCTGGTATACTGCATAGCAAGGATTTTTTCTAATGCTGATATGTTGCTTGTTATGGTATTTATGTCATTTATGTCTAACTTTACATCATTGCAATAAAATCCCAAGTTAAAGAAAAAATCAGCACAAAACCGTAACTGTCACGAACAAGTAAATTTGCATTATAAGAATAGTTTTTATAGAAGTATAGTTGCTGTAATCTGTTGTTTTATTTTGCCGTGATTATTTTATTTGTAAATCTGAATTGTCTGAAGCCCAAAACTCGCTAGACTGTTTTCGAAAAAGACCTTTTTTTGCATTTATTAATAGATTTGTAACCCACACGCCTTTTCTGACGTCACAATGGTTGAGTACGTGACTAAGTTCCAGTGTATTCTAATGAATCTTGTTTCTTCTCGAAGATTTCCTTTGATTTTTTTTTATTGCCAATTACGTAATGTATTAATGGTGTTTTTTTCTGTGTCATGTGATGTTCTGGCATTTTCCAGAAAATCTTCTTTTGTGTATAAGACAGCGACATTTTTTACGATTTAGAGAGAAGTAGTTCAGTAGTGGTAGTTTGTGGCAGAGTAGAAAGAATAGTAAAAATGCGTTGTTCTGGGTTGGTGATTTATTGCGGATTGCTGGAGTGACATGTGTCAACGGATGATTGGTGGAGTTAGTTTTGGCTGTTTCCTGATTATTATTTTAAAGTGTTTTAATTTCTGCATTTGACAAGCGAAGGCATTCGAAGTTTTACAATGGTTTGTAAATATATTTGTTTTGTTGTTGAATGAGGTGTGCGTGGGTTAAAATATCTTAGTGGAAGTCAATCTTTTCCTAGCTATTAAGTTGCAACCAGACCAAATTATTCAACCAGACCAAATCAATCAAATTATTCGAGCGATACTACAAGTCGCCTCAATTTTAAGAACTAAATTAAAGATTGAGATAAAACAAAAATTCTATGGAAACGCGACAATAACCATAACAATTTGTATAACTGAATATAAAGAGAGCAACAGCCCCTTTTGTCGCTATGCCGGAAACAAGACCAATAACGCAGCCACATTAGCAACTTATTACCACAAATACAAATAGAAAAGGGCAGCACCAATTGGCAAAATACGCTTACCATTCAATAGTTTTTTTCTTTAATTGTGAAAACAACCACCATTTCGCCGCTACAATCATTTTTGATTATATACAATCCCTGCTCCCTCACCAATATTAACAATAATTTGTGGCAAGATTCTTTGTGAGCATTGCCAGTCATGATTAAGAGAATATAATGATCACAGTTTCGTGTAGAAGAATTGTGAAAGTGCATAAAATTGATTAACTTTTCGCTACTGCTCACACAAGAGCCAGATGAAGCCTTCGCAGCCGGTTGAACCGAAATACTAAACCTGGACATTACTGATGGAGAGCCTCTGCTGGGCGACGCCGGCAAAGCCGGCTTGCCAACAAACAAACGTGACATCAGATTTGTGTTTCTGGTAATTCTGACCGCCATTGTAGCAAGGGCAAACTTAAACCACGGCCGAATCCTCTTACAGAAGCCGTTCCCAACAAACAAATACCTTCAACTCCTTCAAGTTGTTTAGTTATAAAAGACTTTTAGTTCACGGTTTGTGCAATCTTTTGTTCCGCCAAGCTAACCTCACTTGACTAAATATGACAGCGTGCCAAATGCAAGACCCGAAAACTTTTTTCAATAAGGACCTTCTTGAAAATCTACCAATAATGGAGGGACTTGTTACTCTAAAGACCTTTTTTGAACGTGAAATAGAGTGTCTATGCACGGTAAACACCTTTTTTTGGACCGCGGATTGCACAGCAAACTTTCCGCTCGTAGATAGCAGGTTGCTTAATTATAGGAACTAAGGCTCACCTCTAGTCAATAACTTTTTAGTTTTAGAATCATTCCACAATAAAGGACATTGAAAAAATGAAATAAATAAGTCTAAAACTTCATCTGTATATTATTCGATTATAGCTCAATGCTATTAAATATTTACAGCAGTGTTGGAGATCAATGACTCGACTCGAGTCGGTGTTGAAAACACTCGACTTGTCTCGAGTCATTTGCATAAAACGACTCGATTCGGGACTCAACACCAGTGACTCGAGACCCAAATGCTATGGACTCGAGTTTAAGGTTCAACATGTCTGCAGATAATGAAACTCTTTACAAGAAAATGTTATGTTTTGGAAAATTTGATTTCTTAAAAACGGCACCTTGAAAAATTGTTTGTTTAAGAATAATTTTTTTACACACTGTCAACTTAGGTATTTCGTCAAAGTTTTGCAAATCATTTTTATTATTTTGTACTGGAAGTCTTTGGGGTTTTGTTGTGTAAGATTTTTATCTACCGCAGTAATTCTCAACGTGGTCCAAATGGACCACCGATGATCCGCCTGGAATTTCTAGTGGTCCGCAGAAAGTTTCATAAATTCTTGACAATACTTTTGTAAAAGTTTTAATCTTCAGAAAAAATTACGAAAGAACAATAAGAAAATTACGTCGATAGCCCTCAATTGCAGCACTGTCTTTTTCTTTATTGTCTTATTAACCAATTTCTTTCGTTTCAGCATTTATAAAAGAGGTAATAAAGCTAACCCAGCAAATACTTTGCGACCGCTAGACTACTCCAAGCCATTTTTAAGTTATTGTTCTCGTATTTTTAAGAATGATACGTGTTGTGTTTTTTCAGAGGTCAAGTTATATATTTTAGAGTGCTTTCAGACTATTGAAATGTCTGAAGCTTCTGCCGCTAAAACAGCAAAACTAAGGCACTACAATAATGATTTTATTATGCTTGATGTTGCATCTATTGACTAACTGACTTGTGTGTAACACAGTTTCGACTAGTGGCATTCTTGAAATGTCGGTAGAGCAAAGTAGTCCATTGGACGTTTTTGAAAAAATGCATCCACGCTCCAAAAAGGGTTGAGAACCACTGATCTACCACTTTGAAAAGTTAAAAAATGTCGCTTCATATCTTGATCAGATTGTGATCGACAGTTGTTGGCACTGCAGCTTCGGGCAAAAAACTGCTGACTCGTCATATGCGACCTAAATGTCCTCATAAGCTTTGCGTTGTTGAGCTCTTGAGTAAAGCACTTTAAGGGAACTTTACCTGCTTCGTTGCCGCTAGGATGGTGAAATGTACTGAGCCAGCAGTATTGACTACTCCGAAGTTGGTCTCAACACGAGCTGCTCTATGCAAAACCACAAAGGTTTTCCCGTGACCTGAGGATATACATGCGATAACTATAACAAAGTGTAAGCTTTGATTGAATTGATAAAAATGTACTTAGATAAAATGGCTGAAGTAGCTGTCAGTTAGATATGAAGAGAAAGACGTGAATGAACCTTGTGAAGCAGCCTCCGTGGTGTAGTGGCACACAATTAGAAACTTTGTTACAGTTATGATGGTATTCATCAAGAAAGACTTCTGAAATTTAATTTGCTGTGCTGCTCTAGCAAACTACAAGTGTGCAAGGGCAGACACACTGTATTAGATATTTCAAGCCTGCAAAATATCGAAAAAATAAGTAAACTAGAAAATAATAAACCCTGGTTGATGGTAGGCCTACAAAACTTAAAGATTGCTTGAATAACACTTTTCCGAATCTTTTAGTCTGTGTCTAACTGTCTATTGGCCTATTATTCAGAGTAAATAGTCACAAAGAAATTTTCGAAAGTGGACAGTTTTTAAGAAAAAAGGTAGTCTCCTGTAAAATAGTGCATCGTGCAAAATATGTTTGGAAACGGTTGTGTTCATTCGAAAACGGGGAGATTCGGTTGACAGCAAAACAAAGTCTCAGCCTACCTACAAATAACCAGTACATCTTACTGTCTTCCAAATCTCGCCACTTTTAACTTATTACATCAAAATGAAATCTCTTCAACCCAACCTAAAAAGAATTAAATATCACATGCATTTTTTGGCAGCAATTTTTATGTGACTGTAAAAAATCTTGTAGGCTATTTTTACGGCGACCGTATGACAAATTCTGTAGGCTATTTTTAAGTTACCGTAAAAAAATTTGTGTAAGCTATTTTTACGAAACCGTAAAAATCTTTGAGCAGGCCATTTCTACGCCACCGTAAGACAATTTTTAAAGGATTTTTTACGTGGTTGTAATAAACTGTAAAAAAATAAGAACGTTTTTGATTTGGACAAAAAAAAGTGATTTGCAAGAAATAAGTTGTGTTTATCTACCGTTTGCGAGATCTTTGGAGAGATTATTTGCAGGGTTTTTTTGAGAAGGAACAACGTAAAATATGTTTCGTGGACGGACTTTCACATGGCCGCAGGGTCGTAGCTGCTCAGCCTTGACTGCGTTATCGTTATTGTATAAATTCTTAACGTTGTAAACATTATCACTTCATTTCGCATAGTGAAGCTCTTTCAATAGTACGAGTCATGTCTAAAACATGTGCGTGCGGAAATAGGCTACTGTGGACAAACAGTGAAACTATCATTACGTCATTCTTTAATAAATCTTTTTGAAAATTTTGATAGATAAACCAAATAATTATGGTTTCAAGGGATAGTGAAAATGTACAAAATAACTACGCTTTTCTAAAGTTGCTAGGTTCTCGGGTCCAGTAAAAATTTTTTAACTTGAGATAGAAAAGGATGTATGATAACCAATTTTCGTTCATTTGTTGTAAGCTTATTCTTAGCGCTTACCAATTAGAGCTACATATTGCTGAAAAGCAAATTTCTTCAGCTTTCAAACGACACCAATTTTTAATACATACACGTCAACCTATGTATTTTATGCGCTATTATACATTTCCAAATGTATACGGCGTACTTGGATTTTTATACGGGAAAATGCAAATTCGGCTCAAGGTTGGGTTTTCCCGTTTGTGACAAAGATTCTATCTATCGCGCAGATGCTCACTTTCGTACACGTATTATGCTGTTGCCTTTATCACAAAGCGCCTTCTTGATCTGTATGCGTTACGTTTTAGGATGATTTAAAAATTCGTTCAGTGGCTGTTTAGTGCGAAAACTTGTCCTGTCCGAGGAATTAAAACTTTGTAAACAATTTAAAATCGTGGAGTATATAGTGCGTAATCGAATATAGATCTGACTATAATTAGTCATGGAACCTGCTGCTAAAAAGCGGAAGATTGAAACGGTAAGACACTTGAAAGAATGGGAAACTTTGAAAGGACAATACAAGGGATTGATAGAATCATCGAAGGACAGAATTATTCGTATTGTGTGCCGTGTATGAAGGATATCAAGGTGACTGCGTCTGGATTTTATGACTTAGAGAGTCATTTTAAAACTAAGAAACACGCTGAGGATATCGCTATTTCTAAAACCTTCAAGTCGGTGAACATGCACTTTGCACCTTAAAAGAAGAGCAACACTGCAACTACAGAAGCAGAAGTAAAGTTTTGCCGTTTCATAACTGAACACAACATTCCTTTCACTACTGCTGATCACTTGTCAGACCTAGTGAAATCATTGTTTCCAGACTCAAAAATTGCCAAGGTACGTGTGTCAATTGGTAATTTCCGACTCTAACCCTTGATTCACTTATGCATTTTTTTCTATTAATTTTTTGTTTTGCTTTATTAATTTTAATCCCATTCTCGATTTTTTTTTCTTACCTAATTTTTTTCTATATGTTATAGGAGTTGCATGTCGGAGAAACAAGGCAACGATGATCATGAAGGGTTGCCTGGCACCTGCACGCACAGATCCAGTAATAGAGTGGTGTAGGATTCACCCATTTACTCTCATGATTGATAAAAGTAATGACAGAAATTCAACCGAGAAATTAGTAATCCTTGCAGACTTTTTTGAGGGCGACTGTACAAAGACAAGGCTTCTGGATTTACCAGCTCTAACATCTCGGACAGCAGCAGGTATCTTTGAAGCTGTGGAAAATGTCATTACAACCAACAACATCCCTTGGTTAAATGTAGTCGGATTTGCTAGCCATAACTGCAAAACTATGATTGGCTCAAAAGAATCTGTTCTCACAAAGCTCCGTGATAAAAGCCCCATTGTTTTCAGCATCGGATGCATCTGCTATCTAGCTAGTTGGTGCGTTAAAGATGGTGTAAAAGCTCTGCAGTTCAAAGTTGATGATTTGTTGGTGGATATTTTTTACTTTTTTCATCACAGCTCAAAGCGAATATCAGAATTTAAAGCATTCCAAGAGTTTACAGAGGTGGATGAAGATAGAATATTGAAGCATTGTCCAACCAGATGGCTGTCACTTGAGAAGGTAGTGAACAGAACTCTGAGCCATCCACCAGGACTAAAGATTTACTTTGCAAGCCATAAAGGTGTTAAAAAAACAGGCAAAGTCACATTAATACATGATCCTATGACATCATTGATTTTAAATTTTTCAGCCTTCATTCTGCCACACATAAACAGGTTTAACGTTATCTTCCAAACAGAACAGTGTATAATTGGGGATTTGCTCCCAGAAATGGATAGGCTATTGCGGAGATTTATTGTGAAGTTCGCTCAGATGCGATGCGTAAAGTCCTGCCTGAATCTTAAGGAAGTGGATTTCAAAACGTGAGAAAATCAGCAAAGATGACAAACGTGCTGTTGGAATGAATGCAAGATCTCTTGGTTGATGTAGTTGCCAACAACATCACACCCACCATTGAACAGAAGTTTTTTGCTAGCGTGAGAGCATTCTATGAAGGAGATTCCAGAAATTTCTCTTTGGTGATGGAGTTCCGAGAGATCTTGTCATTTTGGATCGCAGAAAAAGGGAAGACTTGGACTACAGCCATGCTGTATGTTTAGCGGAGAGATTTCATCTTGACATTGAACAAAAAAAAGTAAAAGAGGAGTGGACTGATTTCCAGCTGATGAACAACTTCCTAGCCTGCAACAAGATAAACTTTCCACTGATGCTTTCTGGGGAACACTACTTAACAGGAACACATCCCTCAATGCCCGTAGTTTTCCTCTGATAAAAAAAACTGTTCAGTGTGCTTCTCTGTCTGCCACACAGTAATGCGGATAGTGAAAGAGTGTTTTCACAGGTACGTAAGATCAACAATGAGTACAGGAAACGCATGGGACATAAGACACTGGCTGAATTGCTACAAGTAAAGATGAACTGTGATGACTGTTGCTTCCAGTTCTCTCCCACTAAAGACATGCTTTGTGCAGCGAAAGAGGCAACAAAAGCCTACAATCAACAGCATTCACATTGATTGATTATTGATGCTAATCAAAGAGGGATAACTGTATTTTTTATTTCATTTATTGCTTATTGATGCAACTAAGATAATTGGGTTTATAAACTAATATTTTCTCGTGTAAGGTTTTTTTTTAGTTTATAAGGGAAAACGTCCGAATCTATAAGGGAAGAGGTTGACATATATGTCAATACCTTTACTTTATTGTAACATTTACATATTAAACTAACCTGTTTACAGTCAGCTTACCACTTTTGGGGGGATGGTAAAAGTTACACTTGCAGATCTTAATAAAGTTCAATTCTTTTACTATAAAAACAAATACTGTAATAAAAGTTATATATCATCGAAAATGCCTTGAAATAATTTTTAATTTGTTAAACTAATTGTGAAAATTGGTTGAAAAATGAGGTCACAAGTCAGTTATAAATAAACTAATTTTGTAAAATTTTGATCTATGGTAGAAAGTGTTGACCATACAAGACAGCGTGTTTGAAACGTGCTTAGATGGCTTAAAAAAAAATCTGCTGATACATCGTCAATTGAGTTTTAATTGCTGTAAATCTTTTATTGAAAGCGCTTTGTTGATATCTCCCCAAAAAGTTTTTCATCGCGTTTTTAAGATCAGTAGTTTTTGAAAAATGCAGAAAACAGTTTGTGCAATAAAACGTTAGCTGTGATGTCATTTTGGAATTTAAAAGGTTAAGTTTTGGTAATTTGGGAGCTGACTTTCGTTTGAGCAAAATATTAAAAAAAAACTATTGTCAATTATGACGTCATATGGCACTCACCCGAGTGATCAATTGCGCGAAGTTTCATGCTCATACGTCCAGTAGATTTTGAAGAGTTAAAAAACACACATGTAGAATTGCACTTTATGGCATAGATAAGTTCTTTTACAAATTACATCCAGACCAGTGGCGCAATTAGATATCAATTGAGGGGTGCAGGCCTTAACTCAGTTTAACACTTTTATCAAGTGGAGGATATAGACAAATTTGGAACCAAAAGCCGGAAATGTTTCTGTAGATCGCCAATTAAAATTATCATGCGTTTTTATAACATTTTTGCAGAGTGAGTATATTTTTTGTTTACGTCAAATTGTTTGGGAGAATCGTAATCCTTTAGTGCCCTCTTCAATACGCATCTGATTACAACTGTTCTTAACTCGTGTTTTAACCGTGAAAATATAAATGATTGAGTTGGTAACAACTTAAATACTAAAAATCCGATTTCGTCAAATCGACCAGATTTTCGCAAATTTTGTAATAAAATTAACATCATTGCGTTTGTTGTTCAAAACTTCTTCTTTGTCTTTCGGCTTATTCCCAATTAGGGGTCGCCACAGCAGATATCTGCATTTTTATAACATGGCATTCGTTTTACGCTCGGATGCTCTTCCTGCCACCAACCCTCCATTCGGAGGGAAAACTGGGCCATCTGTCTTCCACACAAAGGCGGGGGCGTCCCGTTAAGTGCCTTGCCCAAGGACACAACAAGCGAACTTGTCGGCTTGTTCTCCAAAACCTCCCCTAAATGCCGAGCGCCAAGCAGGGAAGCTATAGTTACCATTTTTTAAAGTCTTTTGGTATGACTCGACAAGAGGAATGAACCACAGGTCTAC
This sequence comes from Trididemnum clinides, assembly GCA_963675345.1. NCBI lineage: Eukaryota > Metazoa > Chordata > Ascidiacea > Aplousobranchia > Didemnidae > Trididemnum > Trididemnum clinides. The sequence goes on along the minus strand of OY776302.1, from coordinate 7,979,703 downwards.
TGACTGCGAAGAGGACGCTCTAACCACTACACCATCGCGTCGGTTTGTTTTTCAAAACGATTGAGTTTAATTCAAAATGTCCGAAATTTTCAAAGGATACTACCAAAACTTGGAAACTCGGCAGACTGGCCCTAAGTGCAATCCTAACTCGAAGGGTAGCTCCTCATTCTTCCAACAATCTAACCCAAAATGCCGATCCGCGCTGGGAATTTCCCTATTTTAGCAGAATCCAATTCGATTGAACTCTTTCCGCATTTTCGGTTCTTGCATTTTTAAAGCTATGACGGTCAAATATCCGAAGCGGCGCGGTGGTGTAGTGGTTAGAGCGTCCGCTTCGCAGTCGGTAGACTAGGGGTTCATTCCCCTTGTTGAGTCATACCAAAAGACTTTAAAAAATGGTATCCACAGCTTCCCTGCTTGGCGCTCGGCATTTATGGGAGGTTGTAGAGAACAAGCCGGCAAGTTCGCTTGTTGTGTCCTCGGCCAAGGCACTTAACGGGACGCCCCACCTTTATGTGGAAGACAGGTGGCCCAGACACCTCAAAAATATCAACTCCCGAGCGAGTGCGCACGTCCCGTCCAAAATATAGCGATACAATTCGCTTTCTCGTGAATGGAGGATAAATATGAACAAATACAAAAAAAAAGCTTTTTAGTCAAAAAAACTTAAGATCTTAAGGCCACTTGCCAAGGGTAACACTTACTTAATGCTCAATTACCTCTTTTAACTCTTCCAACGACTGCAATAACAGGAGTAATAAACTTTTCCTTAAATACATTATTTCTGGTAGCGTGGCACAAAAACCTAATACAGTCAACTTCGGATATAAGAGATTCAGATGTAAGGGATTTTCGCTTATAAGGGACCACGCAAAAGATCCCAAATGATTTTCAATATAAACTAATAAGTCGGTTATAAGAGACTGATTAAGCTGGTCCCGGCGGATCTCTTATATCCGAAGTTGACTGTATTATGTCTTTGACATTCTTAGTACACCACGATCCAAAATATACATATATATTGGTACAGGGCAACATTACGTTTTCAATCATATAAATGCATCAAAGATAATCACAGATTTAAAGCAAAGCTGGCAACTACTAATACAATGGCTAATCACCGTGGTAGCTCAAAGCAAAGCAGGCAACTAGTAATACGATGGCTAATTACCATGGTAGCTCAAAGCAAAGCAATAAAAAGCAAAGCGTACTTTTGCTTGAGTTATACCGTAAGCACTGATCCTATCTTACCTAGGTACACTGTTACATATTCAAGTTCTCGGTTTAAATCAATGTCCAGATAATTGTCGGCATCACTTTTTACAACTTTGCTTATCATACGAACAGCGTCGCGGTCTGATTTTTCCAGTTTTTTGCCGGAATGTTCGAAGCTGGACGAACTTTTGGCTTCTTCTACCCAACTTTGATCAATATCGCCTTGATTTGAGAGAAGATAGTCAACTGCTTCACTATAATTTCCATTAAAATGAAGCAATACTGCTCTAGCAGAGTCGGCATCAAAACCAGCTTCAACAACCTGTAACAAGTAGTCACTAACAATGTAAACATCGAATGTTAAACTGAGTTGTATTTTTTTATTTCAGACCCAGGAAATCTTTATCGATCCACTACAACTAAACACGTGCAACTAGACGAAAAACAAGATAGGCGCGCGTATCTAGGCGTCAGACAAACTATGCACGGTAAAAACTACGGGCCGGGCAAATCAAGCGCAAATCATGTGAAAAAGTTGCTTAACCTCAAAAAAAACTGGAAAGCAAAGCGAGAAGATGTATCATTCTGTACACTGGTTAGTGTGCTGAACACAAAGGGTTTCGTATGTGCGAACATCAAACGACAATTAAAACGCGCTGTTACTCTAGATCTCAATTCATTTACATTTCAACCAAAAATTCGAAAAAATGTAAATATTACACACGCCCGAGTCTTGATAGGAAGAGCAACAAGAAAAATAATATTGTCAGCGTTTAACCAGATTGCCGCTAGATTGACTTATTTCCAGAGTTTGTACGACTGCTGCAATTAAACGCCTTGCTACACCACGTACATCTAGACTTGTCGCCCAGTCTTCTTTCAGATAATAATTAGACAGTGCGACAGTTTTTTGTACGACAACGCCATGTTTGTAGACCAGAAGGTAAAGACTAGAGTGATTACTACCTTGCTCCTGCCATTAAACACCTCACAGTGTTATGGTGCGAGTGCGGTGTCAGCTGAAGGGACAACTGGTTTGTACTACTTTCCTTGTAACATGACGATGAATGGTTCTCGAAATCTTAATGCTTTAGAGGAGAAACTAAAGCTTCACATCAGCATGCATTAGTGCGATACATTCATCCAGTACGGCGCTCCTCGTCATAGAGCGAAATTGAGGAGTTCATTTTTGCAAAAAAAGCAAATAAAAGTCCTTAACTGGCCTGGGAACAGCCCTGATCTGAACCCCAACAAAAATTTGTAAACTCAAATGAAAGACAGGGATTCAGACAAGAATCCGAATAGTTTAGAAAACCTGGAAGATGCTACCAATGGCTCTGTATCAAGGAAATTCGTTACAGGATTTTGCAAGCGCTGATTAACCATATACTACGGTGGTTGCAAGAAGTTACAAAAAATGGTGAAGAACACACAAAATGTGAACAGCTTTTTTGAAAATTGTGTTTACTGTGCCATAAAACATTTGTGCATTAATATTTTTACTGTGTTTAATCTCCATATTCACTGGACTCCGATTTATTGCGGGTAATAGCAGTTTCAACTTCTAAATTTGCAAAAATAGTAAGTGTTCCTACTTTTTTGCCCCTGACTGTACACTTTCCACAAGAAAAGGTTGTTTTAAGGGCCAGTAAAGACGAAGTATTGGTCACTAACCTTAAAAAAACTTGATTGTCGGACTCGCATAAATAATATCCATCAATTGCTTTTTTTGATCAAGCGATTATTCTAGCCACTGAAAGTCACTTCATGGTCTTTAGCGACAAACAGTAACCAATTAGTTACCGAGCAAAATTAGAATCAATATTTGACATCACAAAACCTACATTTCACCTTGAAGCATTTAAAAACTAGTTAACGGTATTGAAAGGTATTTACTAAAAGCGTTCGCCTTTACTGAAGCGTTATCAAAACTAAATTCATGCAAAACAACCACGAGGTAATTTAAAACAGTAATTTGGGTTTGGTATAGTCAGAGCTTTGAAGTGCAGCCAGAAAAGGGCACTATCTTCAAACTTATAGTTTTTTTAGCGATACCGATACAAGCAATCCATAAAATGGGATCAAAGCGATACTGATCCATGATACAGTGTACCACTCAGAAAGTTTATAGTAAACGAGATCTATTTAAATCCCTTACCTCTATGAGCATAGCACGTGATCATCATAACCGATCATACATCGATATATGGAGTTATAAAGGCAATCTACGGGCTTTGTATGCTTGTTCACACGAATGACGTGGTTATTTCACAGAGTAATGTATTGCAAATAAAAGCCTACCTCCCATAATTTGACGAGACCATCCCTGGACGCGTTTCGTTCTTTTGGACTCTGTGAAATAATCTTTTCTGTTACTCTGTGAAATAACCACGTCATTCGTGTGAACATGCATATAAAGCGCGTAGACTGCCTTTATAACTCAATAAATCGATGTATGATACGGTTATGGTGATCACGTGCTATGTTGATAGAGGTAAGGGATTTAAATAAATCTCGTTTACTATAAACTCTCTTAGTGGTACACTGCATCTTCGATACGGATGGGATCCCCGTACCAAAGTGATAGCATGCACGACGCGCGTGATGTGTGGGAAGAAATTTGTAATAGGATGATACTACATTTTCATATTATTGCAAATATGGGGTTTTGGCTTTTGGTAATGACAGAATAGGCCCTGCTGATTAGTCCAAAAGAACGAAACGCGTCCAGGGATGGTCTCGTCAAATTATGGGAAGGAGGCTCTTACTATTTGCAAAACTATTACTCTGTGAAATAACCACGTCATTCGTGTGAACAAGCATATAAAGCGCGTAGATTGCCTTTATAACTCAATAAATCGATGATCCACGATACTTAACGGAGATGCTAATGCAATACTAATCCCGATAAAAGTATCTAGATACTATAGATATATTACTGTAGTCCAATCACAAATGTTTGAAAAAATTTTGCATCATTTTCTCATTACGTGATGAATAGACCTGAGTAGGCTGATCACCTAACAAATTAGGTATATTATATTCATAAAAGGCAAAATCTATAGAGGCCTAAGCAGAGGTATCTGTGGAATGGAACTCTGCCTAACAAAAAAATCAGCCCTGAAAGTGAAGCTCGGGTGGGGAGCGCACATTTAATCCTTAAAATGCAATTCGTCTCCCAGTTGTAGCTTACCATTATTGTTACGCAAGTGACGTAACCGGTGAGCTCGGTAACCTCTGCATTGATTTTAGATCGCTTACTTTGATTATTCCAATGCGATATTTTATATTTACTTTCCATAAAGCCCTATAGCAGCAACACAAAGCATTCAACATGCTGCATTTCTGACATGACTCCTGCTTCTACCCTTCGCTTGTGATCCGACATCGTTCTCCCAAACAAAATTTTACAATACACACCTAGGCTTAATGCGATGATAGTCCTAATAAATAAAGGGGACTCCCGATCCATCATCAAAACAAAATAGTAAAGCTGTCCAGCCAACATGTCATACAAGACTATTACGTCGGCTGTCCAGATACAGTTCAAAAAATTTTGTTTTTCAATAAGCTTTTCAATTTTGACTTTCCAGCCAGCAATTTCTAAATATTGGCGATACACAAAATTGAAAAAAAAGCCATGTCTACACAATAGCATCATGTGGTTGGATCGCCAATAGATGTATCTTGATGAAGCCTATCTTTGCGTGTGGCCAAGCTGAAGCGAATTGATGAAGCCTAGTCTGCAACGATTCAAAATCAAAGTCTTGAAACCTGATAAACCAAATTCTAAAATGTGGGTATGCTTTTATTTTTGGAGAATGCGGATAAGCTATTGTTAACAGTGGATTAAAAATCAGCTATATCTTTAATCTTTTACACGCGCTTAGCTTTATTGGAGTTCAATCAACATAAAACTATAGTGCACAATATCAAGGATAATTATCTGAATGCGTTTTATCACGCAGTCCTTACCTGTTGCACTAGAGCTTCTGGAATTAGTAAATTTTCAGGCTTTAATGAGTCCGGATTTTCATGAATCACTTGCATTGCCTCGTGCATGTTGTTGTTGCTGATTTTCAGGGCTTCGGCAGCTAATATCCGATCAAATCCAAACTCATTGACCATTTTCTCATAAACGTCAATGTCCAACTCATTGCCATTTTTGCAGCTACCGAGAAACTGAGCCAGTTTGCGTTTTCGTGATTTTTCTGTTTCTTCTTTATCAATTCTTGCCTTTTCTTCACGTTTCTGAAATGCATGCGTGGTGGCTGCAAGTAAATTTCCATCACATGCGCGAAGAGCAAGTCTTGCTTCAGGAACTGTAAATCCAACATTGACCATCTCTGCTATCTGTGAACTATCCACTTGCACACTGCTGGCATAAAATTGAGCTTTTGCAAATAAATCTCTAGCTGCAGTCAGTTTTCCTTCATGAAAAGCTACAATTCCTTGAAGAACATACAAGCGAACAAATAAAGCTACTTCATGACCAGTGGAACCTTTAATGGCCTTCAGTCTTTGCAATGATTCACCATAGCTGCGTTTAAAAAAAGATTCGCAAATTTGTAATCGATTTGATGCATCCGGAAGTGCATCCAAATTTTCCATTTGTAAGTAACACCAAGAAATATCCAGATGCAGCAATGCAAAATTATCAACTTGGTTCAATATATCTGACCGGCATTTGCAAAACTCAGTCTCTGCTTCAAGAAGAAATAACAATGCAAAACTGTACTGATCATTTTTCAACACCTCTCTTCCTTTTTCATGAAGTGCTAATCCAATCATTAATGACACTTTCTCTTCCTCGGGAATATCAAGTGCTCTTCCATTTTGATCAGTGATTTGTGCATCATAAGTTGAAACCGAAGTAGAGCTTGATGTGGCAAGCAGTTCAGCTCCTCTTCGAGCTTGACGCACCTCCTGCATTTCTTTCTCTGCTTCTGAAGCCCTTAACTTACTTTCTGCAGGAAAATACAAACACATAATGGTCTTACCATGCAGCACTCCCTGCTCATTTAAAGCCAGTTCTTTGTTAATCATTTTACCACCATAAACTAGTTTTAATGACTCACTTGAAACATCAAGCTTGCCAGATATCAAGTTTGTCAATTCATTGCCAGTAATATCAAGTCTAGTTTCAATGCTTTGCAGCTGTTTGCACATAGACTTCGAAGAAAATTTTAGTTTTAATGTTGCTATTTTATCAACTCTAAATTTAATATTTTGCTTTTGTCTTTCAAGTGCATGAACTCTCAAATGCTCCAGTCCACTTAAAACATGTGGCTCAGGAAGTTTCAGCTTTGCACTCAGTTTTGCTGATAACGTATTGACATGAACAGTTCGGCATCCCTCAACAGAGGTGTATGGCTCTTCCCACAGTTTGATATTCTCACTTCTTAGCTCAAAGCGAAGGTGAGATAATAAAGTCTCGTTCGGTTTTTCTTCCATTTTCTTGTCTAAGTTCTAAATTCATCTGATGATTGTAAACATAATAATCTTATCATAGCAAGCATCCTTTTACCTACTGCAATAACGATCTCTTCGTACAACCAACATACGTTGCTGTGTACCAATTTACAAACAAAGAAGACACTTGACAATCACAGTTTAAAAATTAATCATACAAAAAGTATCAATTAGACATGTGGCTCTGTCACAATCCTACAAAAAGTATCAATTAGACATGTAACTACCAAGTCAGGTAGTCTGAAGTCCTACTGAAACAAGAATTAAAACAAGCCTTTGGTGCTTTAGGGTCTAGCACTTGCAATCATTTCTATTCTGTTCCTACCACCATACTAGTAAGCTGGTAGGTGCAAGAGCCACACAAGTAACCTGGCAGCAAATTATCCCTAACATATCTATTGTTTGATTTAATGAAATGAAATAACCTATTGTTGATAAATTTCATTTTATTGTTCTGACTCGATCATTAAGCTCTCTACTGTCAAATCGACTGACTACGTATTGTTTGATTTATTCAGTTTCCCGTTTTGTTCAATTACATTGCACTTCTGCATAGGCAACACTAAAGTAAGTACAACCAGATGTATAAAAATACAGAAATATAAAATTACAGAATCACCACTGTTGCAATCTCAGTAACTTTGATGCTATCATGCTTCTAAGTGATGAATCGGCACAAACAATGCCTACTGCAAACCACAACTACAAAAACAGCTACAACATCTTGGACTTAGAGAGCAAACACAATCTACAGCAAGTGGCTATCACGATAGAAGTAGCCACAGTGAGTGCACTCTTTTGACACACAACACCATCCAAACGTCTGCTCAGAGTACAACAATTGGAGACCCTGCACAGAAGCTACACTTCCCTCTACGTATGGTGATGCAGCTTCTTCAGTCAGCAGCATAAGCCATATGTGAGTCATCAAGCGATAATTGCCAAGAGAGCCTTCCAGTTAATGTTTTACCAGGAATCTCCTTTTCTCTAACTAGCAAACTTTATTCCATCTGGCAGGTGGCATGGAAGATATGGTTTAACCTCAGTAAGCGCAATCATTGTAACGTGATCTGACTTCTACGTGACACATGAGCATGACGAACATCTACTACAAACCACAACTACAACAGCAACAACATTTTAGACTTAATACGAAATGCAATTCACGCAAGTAGCTGCCATAATAGAAATGACTAATTGCCACAGCAAGTGGATTTTTTTGACACTTGATAACATCCACATGCCTGCCAAGGCACTACATGGTAATTCAGACCAAAACATGGAACTAATAATAATCATGATAAGAGTGATGGTTTTACAATAATTAAGCAGTCACACACGAATAGTCAGGAAGCACCAGACTGGTTTCGCCATTATTGAGGCTCATCAGTGATGCTTGATCTTTGATTGTTCTTTTTCGAAATCAATAGGGCAACATTTTTTGGCAAAATCTGTCTTGTGCACACAAATACACTGAGAACAGATTTTCAATCTTAACCCTGAATGCACTGCCTTTCATCTATTTACTCTTGAAGCCACTTATATACTGTAGAAACATCTAAACCAGATCTATCAAACAAAAATAATTTGTCTACAGCCTAAAACTTTTACATCAGTTACTCGCTTTCTATTGGACACTTTTCTGACCAATCGCTTGCAACCACCTTACCTCTTTCTTTTTCTGCACTTTCACTACAAAAGCCCTGGCACTTTGATTCCTTCCTTTCTGACATGTTCCCTTTGAAAAGAGTTAGACAAAAACCTTCAGAAAATGAATATATTACTGCAGACAGTGATGAATATAATACTTTCTGCCATTTTCAAGTTCTGTACCACTTACCAACTTTCTAAGTATCAAATTACAGAAATTCACACTGAAATATGAAATTACTGAATAACGGAAAAATCACAAACTTGATAAGTACAAAAATAAGAGAAATAAATATGAAAGATTATGGAAGTCAAATAAAAGCTAAAAATATAAGCTACAACTGGATGAAATTAGGAAACTGAATCAAGCTAAAGTATGCAGCTTAATACTAAATAACTAATTGAATCTGAGGACTAGTCATTTGATTATTATATTTCTAGAATTTCTGTAGTTGAGTTAATCTTGTTGTTATATTTCAGTACATCTGCTTTCCTTACATTTAGTGTAGCCTCTTTCGTGAACGTTTTATTATACTGCTTTGTTTCTACACTAAAAGCATTTTACAATATCTCATTTAGTTGCTTAGTTTAGCCCTAGGTACTGCAACAACTAAAAGCTGATGCTTTTATTGTAAAAGTGAAATGTTTTGATAAATTATTTATAGTATTTTGGATCAATTTATTTCACTAAATATATATTTGTAGTCATTAATTAAGTCCCCCATATTTATTGTTTCACAGAAAACATTTTTTTTTCAAGAATAGGCAGCACTGGCTACTTTCATATGATGGTAAAAAAACCTTGCAGGCTATTTTTATGGGATACAATAAAACGTGAAAATCTTGCTTTAACCTTAATTCTATAATGACCTCTAACTTAACCTCAAGGTAATATTCATAAAAGACCTAAACGCCACGCATCTACAGCTCAAATCTGGAGTTTTTCACTTTTTGTGTCAGTTGCAAAAGCAGTATTTTGAGCTTTTAAGTATTCTTGCAACCCAAACTGCTATTGAGAAACAATTCTCACATGTTTAGAAAAATATATTGCAATATTAAAGAGTGACACCTTCAATCTTACCTTGGTTAAACATTTTGAAGTTAAATATCTGCGGCTATGTTTGGTTTGATAATCAAGAAAACAACACTTAATGAGGTATTATTAACAACACAATTTTGCTAGCAATAGTGGTTTACAGGGTGGGAAAGTTACTTAGTTTACTTCTCAGTGAGGTCACATCACACACCTACAATCAAATGCATTAATTAAACATATATGAATTCAGTACACTGCTAAGCATACTGGAGAAAAAAGGTATTTTGTTGATTTAAAGCAATTTAAAATCAAATTTTACAACGTATTTTTTACATAAAGTACGGTATACCTTTATTACCATCTTCAATAGTCTAAACATTATTTTTAGCACAATATTTGTACATTAAGTCATTTTACAAATAAAGCAAATACAAGCTGAATCATATTTATTATCTTTTCTTTCAGCCACTAGAAAATCTTCTATCGGTTATACTAAACCAACTTTGTATCAAGACCTAGAGTACAAAAATATGGTCGTGTGCTCCCAAGTTTAGACAGTGGCAATCGTGCCATCAACAGCATTTTAGTCTTGGAGGTTTTTGCAGTGAGTTATTTGTGATTGGCAGTGCTGGGCACTGCAAATTTACACTCAATTCTGCAACCGCAAATTCTGCAAAACTGCAAGTATTTTGCAATCGCAAATTCACAAGTTTGCAATAGGTTTGCAGTAACTTTTTGCACTTCTGCAACTGCAAATGCACATTGCACTTCCACAAACTTAGACTGCAATATTTACCGTTAGTTCGTCCTCGTGATGACCTGTTTTTTGGAGGTCAAATTTTGCCATCGCCCAGACATTGACCTCCAAAAAAAAAGGTCATCAATACGTGAACGTTAACCTCCAACCCAGAAAATAAGAGTGTCCACTTCCAAGCGGTTTTACAATGAAACAGGTAACACTGCCTCTTGCTTTGCAGTAAATTTCAGTTTTTTCATCACAAATCCGCAAATATTTGCAGTAGGAAATTAGGTTCGCAAATTTGCAAATAGAAACGGGAGTCCACAATTTGTGGATTTTCAGAAGTGCCCACCTCTGGTGACTGGTCAATCTTAATAGCATATTGAACATGTGACTTTTGATCGTTTCTGATAGGTCAATTTTAATAACCTATTAAAAAAATTTGAACCCCCAATGGGCACTCCCCCACACTGTACACTACCCTGCAACATCACAAACCAGGCCTCTACCTCCAGCATACACTGCCTTTCTCTAAGTGCCTTGCCAACCAAGATTCCAACCTGCAACCATAGCATTTCAAAGCAGGTGCACTATCTAGTGTCTACGTGCCACAGCATCACTTACAGAATTGTAGTAATTATGGCAATATAAACACACATGAATGATTACGACAACAAAGGGTTAAATGTCATTGATGTCAAAATAGCCACTTCCAAAAGTTTATGTGCACCAACGGGATTAGCAGTGATGTAATAGTAACCAACTTATACATGTGAATAATGGATAGCAAAGTTCATATATGTGTGTGCAACTCAAAATTTTCATGTGCTACCAGTACTCAATACCAAAAAGTTTTGGCACCCCTGATTTAGACTCACCTCATTGTTCGTAATACTGCTGGAACAGCATATTTCTGCAACAAGCAATGCAACTAAGCCGGGTAAGTTGCTGTGAAGTGTTTTTTGTGAGATGTAACAAAAAGCCACCATGTGAGATTTAAACACTTGACCATTGGGGCCATACACAGTCAGTAGTACTAATCAGGCATAATAGGCATAGTACAGGTTATTTATAACCACCCATAGACAGTTGTCCAGCCCATTTGACCACATTGCCAACAAACATGATTTGTTTTGCAGCATAAAGCAACAAAATATAGAGTAAATCATGCATGTGCATAAATACACAAGAGGAAATAAAAATATAACATAGCTTGGCACATGTATATGTGTTTTGCAGTAGTACATGTACAGCATTAAATTGAAAACTTTTAAATATGTATATATTATGCACAGACATACATGCAAGGGCATAGCCAGAAAAAAATTGAGAGGGGGGCCAAATTTATGCAACTTTTAATGTGACATCATTTACTTATAACGGCATTTTGCCTTTTGTGAATTACGCTCGTCGCTACTATAAAAATTGCTGTACAAAACTAAGAAAGTGCGAATGCAATTTCACTGATCTAATGTAGTTTTATCAAGAACGGCTTTAATAGTTCAACTTCAATTGTGACGTATAACGCACTATCTAAAGAATTTCAAGGAAACCACTCTCACTGCTAGGTTAAACGTTCTGATAAAAGAAGCGACGTCTTTGTAGTAGTCTGCATCGCAACAAAACAAGAAAGTGCTCAGCGAGACGCTTACTTCTTGCAATTGCCATAGCTTGGATTATCAATTCATCCCTTGACTGCGACATAGAAGAAAAACTTCAGCAATATTTAGTGTGTAAAACGTACACATCTTGTTTGACAACATTTGAAAGTTAAAAAACTTAAAAAGTCACGCCCGACCCACCCCCTTGCTAAAAGTCAACAATAAACTCTACTGTACTTGCAAAAAAATTTATGTTTTTATATTTTTGATACTGTTTTGTAATTTGACTTAAAATTCAGGGGGGGCCATGGCCTCTTTGGCCCCCCTGGCTACACCTATGCATACATGCCCATTTACTGTAAGCATCACAGAGGGTCTACACTTATAAACACAGACAGTATAATGCAACTGCAAATTTGGAAACTTACACAGCAGGCTTCAGCTAAATTTTTTCATGGCTTTTAATAAATTGAATTATGCACTGGTAATTGATAGCAAAATAGCAGAAATTTTACTTTAATTCTACATCTATTATCAAGCTTAAATCATATGCTAATGGTACGTTTGCTAAAGCGTTTTTGAGACTGCTTCAGTATAGCCAAACTTAAAATGTTATTACAAGTAATGCTATCACACTAGGCGTTTGTTACCTTTTCAAAATGTAAGTTGATCTCAAATGACAATAGTCCATTTGTACTGTAGCAAAATGCAATTACCAACCAACACATGACTTTTTTCATTTTAAAGAAAGTTGCTATTGTGCAGTCAACAACCTTTTATCCTTGGAGACTATTTTGCTATAACTATTCATGTGTGTTTGTATAGCCATAATTGCTACAATTCTGCAAGTGATGCTGTGGCATGTGGATAGCGCAACTGCTTTGAAATGCAATGATTATGGGTGAGAATCTTGGCTGAAATGGCACTTAGGTTAAGCCAGTGTGCACTGGGAAAGGGGCCCAATATGTGAATGTACAGGCTAAAGTGCACTGGGAGGGAGTGTAGACTGGGGATGAAAATTCTTTTAATTTATCATTAAAATTGACCAATTAGAAATGACCAAAAGTCACATGCTCAATGGGTCATTAAAATTAACAATCACAAATGCATGATGGCAAAATAGCCTTTAAGGATAAAATGCAGTTGATGGCAAAAAAGCCACTGTATAAAGGTTAGAGTTATAGTCAGTTAAAGTCAGGGTTACAGTTGGATTAGATCAAGAATTGAACAGTGGTTTACACAAGGAGAGCTACAATGCACATGCCCACTGAAGAAGAGTTGAACATCATTTTCAGCCATTATCTGCAAAAACTCATTCTGGCAACCCTCTTAGAAATATTTTAAATGTGGGTTGTAGCCATAATTTCAGGTAAAGGTAAGATGCACATTCTCTAATTTAGCACTTAGGATAATGATCTCCAAAAAAAAAGAAAGGTCTTCACTGCCACCATCCTGTGAAATTTGTAAAAAGCCATTCTCGCACTCTCCCCTCAATAAATTTCTGCATATGCCCCAGGAGTTAAGATTAATTAGAATTAGGGCGAAAGCACTTGAAGCAACACCACCAATGCTGTAATAGACTCTTTCATGAACATCTGTATTTCATTCACTGAATGAGCTTTTTTAGACACCACTGTCATTCTGCCAGGAAATAATATGCGCTTTTACAGTTTTACTCTCGGGTCAATTGGCGATAAAAATTGAGCAACAACAAACAGAAGACAAGAGTTTCCTTATTGCACTTCTCTTGTTTGCACTGATCTATTACTGAGGCTTTGCAAAAGTAGTTTTTGGAAACACTGCAAGAGAAAAACTGATAACGTATTGTAAAGTTTCATGGTGGGGCTGCCATAAACTGCTCATCAAAATAACTGCAAGCTCATGTGATAATGGCTGGGGAGGGGTATTGCTTGCTAAACAACATGACTACCACTACACTGGCGCAATGGTGTAGTGAATAGAGCATCTACTTTGCAGTCGGTAGACTTGGGGTTCTTTCCCCTTGTCAAGCCATACCAAACGACTTTTAAAAATGGTATCCACAGCTTCCCTGGTGGTGCTCAGCATTTATGGGAGGTTGTGGAGAACAAGCCGGCAAGTTTGCTTGTTGTGTCCTTTGGCAAGGCATTTAACAGGACGCCCCCACCTTTATATGGAAGACAGGTGGCCCAGACACCTCGAAAACGGCAACTCCCAAGCAAGTGCATACATCCCATCCAAAATATAGCGATACAATTCACTTTCTCGTGAATGGAGGATAAATATGAATACAAAAATACAATACCATGAAGAACTTGTGCTCAGGCTAAGCCAAATTAAACACCTTTCCCATTAAGAAATTTCAATATAATTTTGACATTCAACAACAATATAAATTTGCCAACATATTGCAAAGTTTCATGGTGGGATCGTCATAAACTGCTCATCAGAACAACTATACAAACTTGCATGGTTATTCATTATCACACAAGCTTGTAGTTATTCAGATGAGCAGTTTATGGCGGTCCCACCATGAAACTTTGCAATAGAGTAGCAATTTTTCACTTGCGGTGTTCCCAAAAACTACTTTTGCAGAGCCTCAGTAATAGGTTAGATATGTGCAGTAGGAGCTCTTTTCTTCTGCTTGCTGTTGTTCAATGTTTTTTGCGAATTTTCCTGAGAGTAAAAGTGAATCTTTTTTTCTGGCAGAATGACAGTGATTTTTTAGACTGTTTCTGAACCAATTACAATGCGGAAATCCAAGGGAGGCTTTTAGGGTTGAGGTTTGGGTTAAAATTCGGTGAAAATAGAGTAAATATGGGTTGGTTACACTTGGTTAGGATTAGGGTTGGGTGCAGGATTAACTTTAGTGTCAGAGTCAGGATTACAACTAGAATTAGGGATAATTCAGGAAACTTCACGAAATTTTCATGTTTTAGTAGTATGCAACACAATAGGGGATAATTTCTGTTCAATTCCACAGACCAGTTCTAAACCTAACTGTAACCCTAATTCTAACACTAAACTTAACCCTAACCAACTCTAATCAACCATATCTTACCCAATCCTAACGGTTCATCTGCAAGGCACACTGGAGACTTCCCTGTTTTAATAGAATTAAAGTCTATGAAAGACTTTGGCAGGCAGGCAATCATATTTTCACTCAATTTATACAGTATAGCATCAACAAGATTCAGCATATCAATAAACGAAAAAAGACATACATGTGACACTCAAGTAAATAGAAAAACGTAGTAGGCTTAGGCGTGGCTACTGCCCCTAACAACAAAACTAGGAAAGCACAACAAAAAGCAGCTGCAAAAAGCCTATGCTATTTACAGATGAGAGAAAATCAGAAAGTAACTATCACAAATGTTGACTAAAAAACTACTTACCTGTTTTAGAACACTTTGCGAACTGTTATAATTTAAATAGATGTAGGAGGAAGGCTGACAAATTAATTTGGGATTCTTTCTCAAGTCCAAAAATGTTGTGGTTTCGACAACTTTTTTGCTTTAAAATGCTAGAAATTTTGACGGAATTTCAATTAACATTAGTTGACTAGTAGATATGGTAATGAATAGAAGATTTTTCCGCTGATTTCCCCGTTATAGTTTTTTCTCACAGTAGGTACCGGTAGTAGCCTAGTATACCAACAGTCTCTAACAATTGTTCTAAAAAACTCGCCTGAAAACTGGAACCAGTTTTAACTTAAGCCAGAGGCGTACGGTGTTCACGCCAGTTACATAGATTCCCTTGCCAAATCCTAACTGCAATCAAAAACGCTGATTAATTACTCCGGAACATTTCCTATTTCAGTAGTATCCAATTCCATGGAACACTTTCCGCCGATAACAGTGTTGTAATTTCTTTCTTTATGTAGCATGCGGTAAGAAATATTTTAGTACTAAACCGTAGCGTTAGGTGACCTTACAAATATTTCCGTAGGTTATTTCTAGGTGATGTTAAGAAAATTTCTGCATGACTATGTTTACGTAACTGCAAGAATATCTTTGCAAGCCGTTTTTGAATGAATGTAAAAAACCAAGAAACAAGTGAAGGAGCATACCAATTAGATTGGATTGAAAAGGGAGGGTGCCATTGACAGAGTGAAGTGGCGTAATGGTGTTTACGAACTATCGAAAAGCACGAGGAAATCCGGCTATCTGCGTTAACGCAGACAAAACTGAATTAAAAAAAACTGGATCTCTCTCTCTCTGGTAATTAATTGTACAGCATTTTTTTCTCTTGTCGATGTATCCGTTAAGTGAAAAACTTTGAAAACAGCTTTGCTGTTTGGAGAGGTTGTAAACCGCAATTTAAGTTTTCCATTGTGGGATTGATTGGTGTAAACTTGTAGCCTAAGTTTTGTCTTTGTCATAAGAAATAGCCTTATCAGCGCGGTCTGGCAGCATTGCCACCATCTACGAAGTCAGTTACTTGTCCGTCTCTCAGACTTCAGTTACTTGTCCGTCTCTCAGATTCTAGCTTTGTCCTTTTTCCTTCTCTGTCTTTCTCACACTCACTGACACGTTTTTGCCGCCTGCTCTTCTCAGGTTGCAATATGTCCTAAATCTCTGTTTCACATGCGTGTAACTACTGCATCGAGGAGCTGACCAGGAAAGGCACACTGTTTCAGCCATCTGTAGTCTTATTTAGTCTCCCTTTTTTAATCTTTTCTTTTGTGATCGATGCGTAGTCTACTGTCTCGTTTAACTTTTTGACCAATTTTGTTTGCGCTATACAGGCCACAAAGGAGATGGGATTAGAATCTTTTCTTTTTGCTTGGGATCTTTTTTGCTTGGATGAAGTTGTCGATCACTTCACGGCAGTGGTTGTCAAACTTTTTGCTGGAGCAGGACCCCAAGGAAACATTTCAGTGATTCGAGGAACTCCTGCGCAATAATTCATTTGTCTTATGCAAAAAAACAGCATTTACTTTAATTGATAAAATAAATTTGTTTAACTTCTGGCGGAACCTCTAGACTGCACCGGCGGAACCTTGGTAGAAAACCACTGCTCTACGGGGTGGCCACGCAATGTGCGCTGTAGGTTGGATTTTACTCAGCTCATTTCATCGATTGTTATTCGTGGTGATCTGGCTACGCACCCACTACTGGTCGGTTTCTGAAAAGCCATGGCCGTCAATTGTTATACGGGGTGGTCATACTTTGCACATCACAGATCCTAATGTATTGGAGCAAATAGACACGGGCGATAGTCATGCTGCTAAAATGGTGGAGTAACGAGAATAAGGCAATAAACTTGGGGCAACATTCATTGGGAAATTATCATGAGACAATGGTCCTAGGGAGCATTGTTAGTAGATATCAACCTATGACATGAGATAAGGGGTTATGAGCCTTAGGGTAGCCTATTTCGTGGTCTTCACATTAAGGGTTGCAACTACAATTAGGGTTGCTAACAATTTTTTGGGGGATTTTTTGTGTTTCAAAAATTTGATCTCCAAAAAAGGTCTTGATTTTTGTTTAGGTCGCGAATACTTTTCAACTAATTTGACTTTTATTTACAGTGGGTGGCCTAAAATAAAGTTTTGAAACTACAGTGCTCGATATACTGGGCATGTGGCTATGTAAATTATGTACAAAAGCATTCACGTAAATTATTAGATATGAGAAGAGATAGAAAAAATAAAGTATTATACGATTCCAAAATTATACAAACAAAGTTAAGACACACGGCCTTTTTACACTACAATAGATAAGTTGTCCATTTGCAATTTTACTAAAACTTTGCCAAATTTTGAAAGAAAATAGGTTTAAATTTTGTTTAAAAAAAAGCATTTCTACCTTCTTGTCTTCCTGCAAATTCTATTCTCCCTGGATGGCTGGGTGTAATCAAAGCTTGTTCTTTCTTCCAGAAAACTTAATAATTTACGTACTTTTTTTATAGTAAACTTAACTCTTTCGCTCCCGCGATCATCGATTGATGATCTCGTGTTTTCAGTGTTTACCTCAAATGTTTTTTAAATTGAGTTACAAAATTAGTTTACTAAAAAATCGATTTGTGACTTTATTTTTCATCCGATTTTCATAACATTTTCAAAAGATCACGCTTATTTCCTCACGCATCGGATGATGTATAATTTGTGCCCTAATTCTAGGATTTTTATACCCAAAAACGGTTAAAAACACCAACAACCCAGTTGCAGACGACAAAATCGGCCAAATTCTCACCACGTGCCAACTACACTAAAATCAAATTGAGATTACATCTTTACCACAATACCAAACCCTTTATCATTAACACAGTCTGAAAACTACTCTTTTGGGGCATCATTTTACAAAATTTCAAGCGATAATGATAAATTTTACGCTTTTGAATTTCCAAATCGTTTAGGGGTCTCAAACCCCCCCAAACCTATTTGAATGGTAAGTAGATAAAAGTAAATTCAGTGCGTAAAAAATATATGTTGCTAAATACCAATCTCATTTGAAAGCTTAGGAAATTTGCTTTCCAGCAATATATAACTTTAAATAGTCTAGACTAAGTGGTATATGATATTTACTGATCAAAAATGAGTACTGTACATCATGTCAGTTCAAAAACCCACCAAATTGTTTGACATACCTTCACTAAATTATAATTTTTAGAAAAACTACACCCTATAAAAACATAAAATAAATTACAAATGTTTCACCAATAAAGTCGTCATTTTGTATCAAGTTTCCAATGAGACAAGAAGCGAAATACAAGTTTAAAAGCTAACAGAAATTTTGCTTCTCTAAATCAAAGTTTGCTGTATCCCCCTTGTTTCTCAACACATGGGAAGGATGTAAACAAGCGCTGTTTCATTGTCAGCGACAGCATATTCTATTTAAAGTTAATATTTTCTGAATCTTGAAGAAATTCCCTGTTCAAAAATACATAATGTTACATGGTTTAGGCTAACCTGTAGCAGATAATAACTGATCATATTTTAGGTACTAAATTTAACTACCAAAATTTGGTACCGGTCAAAAAAAAGGTCATGTGCCTCAGAAAATTGCAAATTGTAGAAAACCTAGGTTTTTAGGCAAGTTTTGATTGATGTACCTTGAAAGCTTATTTCCTTAGCATCATTTTGCGACCATTTCTAAAAAAATTGGTAGAAAATAAAATCTGTAGTGATCTTTGAGGTGAGGGTACCTCTTTAATTTTAAAGACAACTACCCCCCAGTTGGGGGGGGGGTTTATTTGCATAAAATTTGCATATTCAAAAAAAAAGTATTTTTTTCTATTTGAAATCCTCAAGAAATGTAGATTTCAACGATATATTACACTTAATGTAGAAGTAGACAGCTGAGTAATGATTTACAAACAAACTTGAGGTACATAATTATGATTGATTATGACAGTTTTTCGCACTGCCACCTTACGGACATTTTTTTTCGCTTTTCACGCCCGAGCAAAAGAGTTAAGTACTATCCAAAATCTGGTCTTTAAGGTTTATTGAACAACTATCCTCATAGAAGAATCAACAAAAGCATCACCAAACTACAGTTGGTGGTTCAATCCCCAAGCTAGCTGGATCGGATCGAAATGACCGTTTTTTTAAGCCTTCATATTGTATCTTTGCTTTTCAAATGTGCAAGATTTCAGCGATCAAATTTTTGTGCCTTTTTGACGCTTTGTTACAATCTTACAAAAAATTTGTCAATATTTCTTCAAGAAAGATAATTCTCGTAATTAGTAAGGCAAAAAGTATTTAACATTTTATTATCTGGCGACAGAAATACAAGAATTTGTTCACATTAAGTATCATTTCTACCAAAATAATGTGAAAAATGTGGCTAACATTTTGTCAATAGTTTTACTTCGCATCGGCTGAAACTACCGCATTTACCGGTGTAAACTAGCTGAAACGACCTGGCGCACCTATAGTTGTACGCTTGCCACAAGTTGAAAACCACTGGGTTAAATGAATATATCGCTTTATTGCTTCATTACATCATCCCAAACCATTCTATTTTACAGGAGAAGAAAATGCATCAGTCGCGTAACCATTGATTGCATAAATCGGTTAATCATATACAAATTCTCAATGGATTTAGACACTAGTAGCAATTGATTGCATGCTTTCATTAACAAAGTGTTGAATTGCACTTGATTATCTTTTCCTATACGCAAAAATTGTTGTACCATCTGAATATTCGATCTATGAATAGCCAAGTGTTATGTTCGTGGTGAAGTAAAATTTTGCAGAGTTTGGGACATATCATACTGCAACGATTATATTTTTCTTTTCCAAAGACATATCACACTTCAACGATAACATTTTTTTCCTTCCTAAGACAAATCTTTTAGCAAATAAACCATTTTTTTATTTCAAAAATAAATCATACAAAAACAAAAACATTTTTCCCTATCACAGGCAAATCTTTGCTTTTTCCGTTTTTCCATTTCTAAGACATATCATACAGCAACGAAACCGTTTTTGCCGTTTAGAGACATATTGTCAAAATTGTGCAAAATACTGTCTCATGGGGTCATGGGGTCATGGGGTCAAATGGGGTCAATCGCAGGTACCAGTTAAATGCATGAAAAAGCTTGCCAAGCTGACTATGAGATTAAACAATTTCGACTGTTCTATTTTCTAAATTCAGTAAAACTGTATTAGAATTGCTGTTAGCAACCAAACACACTAATAGATCTACAAATGATAAAAAAAGTTTAGCAGTGTCACGAATAAGTAAATTTGCGTTGTAAGAATAGTTTTATAGAAGCATAGTTGCTGTAATCTGTTGTTTTATTTTGCCGTGATTATTTAATTGTAAATCTGAATTGTTTAAAGCCCTACTTGCTAAACTTTTTTCGAAAAAAACTTTTTTTCTTCGCATTTACTATTAGATTTGTAACTCACCCGCCTTTTCTGACGTTAAAATGATTGACTACGTTTCATTGTATTCTAGTAAATCTTGTTTCTTCTCGAAGATTTATTTTGATTGCCATCTACGTAATTTATTAACGGTGCTTTTTTTCTACGTCACATGATATTGTTCTGGCAATTTCTAGATTATTTTCCAGTCATATATATATGGTGCCAAGAATTTTTACTCATTGAGAGAGAGTTGTTTAGTAAAGTGGCACAGTAGCAGAGAAAAGTGTATTCACCTGAATTGATTTATTGTGGATTTCTGTTAGTGTGACAAGCGGTTAGTTAGTGGATTCAGTTTTGGTTAGGTCTGATTGTTATATTAAAGCGCATTCATTTTTGATGTCCGACGAGCAAGTTTAAAGAGGTTTGTGATTATATTTGTTCTGTTCTTGATCGAAAAGTGCATTAGTTAAAGTATCTTAGTGGAAGTCAATCTTTTCCTAGCTATTAAGTTGCAACCAGACTTAATTATTCGTGCGATACTACAAGTCGCCTCAATTTTAAGAACTAAATTAAAGATTAAGATGGAATCAAAAATTTCAAAAAATGGAATCAAAAACTCAACAAAATAGGCTAACTTTTAATAAAAAAATAAAACGCTAAACATTTGAAAGCCATTATCTGTGTTGCATAAACATAAAAACTCAATAAATTGTTTAAAAACCACAATAATTTAACTTGTTTTCAGCGTTTCAGGTACTGGCGAAATACAACAACCCTTCGACATTTTTGGATATTTTATAAACTGTACCGTAAAACTGTATTCAAATTGCCGTTATCTTGTCACCAACTACAAACACTAATTGATGTACAATAAGTTGAAAAAATTCAAACAGTTATGGAGCAATAGGGAAGTTTTGGTAGATTACTGCTCATTTTATAGCAGATTAAATATTTCGCTGAAAACTCAAGGTTATGAGCTGATTTTGATAAAAGAAAAAAGGCCGAGCGCTGGGAAATTATTTGCTGCGTTACATAAACATCAAAACTCAATACATTGTTTAAATATCATAATAATTTAACTGGTTTCAGTTATTCAGTTATAGAGAAATATCGAAACCCGTGTGTTTTTCACATCTTAAAAACAGGTCAGCATAATTGGGTTTAAAACACTGTTAGCATTTGCACAAACTAATTGATGTTGGAAAAAAAGTCTGACCATTATCAAGCCACCGGAAGAATTTGGTAAATGTCCCTCATTTCATAACAGATTAAATTTTCCTGTAAAAACTTAGTTATTTACTGGTTTTTGATGAAAAAAATGTCAAAATTTTGGAAACTGTAAGCTAGTTATAAAAACATAAAAAATCAACACTTTGCTCAAAAACCACAATAATTAAACACGGCCTTGGTGTTTCAGATAAAGACGAAATACTAAACCTCTTGTATTTTCAAATATTTCAGAAAACTGGACCGTAAAAATGTATTTGAATCACTGTTACCAACTACACAAACTAATTAATGTACAGTTGGTACAAAAAAATTTGACAATTATGAAGCAATTGGAAGGTTTTGGTAGACAGTCTTTTAACGATTGAACAATTTATCGAAACCCTTTCAAAATTATAAATAAAAGATCTGTGCAAGGTCGTAAATCCTTACGTTTGCATTGTTTTATGAATTGCCTATTCAATTATTGAAATAAAAATTATATATTATCGTTAACATTTATACTTGGTTTTGGTAGGTTTCGACAAATCGACCGGCTCGCTTATACCAAACTCTGTATTTTCCCAGAATCGGGAATTGTTCATGCAGCGCTCGTGGTTACCATACCAAGAACATTTTTCTGTTCTACGACGACGTTTTTAGGTCGCACAATCTTAGGCGACTTGTTTTTAAGTTGCTAACACTGATCCAGGCCGTGGGAAGTTTCCAGACTTCTAGATCCACATAAACTTTTGTTGTGCTCCCCTGTTTTGTGGTTACCCCTCCTCTTCGTTAAGATGGAGGCACGGCATGAAACGATTTTCCAGATTCATGCCGCTAACCTAATTAAATTAAGCTAGGGAAAAAGTAGCCGCCAATTTCAAATCAGTCATGAATGAAAATTACTGACTGGTAACGCCACAACCAACAAAGCGAACAGTAATTGATGAAAACCCAAAAGTCGCCTCTCACGACATGTTGGGTGAGCAGCTTCCCTATTCCAATCATGTAAAGCACGGGTAATGCCTCCACCTTGAGAAAAGGGTCGGATAACAACAAAGTTGATAAGATTTCAACAAAGTGAATATGCACTGACAGTACAGTATCTCAGCTTCAATAACGATTGGAGTAATGCGTAGCTTTAAATTGCACTTTCAGATAGTGTTCGTTCTTATGCCAGTCTACTGTAATGATAGTTTCACTGTTTGGCCTCAGTAGTCTATTACCGCACGCACATGTTTTAGACATGACTTGCATTATTGAAAAAACTTCACTGAAGTGAGAATGGTTACAACGTTAAGAATTAATACAATAACAATAACGCAGTAAAGGCTGAGCAGCTACGACCCTGCGGCCATGTGAAAGTCCGTCCACGAAACATATTTTACGTTGTTCCTTCTCAAAAAAACCCTGCAAATAATCTCTCCAAAGATCTCGCAAACGGTAGATAAACACAACTTATTTCTTGCAAATTACTTTTTTTTGCCCAAATCAAAAAAGTTCTTATTTTTTTTACAGAGTTTATTACAACCACGTAAAAAATCCTTTAAAAATTGTCTTACGGTGGCGTAGAAATGGCCTGCTCAAAGATTTTTACGGTTTCGTAAAAATAGCTTACACAAACTTTTTTACGGTAACTTAAAAATAGCCTACAGAATTCGTCATACGGTCGCAGTAAAAATAGCCTACAAGATTTTTTACAGTCACATAAAAATTGCTGCTGCGCGACAAAATAGCCAAACCAAAAAATGCATGTGATATTTAATTCTTTTTAGGTTGGGTTGAAGAGATTTCACTTTGATGTAATAATCTGAAAGTGGCAAGATTTGGAAGACAGTAAGATGTACTGGTTATTTGTAGGTAGGCTGAGACTTTGTTTTGCTGTCAACCGAATCTCCCCGTTTTCGAATGAACACGAACATTTCCAAACATATTTTGCACGATGCACTATTTTACAGGAGACTATCTTCTTTCTTAAACACTGTCCATTTTCGAAAATTTCTTTGTGACTATTTACTCTGAATAATAGGCTACTAGACAGTTAGACACAGACTGAAAGATTCGGAAAAGTGTTATTCAAGCAATCTTTAAGTTTTGTGGGCCTACCATCAACCAGGGTTTATTATTTTCTAGTTTACTTATTTTTTCGATATTTTGCAGTCTTGAAATATTTAATACAGTGTGTCTACCCTTACACACTTGTAGTTTGCTAGAGCAGCACAGCAAATTAAATTTCAGAAGTCTTTCTTGATGAATACCATCATAACTGTAACAAAGTTTCTAATTGTGTGCCACTACACCACGGAGGCTGCTGCACAAGGTTCATTCACGTCTTTCTGTCTATATCTAACTGACAGCTACTTCAGTTATTTTATCTAAGTACATTTTTATCAATTCAATCAAAGCTTGCACTTTGTTATAGTTATCGCATGTATATCCTCAGGTCACGGGAAAACCTTTGTGATTTTGCATAGAGCAGCTCGTGTTGAGACCAACTTCGGAGTGGTCAATACTGCTGGCTCAGTACATTTCACCATCCTAGCGGCAACGAAGCAGGTAAAGTTCCCTTAAAGTGCTTTACTCAAGAGCTCAACAACGCAAAGCCTATGAAGACATTTAAATCGCATATGACGAGTCAGCGGTGGTTTGCCCGAAGCTGCAGTGCCAACAACTGTCGATCACAATCTGATCAATATATGAAGCGACATTTTTTAACTTTTCAAAGTGGTAGATCAGTGGTTCTCAACCTTTTTTGGAGCGTGGATCCAGTTTTTCAAAAAAGTCCAACGAACTACTTTGCTCTACCGACATTTCAAGAATGCCACTAGTCGAAACTGTGTTACACACAAGTCAGTTAGTCAATAGATGCAACATCAAGCATAATAAAATCATTATTGTAGTGCCTTAGTTTTGCTGTTTTAGCGGCAGAAGCTTCAGACATTTCAATAGTCTGAAAGCACTCTAAAATATATAACTTGACCTCTGAAAAAACACAACACGTATCATTCTTAAAAATACGAGAACAATAACTTAAAAATGGCTTGGAGTAGTCTAGCGGTCGCAAAGTATTTGCTGGGTTAGCTTTATTACCTCTTTTATAAATGCTGAAACGAAAGAAATTGGTTAATAAGACAATAAAGAAAAAGACAGTGCTGCAATTGAGGGCTATCGACGTAATTTTCTTATTGTTCTTTCGTAATTTTTTCTGAAGATTAAAACTTTTACAAAAGTATTGTCAAGAATTTATGAAACTTTCTGCGGACCACTAGAAATTCCAGGCAAATCATTGGTGGTCCATATGGACCACGTTGAGAATTACTGCGGTAGATGAGAATCTTACACAACAAAACCCCAAAGACTTCCAGTACAAAATAATAAAAATGATTTGCAAAACTTTGACGAAATACCTAAGTTGACAGTGTGTAAAAAATTATTCTTAAACAAACAATTTTTCAAGGTACCATTTTTAAGAAATCAAACTTTTTAAGACATAATATTTTCTTGTAAAGAGTTTCATTATCTGCAGACATGTTGAACCTTAAACACGAGTCCATAGCATTTGGGTCTCGAGTCACTGGTGTTGAGTCCCGAGTCGAGTCGTTTTATGCAAATGACTCGAGACAAGTCGAGTGTTTTCAACACCGACTCGAGTCGAGTCATTGATCTCCAACACTGCTGTAAATATTTAATAACATTGAGCTATAATCGGTTAATATACAAATTGAGTTTTAGACTTATTTATTTCATTTTTTAAATGTCCTTTATTGTGCAATGATTCCAAAACTAAAAAGTTATTGACTAGAGGTGAGCCTTAGTTCCTACAGTATAATTAAGCAACCTGCTATCTACGAGCGGAAATTTTGCTGTGCAATCCACGGTCCAAGAAAGGTGTTCACCGTGCATAGACACCCTATTTCACGTTCAAAAAAAATCTTTAGAGTAACAAGTCCCTCCATTATTGGTAGATTTTCAAGAAGGTCCTTATTGAAAAAAGTTTTCGGGTTTTGCATTTGGCACGCTGTCATATTTAGTCAAGTGAAGTTAGCTTGGCGGAACAAAAGATTGCACAAACCGTGAACTAAAAGTTTTATAACTAAACAATTTGAAGCAGTTGAAGGTATTTGTTTGTTGAGAACGGCTTCTGTAAGTAGGATTCGGCCGTGGTTTAAGTTTTCTCTAGCTACAATGGCGGTCAGAATTACCAGAAACACAAATCTGATGTCACGTTTATTTGTTGGCTAGCCGGCTTTGCCGGCGTCGCCCAGCAGAGGCTCTCCATCAGTAATGTCCAGATTTAGTATTTCGGTTCAACCGGCTCTTGTGTGAGCAGTAGCGAAAAGTTAATCAATTTTATGCACTTTCACAATTCTTCTACACGAAACTGTGATCATTATATTCTCTTAATCATGACTGGCAATGCTCACAAAGAATCTTGCCACAAATTATTGTTAATATTGGTGAGGGAGCAGGGATTGTACATAATCAAAGCTGATAGAAGCGGCGAAATGGTGGTTGTTTTCACAATTAAAGAAAAAAATTATTTAATGCTAAGGCTATATTGCCAATTGGTGCTGCCCTTTCCTATATATATTTGTGGTAATAAGTTGCTAATGTGGCTGCGTTATTGGTCTTGTTTCTGGCATAGCGACAAAAGGGGCTGTTGCTCTCTTTATATTCAGTTATACAAACTGGTATGGTTATGGTTTTATGTTGATTTTTTCTTAAACTTGGGATTTTATTACAATGATGTAGAATATGGACATAACTACCATAACATCCAGCATATCCGCGAAAGAAAAAATCCTTGCTTTATAGTAAATACAACGGCGGCACCCGAAGAGCCCTCCATCAGTAACGTCGGGATTCAGAATGTAGGTTCAGCCTGCTTTTGTATAAAGTTACCAAACGCTTATGTTTTTCTGCACATATGATTTTCACGACTTTTTCTGTTCCTTTTTCCAATAGAATATCTCATTTCAAGATCCTGGCTATGCCTTAGGTTTATGTGCCGTGTTCATTGCTGACACGAACCCAAGGGAGCCTTGCGTTTCCCGTAGTTTGAAAGTAGGGGACACATTTCTGATATTAAACTATTTTAAAGCAAAAAGGCAAAAATGTCTTTCGTGTGGTGCGATTTGACACAGTGATGGTGTTTTCTTTTGATGTTCCTTTAAACTTTCTCAAGTCATTGGTGCCTACGCATTATGTAACATGTATTTTCTCCATGCTTGACGTGCCCCAAGAAGTTTAATGTATCCTTACTTTTCCTCAAATGTTTGATTTCACCCTGGCAGCTCTATAAAGCTATTACAAAACAAAATACCAATAATATTTTCCTCGTGGTGCGATTTAACACAGTGAGATTGTTAATTTTGATTTTGCCTCAAACTTTCTCAAGTCCCTACTGGCTACGCATTATGATTCATATTTATGTTTCGTTGCTGAAGTATGCTCATAGAAGTTAAATAAGTCTTTGCTTTTTCCAAATTTTCAGATTTCATTCCGGTAGCTCTATAAAGCTATTATCAAGGAAAATAGAAAACAAAATTTCTGCCAAGTATGGTGCGATTTAATCAAGGCAGGCCATACTATCACCCGTTTAAAACGTATCAATTAATGCAGCTGCGCCAGCTTCACCGTACAAACATTTGTAATAGCAACAACGAAATGTTTTAGTAAATATAAGCCATAGTTCCTGTACATGTAATGGCGATTATGTTGTTTTATTAATCAAGACTAGAAGTATTTAAATAGAAAGAACGATGACACAAACTACCATTCGTAATTTTTTAAAGAGTAAGGGGTGTGGGGGGAGGTGAAGCATAGTTAAAATTGATGGCGTCGTCCAAATGGTGGTTGTTTTGACTCATAAAGAAGTGAGCTGTTTAGTGGTAGGCATGTTCGACGATTTGGTGGGCCCGCTTTCGTATTAATATTTGTGACATTAAGATTTTTACCAGCGCTGTTTGCCTGAATTTGGCCATAGCATGAAAAGGGGCCATTCCTTTCTTTAACTCATACAGGCTATTGCAATAGGTGTCTATTAAGCTCTTTTCAAACAAAAACATTCCCTCTTGATCCATGGTTACAGATTGATGCTATTGTTGTTTAATTTCGATCTTTTCCAAAGTATGGGATTTCAATGCATTTAACTTTGCTTCTAATGTAGATCTCCCTACTTTTAAGTGAAGATTAGTGTTTTGTACCGATATCCTTGCAATTACAAATGGGGTTTACCATTTATGTTCACTATCAAAATGACAGTGGATAATTTTGCTGCCTGCTGCTGTTTTCACTAAATAGTGGCAAGCATTAAGATGGCATTTAACATTATGACCTCACAATGCGTTTTGAGCCATTATCATTAGAATTGCTACTTACCACTTCTTCGTTACTCTAGGCGAATTAATATGAACTAACGTCTTTGACTGCGTGCATGTTCCTTTGCCCTGGCATAAACGCCGTCATGCCAAAACCAAACTAACCCGAAATGAACCACTCACAGTTCAGTTATAGCAGTAGCGGGAGCCCCCATCAATAAGGCCGAGGTTGAGAACATCAAATCAGCTAGTTGCTGCAACAGCTTTGCCCAATTGCAAAGGAAATTGCTTCAACATTTAGATCACATGTAGCTCGACACTTGCATTTTGTTGCAAACGATAAGAAAGGACCATCTTTACACCCATCGTCTTTTCATTGGTGATCACCAAGTCTTTTGCTTTGGGTAGACTACATCTTAAAATTTGTAGACTTCATTTTTCAATAAATCTTTTTGAATAATTTAATTGATAATGCCAAACATCAATGCTGTTGAGAAAGAATAAACAAAATGTACCAAAGGACCTAGTTTTTCTAGAAATTGCAATTTTGTGAACTGCCGGCACTACAATTTTGTGTGTTTTTAACCGGTAGACTACATTTCATGAACATTTAGATACTTCAGTTTTTGATGGATCTACTTGAAAACATCAATACATAATATAAAAGATCGAACCACGCTTGTGAGGAAAAGTAGTCAAAATGTACCAAAGAACTAACTTTGTCTAACAATTGCAAGTTTGTTAGCTCTAGTAGAATAATTGTTTAACTAAAAATGAAACATCATGTATTACAAGCAAGTTTTGATCAGCCATTATAAACTAATCCTTAGCCTCGAGTAATTGGAGTCACATAATGCTGGAAAGGAAATTTCCTAAGTTTTCAAAGGATAGTAATTGTTAGTACTTTATTATAATGTTTTTGTATTAAAGTCACATGTTTTTACTGAGCTCACCAGTTTTGGGAGGGTTAAAAAGTTACACCACCGGTCTTAAAGTTCAGTTTTTTAGTGTACTTTATCATCTCTGATGACAGTTGCTGCCTGATACCTCCTTTACATATATAAGCGATAGTCACAACTCTACCTCATGGATAGACCATTGTGTTACATCTGCTATGGCACATCGCCTTATAATTAATATAGAAGTCCTACTAAAGTACATCTGCTCTGATCATCATCCTTTACTTGTCAATATAACTTACAGTCCTACTGTAAATCACCGCAGCAACATACGTGATCAAAAATCATCTGACTATAAACCTATCAATTGGAAAAATTTGACCCCAAGAAAAAAAGCTGATTATTACCAATCCACTAAATCATATTTATCTAATTTATTGCTACCATTGAAGGTTATTAATTGTAATGCTGGGTGTAATGATTCAGCTCATTTGGAGAGTATATCGACATACTATCAGGGCATTATTAACAGCCTACAAGCTTCTCTACCCTTGCAAATACATAACTCTCGGCGCAACTCGCGTATACCTAACTGGTCTGCAGTCTTGAAAAACTATCGAAAAAAAGCCAAAACTAGCTACCTGACTTGGATCAATTCTTCAAAGCCTAAAACTGGTCCGGTATTTGAGCTCATGAGAAAACACAAAAAAGAATTAAAAAAGTTATTCCGACAGCATAAAAAGAAGCCGAGAAAGCAAGCTGCCGATACCTTGGCATGTAGTTTTATTGACAATCATCCAACAAACCAATTTTGGAAAAATATTAATATTCAGTCGTCTACTAAAACAAATGTGCTGCCTGCAACAATCAATGGAGTCTCTGGCACACAAAATATTGTAAATATGTGGGAAAATCATTACCAACGACTACTTAACTCTGCTAACAGCAGTAAGTCATCTGATCTGAGTACCACTCATTTGATAAGCGAAACAATGGGACCACTCAATAAAACAGACAAATTTGATGAGGTGAAAAAGTTCTTATGTACGGTAGATTTAGCCCGGTCTCTATCTCAGAAACTCAAACCAGACTGTGCTGGAGGACTTGATGGCTTGTCTGCAAATCACATTATGTTTGCACATGAAATAATATATCTTCATATTAGCATATTTTTCAATCTTTGCCTTGTTCATAGCTACCTACCTGCTGCATGCACTAATTCAGTTATCACACCTATAGTGAAAAACAAACATGGTAACGTCTCTGCCATCTCCAACTACAGGCCTATTGCTCTACCCACTGTAATTTCAAAGTATTTTGAGCATTACATATTATTTATGACTAGTAATTTCTTGTCGAGTGTGGATAACCAATTTGGCTTTAATCCTGCGCATAGTACTGACATGTGCCTCTTTTTATTAAAACAAGCCATTTTGCAATACAATACTCATGGAAGTCCAGTGTTTGTTGCCTTTTTGGATGCCTCTAAAGCATTTGATAAAGTTAATCATCATATTTTCTTTAAAAAACTTACTGAATGCAATGTTCCTGAGATTTTTGTAAAACTCTTAGCTAACTGGTATTCCAGTCAACTTCTCTGTGTTAGGTGGGGTACTACTTATTCTACGTTTTGGCTGTCTCAAATGGAGTGAGACAAGGTAGCATTTTGAGTCCCATTCTATTTGCTGTCTATATGAACCAACTTTCACAGACCCTTAACAAACTTAACGTTGGTTGCTTTATTGGTTAACATTGTCTAAATAATATTTTGTACGGCGATGATATATGCTGTATTGCACCTAGCTGCAAAGGCCTTCAAAATTTGCTAGATGTCTGCTATGAATACGCACAAAGCCATGATATCTCTTTTAACTGCTCTAAAACCAAAATAATGATGTTTTTGAAACTAAGTTTTTGAAGTTGAATTTTGTGCCCAAAATACAATTAGGTAACTGTGTAATACAATTATGTAGAAAAAGTGAAATATTTAGGTTTTCTTTTAACATGTGATTTGCAAGATGATATCGACATGTACCGAGAGCTTCGCTATGTCTATGGTACAGCGAATAGACTTCGTAGTAAATTCTCCGACTGTTCTAAAAACGTAAAAAATTATTTGTTTCGCACGTTTATGTATAGTTTCTATAGCAGTAGTATTTGGTCGTCTTATCGACAATCTACCTTTCACCGTCTCCGGGTAAGCTACAATAATGCTTACAGGATATTATTTAACTTACGTCGTCGAGTAAGTATATCTTCGACTCTTGTACAGAACAATATATGTACTTTTCAACATTGATTCGAAAATATGTGGCTTGCTTTATGATTCGATGTGCAAATTCTTGTAATATCTGGATTTCCTCACTCGTAAATTCGGACGATTTCCTAACCAACCAGTTTTATAAACACTTTCTCCTCCTTCATGACCGTTAGGCTCTTGCCTTCTTAGGGATTTCAAACATCTCTGCAACTCTGTGTTTGTTTGTTGTTTATGCTCTGTGTTTGTTTGCTCTCGTTGAGCTATTCTAGTGTGATTTATGCTGGACTAATGTTGACTTTGCTGAAAGTTAACAGGTCTGTAAAATAAATAAATTTTATAATAGTATAGAAACTAATATTGATTGTAGATATTGTACACTATCGGAATTGCCTTGAATAACCTTTAGTTTGTTAAAGAAAGTTTGAAAATCAGTTGAGAAATGAGGTCACAAATCAGTTTTTTAATAAACTGATTTTGCAAAAAGGGTGCAAGTTTTGAAAACATCTTGACATTATGATCTGCGGCAGCGAAGATTTGTGTTAATCGTACGAGGCATATTATGACGTCATAGAGCCAGTTTAAGCGTGCAAGGGAAAAAGAGGAGAAAAAATGCATAGAGGGCGAGATCATCCTCTATCTCTAATAGTTGCATTTCAACGTCAATGAAATAGAAGAAATGTCAAATAGGTCACTGCAATGGGTCACTCTGTCATCCGTGGGTCAGTGGTTCGCCATCCCTATCCTGAAAGAACATTTGACCTCGTTTCTGCGATGAGTACTTTTTGAGAAAGATCAAAAACAGATTGTGCAATGAATCGTTGATTGTGACGTCATTTTATATTCCAAACAAATGAAATTTTTGAAATGTGGTAAGTCGGAAGCTGGTTTTCGTTTGAGCAGAAAGCGGTTATCCTCTGCTAAGTAACGCAAATTCTAAAAAAAATTTTTGGTTATGACGTCACCAACACTCTTATGACACTCACCACAGGGTGGTGATCAATCGTGGCAAGTTTGATGTTTGTACTTACAGCAATTTCAGAGAAGTTAAAACAGACACACAAACAGACACATAGACAGAATTGCGCTTATTATATCAGATAAATGAACTGTTTTGGTTTTCAACATTCAAATCATAAAATTATGACTATATAGTTTTGCTGTGCTAAGCGGAATAATTGTTTGATGTCAATTCGCATTTGTTTCTGTAAAAGAGGAACCAACATGTGGTGAAAAACGGTTATATAGTACGGTGAGAAAAACAAAATCATTATGAGGTAACATAGAATATACCGGTAATGGATGGCATAGCATACAGAATATTCTGGATTCTACAAGCACATGGTAGAATAAAATGATTGTCAAATAAGGTTAACGGTTTGCAAGTATTGAAATTTGCAGAACTTGGTTCAAAAATGGCAGATTAGACCTTCCATAAAAAAGCGAGTACGCGTTAACCGCGTGCTAGAAATAAAAATCACTGGGAGAAAACATGTTACAACTCTAACATAGCTGCATAGATAAAGTAATTGTAAGAATAAAACAACCACAGTATAACAATTTTTACGACATGTGACGTGAAACGCCACAACATTTCCAGCAAAACAGCTAAGCTACTACGGGTATCCAAAAGACACAAAAATGTCGATTTCAGTTGCCAGTAGCATAACTTATCAAGCTCATGTTTTAAAAATCATCGCATCGACAAAACTTTTTTTCTTCTGTGGGAATCAAAACACTCTTTAAAAACTTCTGTAGGTTCTTAGTCGAATTACGCGCTCTTGTGTGATTTCCTCGTTACGAGACCAGTTGTAATTATAATTGATCCTATAATAGAAGAAAGACAAAAGCGGTTTTCTGAAAAACAAGCAATCGCATCATACACAAATACCAAATCATGAGACATCAAGACATTCAAGACATCATGGACCACAAACGTTTGACAATTTAGTACTACTTTATATCAAAATATCTTACCGAACTATGAACGGACGCGTCAATTATCTCCACGAAATGCCGATGATCCACAAAATGTAAATTCATAAAACAGCCAACATGTTGACACCAAAGACAAAGAATAACCCAAACAAGGGGCGTCAGTCACTGCTCAAATTAAACGTGTGTAACTGACTTGCCTCCAACAGTTTAAGTGGGCAACCCACTTGCCAGGCAATTAAGTAAGCAAGCAGCTAAAGTTGTGACAAAATTACACAGACCAGACGGTAGGAAACTAGTTCAAAACCCCGCTGTGTCAAAAACCAAAAATACGATTAATACTTTTCCGAAATTTAAAAACTACTAAGCTATTATACGAAGAAATTTCTACACTCCCCCCTAAATTGCAACGACCTATAATTTACACAAACACAAAATTGACGTTCGGTTCTACACACAAAATGACAAATAACAAATTTATGTCGTTTCACAAATACACCATTGTGATTTCAGCTC
This sequence comes from Trididemnum clinides, assembly GCA_963675345.1. NCBI lineage: Eukaryota > Metazoa > Chordata > Ascidiacea > Aplousobranchia > Didemnidae > Trididemnum > Trididemnum clinides. Next base: position 7,946,057 of record OY776302.1, on the reverse strand, counting down.
ACGAGAGTTTATTGTCAGTTCGATGTATCCTCTTCTTCATTATCCTTGGACGCCTGGACAAGCAAACACAGTTTATGAATGAACCTTCTCAACTTGGTGCCTTTCGATTTGACTGAGACACTACGAACTATCCCGTGCTCATCGGGATGCACTGTGATTACTCTTCCAAGATTCCATTGAGCTCTTGGCGAGGTCTCATTACATATGAGAACTACATCGTCCGGTTTCAAGTTTGTTTTTTTCTTGTGCCACTTCTGACGAGTCGTAATTTAATGCAGATATTCCTTGGAAAATCTGCACCAAAACTCGTCAGCCAAGTACTGCACCTGTCGCCATCTACTTCTAGCATAGCAGTCGTTCTTTGTCGTTAGTGTCGGCGGGAGTTCAACTGCAGGATGCAATTTGAAAAGGTGGTTTGGAGTAAGTACTTCATGACTGTCAACGTCAAGTGTAATAGGAATAAGAGGTCGGGAGTTCATTATCGATTCTGCCTCTAGCAAGAACGTGTGCAGCTGGTCATCTGAAAGACATTGATCATCAGTAATTGATATCAGCATACGTCGTACTGACCTTATCTGCCGCTCCCACGCTCCCCCCATGTGACTCGCGGTAGGTGGCATGAACGTCCATTGGATGTCTCATTTTAGCAGGAAATCTTGTATCTGTTGTTGATTCCACTCGTTTATGCACTTACGAAGAATCTTTACCGCTCCTACTACATTCGTTCCGTTGTCTGAGAACATGTGATTAACCGGTCCACGTCTGCACAAAAAAGTCCAAGAACATTGATAAATGCATCTGATGTTAAATCAATTGCCACCTCCAAATCAATAAAAAGAGAGGTCAAACAAGTGAAGAGGCAGCCATACCGCTTCACCTTGCTTCGTTTTATTCGAATCATTAAGGGACCAAAGTAATCCACCCTTGTACAGTGAACCCTCGTTTATCGCGGGGGATACGTTCCAAAAATAACCCGCGATAGGGGAAATCCGCGAAGTAGTCAGCTTTATTTTTTACTGTTATTTTACAATGTAATACTGTACTGCAGAATGAAACAAAAAACAAAACCTCTTTTCAGGCCCAAAATGTGTTTAAGAAATAGAAATATTAACGTATATATCAACTTTTTTCACTTCTAGACAACAGTAAAGCCCCTGAGCCAATCAGGATTCACTGTAAAAAAAGCACTGTAAAAAATTCCGCGAAGCCTTGATTACTCTGCGGACAACAGATGTGCATTTCACAATCCAAAATCGCTGAGCAACCAAATTCATTGTCATATTGATGCCACCACGACTTACTGCTTTATGGCAATGCTTCACAATGAGATTTGTGAGGTGTGACACATGGGGCATAATAAAGGGGTGTGTGGCATTAAAAGCTGTAGGGGCATTTTCTAGGCGCCCACCAACTCGTAGAACGCCGTTCACTAAAATCGGGTTCAGTTTATTTAATGAATTTTTTGGTAAACAATGTTCTGAATGAGCACTTGTCGGAATTCTTTTCAAAAGTTCCCCAAAGGTTTGGCGTTGCTCATATTTGATCAGGTCTAATTCAACATTTTGCAACTCTCGTAACGTCAAATAACTGCAAGATATAGGCCTATTTGACTTCGAAGTAGATAACAAAAATTGTGTAAATCTAACCAACCAAGCGGCTGCCCTTTTCAATTTATAAAAGGACAAAAAATAAGTTATTAGCTGGTCCATAGCTAAAATCTGCTCACACACAAAAAGAGAATTTACAGTACGTTTATCAAAAGATTCGACGTCAGAGTCTGTTAACTTCCGATTTGCCAATCACTCGGTTCACATTTCAAAAAATCAGGTCCTGTAAGCCATAACGAATTGGTTGTTAATTTGTCAGCTCTGCAACCTCGAGATAAAAGATTTGCCGGATTCAACTTGGTGGGTACATGGTTCCAACGTGAAACTGACGTATGTTGAGCAATCATAGCTAAACGACGGTGGACAAACAATGGAAATCGCTTGCGCTCATTACGTAAACTCAATAAAACAATTGACCAATCTGTGCAAAATATAGAAGATTGCGATTCAATTCCTAAGTCCTGTCTTAACATCAAGTCCATTCTCACGGCCGTAACCGCAGCCGTTAATTCAAGACGAGGTATGGACGTTTCGTCTTTAGGGGCCAAATGAGATTTACTCATTACCAGTGAACAAACAACATCGTTTCTTGTAATTGTCCTTGTGTAACACACAGCATCGTAAGCCAGTTTAGAGGCGTCGACCAAATAGTGTAATTGGCATTTACGCAAATCTTCAAAGGCTTGCAATCCTAAACATCTAGGTATTAAAATATTTTTTATAAATATACCAAAGTCGCAAGGCACTTTTCCCGACACAGCAAATCATTCTTAGGAAGGTCTTCTTCTCATCCCAGCTTCTCTTCACATATAAATCGATACAATAGCTTGACTTCTATTATCACAGGTGAGATGAAACCTAACGGGTCAAATAATGAAATTATTGTGGATGACAGTCCACGCTTCGTGCGAGGTGTCCAAGGCAAACACACATCAAATAGAAAACTGTCAGAATTAATGTCCCACATAACACCAAGTACTCGTTCATTCGTACTTCCCATCAAGGCACCAACACGTAAAGTTTTTGATCTTTCTGGTTCAGGTATAGAATCAATTATTTCTTGGCTGTTCGATATCCATTTGGTGTGCTTAAAACCGGCGTTTCTTAACATAGAAGTCAATTCTTCAACCATTTTAAAGGCCATTACAACATTAGGAACACTCAACAAACAATCATCTACGCAGAAGTTTTGTTCAATAGCCGTTGAAATTGTCGCTTCATATTCGCCCCCGAAATCGACAGCGGTTTGACGGAGAGCGAACGCGGCACAACTGGGCGACGAAGTAGCACCAAATATATGAACTTTCATTCGATAGGTAGCGGGGTTTTTTGACAAGTCCCCGCTGGCCACCAAAGAAATCGCAGACTGTTTCTGTCTGCAGATCTAACCTAAACCTGATGAAACATGGCCTCTATATTAGCCACCAATGCCACGGGGTACTTTCTAAATCGAGTAAGGACGCCAACCAAGCTATTAACAAAGTCTGGCCTTTGCATTAAAACCTTGTTTAGAGATAATCCCTTGTGTTTGGCATCGCAATCAAAAACAATTCGAAGTTTTTCTGGCTTACGCGGGTTTACAACTGAATGATGAGGGACGTACCAAATTTTAGAGCTGTCTCCGATATCAACATCATCTTCCTCATCCATCCTTTCAGCATACCCCTTTTCTAACATCAGCTCTACCTGTTCCACGTATTTTTTCTTGAAAATAGGGTCCCGCTTCATTTTTTACCCAAGGATTTTAATCTTCGTAAGGCAATCCATTTGTTGTTGGGAAGATCTTGATCCAAAGAACGCCATAACAATGGAAGTTCGTAATGACCATCAACAATTCGACAGGATTCTTTCATTATCTTGCAGCTTCTTTGATCTTCAAGCGAAATCATTTCATTACTGTGAGCAGTTTCTAAATCTTGATTAAACACATCGGATACAAACATTCTACTAGTTAACTCTAACTGCTGATGTGAATATTCTTCATTTGCCAAAGTCAAGCATCCGATCATTGACGGACCCAATAGCGATTAACCAAGCGGTGACTTTACTGCAATATTTTCTTCGTGTCATTTATATCCTCAGCAATTTGTCATCTCGATCCATAACTGCTACTATGACCCTAGCTATACCACTGTATTAGCAAACTAACTGACTTTCCAATACATTATATCCATTTATCTAATCATTTAAACTTTACAATTTCACCACAGCGGTTTTGGAATCTTTGTTCTTTTCCTGTATCGATTACACTCAGATTATTGTTTATCAATTTACACCTACTAATTTGCCTTCTTCAGTTTTTTCAATTAATTAAATTTTTTGATAGCAAACTTGAGCGGCGTGTTTTTTTTGTAAGAGTTCTGAATGCAAAGAGTAAGATTGTTGTTGTTGTTACCCGACCGCTTCCGAGGGATGGGGGCATGAACGAAGACCATGGAGCCCCAGAAGCCGGGCAAATCCCCAATTCCTGGACCAGAGATCGTAGAGAGAGAGAAAGTCACCAAAGTGCGAGCGGCGCAAAGAGTCCGTAGCTGGACAGTGCAGAATGAGATGAGAGGTGTCCTGGGACGAGTGTCCGCAGGCGCTGCAGGAAGGATTCTCAATTCTGACAATCCTAGAAAGGTAAGAACTTAATAGAAGGTTGTGTCCGTTGCAGCGTAGACGGGAAAGGACTCAGCAAGCGTGACGAGGGAGCACAAGTTCCTCGGTCGAAATCGAGGGAACATGTGTGTCAAAGAATTTTGATGAGACAGCACGCCTCCAGTCCAATAAAAGACAAGAGTGGATTCGAGAGATAAGTGGAGAGAGACTACAGGGATTGAAGAGGGCGCAAGTAGCACTCCCCATCTGACCAGCTCATCAGCCGCGTCGTTCCCCGGGAGAAACGAGTGTCCGGGGACCCATTGTAGTCTGATGGAACAGGAGAAAAGACAATTCCTGCCAGAGAGATCGAGGTAAAAAAAAGATGAAGGAGAAGATAGGGTGGTCAGGACAGAGCGAGAATCAAATAGGAGAAGAGAAATGGCAGACTTGTTGGTGCTGCCGAGACCAGCAAGGGAATTGCAGAATGGCGCAGGCTTCAGCACAGAAGCTTGAGCATACTGGGCCTGCTGAAAAGGAAAGTGTGGCCTCTGTGCCACAAAAAAAGCAGTTGGCAAGTATGGCAGAGCCGCATTTGCCAAAAGAAAAAGGAACAGAGCGGTCAGTTCAAAGCATCAAATCGCGAGGGGAGAGAGAGTCAAGGTGAGCGAGAGCCGCACCTTGGCGAGATAGAGGGAAATCAGAGCTAGAGCATGGAGAGGGTGGACTCCACGGTGAAGGAAGGGGGGGGTCCAAGAAGGAAAGGCAAAAAGAGTCTCCTTAGGGGAAGTAGAAAGAGGCGTGAGCGGGTAAGTGGATGCAAAAGCTCTCCAGGACGATCTGCAGAGTTTTGGTTTCACTCCTAGTCTGGCCAAACCTGAAATGGGAAAGGAAGTTGGGAGCCGAAGAGTTCGCTCATAAGATAAAAGAGTGAAATGAATCAGGGTGACTAATAGGGGAAGAATTAGATAAGCCTTGAAGAAGTGGGATAGGGGAGAACGAGAGGCAGCCGGTGATAGCTCGACTAGCCGCTCGGTGGAGACGTTCCAATTTGGTGATATTGGTAACGCGTAAAAAAGGAAACCATCCGGGTGAAGCATATGTGAGAAGGGGCTGAAAAAAGCTTTATACCGAAGAAAAAGGGACTCTTTAGAGGGTCTCATGAGGAAGCAGAGATAGAGCGTAAGGCCCTGAGACGAGGGAAAAACTTGGCCTTCAGCGAAGATATATGTCTGGAGTAAAATTTGTAAGAGTAAGATTCGTATTTTTAATTTGATAGGTCAATAAAAAGTCAATTTTTTACGGTTAGGCCAATTTTTTAAGGTAATAGAGTCAGTTTATTATAATTAACACTGTTAGCCAAACTTTCTTTTGTTATCGGTGAGAATAATTGATAACTGCAATAAAACTTGCTTAACTTTTTTGTTTTAACTTGCCAACTTTTGGTATGGCGGTATAGATTGCTGCCTCTGGTCACAATTAAATTATTGTGGTGCAATAATCAAAGTCAGAAGTAATGATGTGCGACTGCTTTGCGATTAAATAGTTGCGACAATTAGGAGGCGCAATATTGTACATTTGTTAGATAAAAATGTTTGCAGTAAAGCAAAGAGCCATCTATGACGCTAATTTAGACTATCTTTTTATTTAAGGCGAATCAAGAAAGAGTGAATAGTTTTTTCATGAAAGTGCAGCGTGCAAGCTCACAAACAGATGGTAACCTATTTTACTATTCTGCAATGTTGTCAATTGTCAAAAGACTGACGTGACATATTTACAGTATCTAGATTTTGCTTTAGTTAGTGATTTAGGTTTTTAAATGATGCCAAAAGCTTTAAATGATACCAAAGCATCTAAAATTCAATCCGTACTTCAAGACTTCCCTGAAAAGTTAATAAAAAGTTTCAAACAAAATAAAATAAGAGAAATTTAGAGATTGCTAGTGGATAGGTAGCAATTTTCAAGGCGATCTCCTATTAAGAGGGATCTGCCTCCAGAATCACACTAAGAAAAAAAATTGCCATTGCGTTTGCTCTTTTTCATTATTTTTATTATTGAGTGTTGTTAAAAATCCTCAAACAACAAAGGTTTGTGCACAAGTGCCCGGGAGGAACTCCAGGGCCTTCGCTCCTTCTTCTAACACAACCACTAAATAAAACTTCTTTATTTCGAGAACTCAGTAAAAATTTCAAATCCAAAAAACTCAGTTAAATCAATTCCAAAATTGACAAAAAAGAAAGAGCAAAAATTCACCGACGGCTTCTTCAGAAATAACGGAATGCAGAAAAAACAAATTGAACTTCGCGCAGCAACCAAATTAAGCAACTCTCCAATCCAAAAAACGTTACTATTTTGCTGCTTGGAACAAGAGGCAAGCTAATTAGAATGCAAATCTCGCCCGGTTTTAGGCTAAAAATGCCCAGAGTTGCATTCCAATCCCAAGCCGCCCAACGCCAAACAGAAAATACAAGGCGTGCGGCAACAAAAGAGCGCTAGTTCAGTTCAGCCACGGAAATCAAAATTTTTTTTTTCTTTCCGAAGCCGATTCTGTAGCAAGTGTATTTTACACCCGCCTGATGAGACCCAATATGGTCGAAACCAGTAGCGGGTTATTGACATAATGTAATAGATTGTTGTATAGTACCGTATGATGTGGACCCAAACAGAATCCTGAACTGTGAGCGATATCCTACATACCTTGAAATCACCCTGGATTAGAGTCTAACATACAAAAACCACTTGCACAAAATGAAACAAAAAGTGCCTTCCTGAGTGGCACTGGTGAGGAAACTGTCGGGAACTAACTGAGGTACCTCATTTGACACTTTACGAACCTCCACTACAGCACTTGTATTTGCACCAGCTAAGTATTGCGCCCCTGTCTAGTGCCAAAGTACCCGCACAAAACACCAGACGAACCTTTGAATAAAGCAATGCGGATCGTCTCTGGCTGCAATCCGCCCGACTACTTTGAATTTCTTACCACCACTCTCGGGAATACAGTCACCAAGCTGTCGCCGGAAAAACTCTATAAACGCTTATACTACAAAGCAGATAACACCAGTCATCTTCTACACAACATTTTATACAGCAAAACCCCTCCCAAAAGGCTTAAATCTCGCCAACCTCTTCGTCCATTTCTGGAATCACTACTAGGCTATGACCCCCAGCAAGAACCAATACCACATAAACTGCAACCACACATTTAATACAGTAGACGCCGCTTAATATGATCACTTTGGGACCAGACCATTTTGATCATAATATCCGAATGGTCATAAAAACCAAAGCCATCATAACCGCACCTGAATTGAATCCAAACACCGTCAAATTCATCGTTTAACTGATGTAACAGTGTGACGTTGGCAGTAAAACAAAGTACAGTACTGAAACAGTACAGAAAAAGCATGTTAACAGAAAACACGAATGTTCAAAAGGCGAAGCTATAAGTGCATTGGCGGGAAAAAATACTGTACTGTAATAAGAGAAATGGAGAAAATGTTGGTCATATTATCCGAAATGTGGTCACATTTAACGGAGAATCTTAAATGGAGAAATTCCGGACCGTACCAAATTGGTCATAATAAGCGGCTGGTCAAATTATCCGTGGTCATAATAAGCGGCGCCTACTGTACTGGTCAAACAAACCCCTAGGACATGGCCTCCCTCGGAAAGCCTGAATCCAACTAAATAGAGTGCGAACTAGAATAGCTAAATTTGGTGACTCAATGGTGAAATGGGAATTTGGTGATGACAATCTATGGCGATGTGGAGAACTCCAAACTGCATACCACATTGTCAATGACTGCAAATCAACAGGACCTCCTTGCGACTTAACAGATGCTGACAACCCTATGCTCCAACGATATCTCATGAACTGCAACTTCTGATGACATTGTCATACGAATGAATGAAGGTTGGTGATCATTTTTGAGCAAAAATTTTCTAATTTACCTTTAAAATAGGGAAGACATAAAAGTGCATATTCTACTGCTTTAAAGAATAAAACCAGTTTTCTAGCCTCAGCGGTTTTCGAGTAGTAGCATTTTTGGAAAGCTTGACCCCTGGAGGCCTATAGGGTAAATTGTCATCCCATTTTCGCTGTCAACCACGCAAAATCTACTTGGGCAAAGTTTTGCGACCAAAGGCAAATGTTTAGTCACAGTTTTTTTATATTTCAAAAATTTTTATTTTTTGCTACACCCTACAAGAGATATATGTCGTAAGAGTTAATAATGAATTGTTGGAGCCAAGTGAAATTGAAAAAGAAGTACCGGTACGACAAGACAGTTTGATTTCTTTATTATAATTCAGTGTTTATGCAGAAGCCATGATGAGGGGAACTTGAGATGATATGGGCAACAGTGTCGAAGTTGGATGGGGTTTGTGAAAACTGTCCAGTTTGCCAACGATCAAGCCAAGATCGCCAACCGTGAAAAGGGTTTACAGAGGAAAATGGATAAAACAATCAGAGATGTCAAGAAATACAAAATTGAGGAAAATATCAAGAGAAAAGTCATTATGATTGGGAAATCCTTAAGCAATGTATAAATTGCAGTAAATTAGATGAAGCGATACTTGAAGGTAAAGAAATTCAAGTACTTGGAAAGTCTGTTTTCAGCGTACGGGTACTTAGAGAAGAATGTCCGTTCACGAATTGGAATGTCTAAAACATTGTTTAACATGATGTGAAATGTTTCCAAAAATGAACTGAAACAGGAGCTGAAGAAACGACTGGTAAAGACCTTGCTGGTGAGTGTGGTAATGTACAAATCAGAAACGTGAAGTACAAGGAAAGCGGATGCTGCAAGACTAGAGACATTTGAAATGTGGATTTGGAGGAAGATGGAGGGAGTATAGTTGACAGAAAAGTTGTCGAATACAAAAATCCTCAATTTTGTCAACGAAACACCGGAACTATCTACAGAGATGAGAAGAAAAAGAAAATTGGTTGGACACATTCTAAGAGATAAATATTCGTGACCGTAAGAACAGTGTTGGAGGGGATGGAAGTTGTCCGAGACGAAGAAACAGAATAATGATTTTGCATGACACCAAAAGCGAAAAACTTTCAAAAAGATAAAGAGAAGAATTGAAAGGAGTGGCGGAAAAATATTATAAGAGACCTGCCTTAGGGTAGATGTCATGTAGGGAGGCACGGCGAGCAAGTCCCCAGCCAAAGTTTCGAACTCAATTTTCATATTAGTTTAAACAAATTAAAATTTTTTTAAAGATTTCTGGTCAACTTCAGATTTCATTTACTTATTATTTACAGTTGCCGTCTTACCCCATTCATGCAATCTAGGAAGCAAAATGTACATATATGATCAGAGGAGTTACAGGTTATTTACAGTAAATTAGAATTTGCTCAAAAGTTTTTCTACATAAGCTAATATCTTAACCGGCTTCTTCTGTTATAATAGTTATCACTTCCAAAAATACCTAAGATTTCACCATTAGCGTTTAAATTGTTTGCAGTGGTTGGCTTTAAACCGAAATGTTTTGAAATTATTGTTGTTGCATTTTAAAACTGCGGCTCCAGCTACTAGAGTGAAAAACTGCGCCTAGATTGTGTGTAACATTAGGCATGCTTAGTTAAATAGACGACGCGATGGCTGCAGTCAAATTTCAAAGCGTAATCAAGCAGGAGTTTGCATTCTCTTTACAGGCGGGCCAATACTACTCAACAGGATGAGATAGCAGAGCTTTTTCGGAGATCAGTCATAAACCAGGGATGGTTTAAAATTGAAGAACGTTTTCAAAGAACCATTGACACGCGAAGTTTTTACAACGAACTTTTTTTCGAGAGGACGAGATTAACCTGTTAAACGCGGTCCAAAAGCTACATGTTTAGCAGGTTATTTTCCTCAGGTGTATAGCAACATAATTTGGGATACGAAGATGAACTTTATTTTCCACACGAATAAGACGCATTTCTTATTGCGAGCATTTTTGCAGGTGGGTACTGGATAGCTAACCATGCATGTTGCTCTCTATAAGCGAATTCAAACGGCATAATCGATTCCTGCTTAAGCAATGGATAATTTTCAACATCGTTACCGTAGCTTTCTTCACTCGCGTCAAAAAAAAAGTGCTGAATGAAATAATTAATTACTTCTCTTTCGGATATTTTTCCAAAATTACATCGGCAGGGAGATGAACTGAGTTCGAAACTTGCCTTTGAAAGACAACAGGTTGAGCGCTGATGCAACATGGCCGAGCGGAACTAGCGTTGGCATTAAAAATTCACGTCGCGATTTCAAACTGCGGCTTGTCCTGACCTCAACGACATGTATGGCAAATGCCGACTCATACGCGTAAGCTTACTTAACAGTCTCGTAAACTCACCGTTCCTCTCATGTTCGAGAACTTCTTGTCATTTCATTTTAAATCTGTCAAAATTTCAGTCAATATCTGGAAAAATACAAATTCCAACATTAACGCAGCCTGTAGATCAACGCTGTCACAACAATTGAGGTGGACTCTACACTTTCATTTTCCAGGAGACATTTTTCTGCTCAAGAACAGCTTTAAAATCACCATTATCGCAGAGAAGCAGTGGTTATTGGCAAACACAGACACAATAACGTATCCATAGCCAAGTAAAAATGCAATGCCATTGCCCTCATAAACTGCACTCTCTCTCCCACTCGACCACAAGATGATATTGCTTGTTACAATTATTTACAACAAAGAAAACGACCTATTACAACATAACAACTATTTTTTGCAACAACACATTTAGATACACAATACAAAGCGTTCATTTTTGTTATGTGATTGCAACGCCTTATTGGCCTATAGCACTTCGCAAAAGTAATTTCGATATTACTCAGCTAGTTTAGAATCCACGAAGAAGTTGTCCACTTTTTAGAGACACCACTGTAAGCAAAAGACTGCTTGCACGCACAACTAGATAACTAGTTGTCTAATTTGATTTAATGTAGCTAAAAATTAAAATCTGTGGGCGATCTGATTTTGGTGACCAATTTTTCGGTTTGGTCAAAAAAGCTTCCTTGTACAACAGGGTTTTTTTAGTACGGGTAAGGAAAAAAATGCGCCTTGCGCGACATAAGCCCAAAGCACTCCAAATTAAGACAGTGAAACGGGTTTTTACCAGTCCAAAACTTGGTTAACTTGACAACGGATTAGTATTGAATTTTCGTTATTCTCTCACTTAGAAGAAATAACTCTTACACATTAACCTGTTTTATGTAACGCAAGTGTGCCAAACTATTTGGAAATGCGAACCAGTGCTTGGTCAAGTTTTACGTCACCAAATGTTACAAAAAAACTTTAATAAAATAAAAGAATTAAACACAATCAACAAATAAGATTTTAACAAAGAAATTACCACGAAACCTTGATCTGGTATTTAAGCGAAATAACAAAAAAATACGTTTCACCTAAATCGAATTTTCCGCAAGCTGTTTTCCAAACGATGTATGCCACGCCACCCCTGCCATTAAGGTGTGCTATGGATAAAAAAGTTCCATTTTACGTCTTTCCCCCATGCTTGGCAGTTTCAGATGATCTGATTCAGTGTATGTTTATCACTACACACTAGCTTTCGAACCAGACTTTGTGTTGAAACAACGCATTTTTACTTCCAGATGCCAATACTGAAAAATACCAAACGCGCTTTTACAGAATTTCGAATTCCAGGCCTTTCGTTCAGCAGTCCAAGCCAACTGCGCAATTCTCTTTTACAAAATATGAATTTCAGTTCTTTGTCTTTTGCTTTGGTTTCACCTCTAGCCGTTGGGGATGTTGCAGAAGTTTCTCGGGTAACTCATTTTTTGCCAAGAAAATAAATGCGACTGGGATGTGTCGTTTCACACTCAAACTGTCCAAGTCTGAATTCAGATCTTTAGGAACCCAAACATCCTCATTGATCTTATATCCGTTGGCGTTGCACTGATGTAATCCGTTCAGATTCCGCTGCAAAACACGTGCGCATTTGTGCGCGACCTCCGCCGCACAGTCTTGTCCAATCAAAACAACCGCATCAGTCGATGGATCTCTCAACTTTCCTTTCGCAAATCCGATTGCTTTCCCCAGCACGGTACGAGGCGAGATCCGGACTTCTATGATGCCTTGTGAACCAAGAATCTCCGTAAACGGATTGACCAACGGTTGATTTATAGTTTTATATTTTTCATACAAATTCATGCTACGCTGAAACAAAACAAAAGCATGCAACAAAATCAGCTGTTTGATAACATCACAAAAAAGTTATGAAAGAACCTGTTAAAAGTTAGAAACGCAAATCTACCTTATTCAAAATGCCCGAAGTTAGAAAACATCAAAACAAAACAGACTTCAAATTGAGCTACACAATGTTTTGATTGCACAAATAATTGTTGGTAGAGTAAACGAACATGGCTGTAAAACTTGAATTTCAAGCCAAATTTTAGTTTTAAAACGTCAAGCGTTTTAAAATAACGGTATGGCATGTCTTGTACTTAATGCATTGCTGGTGTGTGTATCACTCAAAAACTTAACCCTGATCCAGTAACACGAGATAAGATTTTACGACTAGAAAGCATCAAATTAAAAACTTAACATCGTTGGCTCATTTTAGTAACAAAATCGATTTCGCCTCCTAGATATATGATCCGTCAGGTATTTTATTTCAATGAAATGTTATTTAAAGGAAAATGACATAGAGCAATACACAATATCACTGACACGAAATTAATTTTATTGATAAAACATGAAACAAATTCTAAGATTTTATTCAATTTTTGACAATACATTAAATACACATATTTTTTTCTTTACTTTCATGAAAGGAATCGCAACTGACTGTTTCGCGAAAAAGGTTCACCAGGTGGCAACAAAAACCTCATTTTAATAAAATTTTGGTTGAATAAGATTTCAAATGAAATTTGATTTGAACAAGAGCGTCGTTGCCATCTCATTTGCATTTTGGAAAAATAGTCTGTAGTGGTTTTTATTTTTTGCTTAGGGGCTTTTAACATATATATATATATATATAGTGATGGTATTCAGCCAGTTCTTAAAATTTTCTAACTCACGGACCCGACAGTTACAAAATATTTTGGCATGAATTTCCACTTAACTTAGCTTTCCAAAAAAAGTCCTTATCTTGATTTCGCTCTGAATTTCCGCTTTGAATATTTAAAGCTCCAAAAAAAAGTCTTCGCTTTGTATTGCGAGAACATTTATCAGCTCCTTTTCTGATAGAACCTGTTCTATTTAAATGCTACCACTGTGCATGTTTCGATGCACTTACTGCTTCGACATCGTTGTCAAACACTACCAGCAAAGTGAGAACAACTTGCTACTATATATGTGGGAATGGAAATACCATCCAGATATAGTCGACTAATTAGTAATAAGAGTCACTGATGATAAGGCTGATAGGCCTATCCTTGAGTAAACTTTGACAAAAGCCAATAGTATAAACCTCAACAAATTAATACGACGCCAAAGTAAAGTTAGAACAAAGCATAGATAGCACTTAGTGCTTGGATATGAATGTAAATGCACTGTTTCACTTAACACCAGGCCTAGATCAGAAAATGCTTCTTGAAGACCAAAAAAATGTTTTCTTCACTATAAAATAGTAAGGTATGTATCATGCAGATGCCTCATCCACTCTTGATAATAAAGATTCATCACTGCTTATTCTTCCGACTGATCATCGATCATGAAAATTTTTATTTGATTATTGGTTTCCTATTTCACAATTGAAAACATCCATAAAGAGACGACAGTTACGTCAACCTGTGTTTGATATAAAATGAAGTATCCTTAACATGATGAAAACACTAAAAAATACAAGCAGCATGCTTTAATTGCTCAAGGGGTTAAATAACGTGCACAACAAATGCTACCCATATGTGACTATTTAGTGCAGCCTACTGTACTAATCACGGTTGACAAAGGATTACGTTCTTTCTAGCAGTTACCACAAGATTAACGTACCAATTATATACTTAGTACGACAAAAAGAACAATTGATAGAAACTTGAAACAAAACGGTAATCCTAACCAATTTTGGCGATGTTTACCAACTTCAACAAATATTTTCGCTATCAAAGTATATCTTAGTTGAGTCGTTCTTACCACAAGTGTCATTTTGAGGTTAAAGAATTTATTCTCTTATTGATTTGAACAAAGTTCTTTTCAACAACCGATAGGTTTTCCTTCAGCATCCCATCTAGCTTCAGATGCGCTGCATTGGTTTGATCAAGTTGCGAAGTGATGCGTGCTTGAACAGATTCCAAATGGCTGAGAGTTGCTGCGAAATCAGACGCTTTGGCATGCAACGAGTCGAGGGCCCGCAAACGTTCGAGTAACAGAGGCAGCGCCCCCCTTACCCCTTCCCAACGCCTCATCATCTCATACAGATCACCTATCTTCTTATTGAGGTCACTCGGGGATTCTCCCGTCGATTTATGCGACTTATTAATTTCATTTACTTTAGTCAAAATACCTTGAAGTCTGCTGTCCACCTGAGGGAGTTGCTCAGGGTCAAGTAAGGACAGCTTCGCTCCCATTGCTTCCACAGCGCCATGAAGTGTCCCCGTTTTTGCATGGGCCGTCAGAAGGTTAAGTTCTGCAGATTCACTACCCACTGTCTTTTCAATTTTAGCAATGCGTCGCTCGAGGTCATGTAGGCGCATGTCTTGGGTATTTTGCTGTCCAGGGGTTAGAAACAGTTGATATAGTCCATCTTGCCCTTTTGCAGCAGCGGATTTTGCTTCTTTTGGCTGCTTCTGCAGTTTTGCCAGAATTTCTTCAACCTGAAGGCGCGCAGAGAGAGAGTCCCCACTTACGTCATTAATTTCAACCCCTTCCAGCTGAGCCTGCAACTCTCGAACTTGCTGCGCCATGTTCAGTACGTTGACTTCTTCTGACTTGGAAGCTTGAATTTTATCAACACTTTGTGAGAGTTCATTAACCTCAATTTTCAACCTGTTAAACCGCTGAAACACTGTTTCTTCGTCACCAGATGGCGCAAGACCAAGGCCTCCTACATCATAGCCGGATTTACCTGCATAAAAGTCTTTTCCAAAATTGGACACGTACTTTCCACTGAATTTGTCAAACGATCCTTTGGAGTCTACTATCTCGACACTAGTAGACTCTGCATCTTTCTCTTGAAAGTCTTGGTCGTCTTCAGGTAAATCTCCACACTCGTATACATCTTTGCTATCAGTATCTATCCCAGGCAAGTTAGCATATTTAGGATCAGCCATTACAAACACTAAATAATTCCTACCACCTAAACATTGCAAATTAAACAAAACTGCATTACTCTGCTCATGTACATTTAACAGCATTACGAAGTTGCATAGGCGACCAGTTCTTTCTAAAAATGTACATACTTTTAGAAAAGTAGATCATAATACACACTTTGACAAATATTATAGTTCGTGCGAAATGACCGTTACTCAGCTAACACTTCGATGACGGCACAGAAGTTTAACACAGCCTTAAAAAACCTTCTTGCAAAAAGCCTTTAGTAAGCACTCCCATCAATAGCGGTAACAGATTTTATTAAATGACACTCCTTAACTAACGTGCTACCTTTACTGATAAGTGCGCGACGAAAAACCATTAAAAACGAAGGTTTTCTCGGGGCTATGTTTAGTTCTGCATCACACAAATATTCGTTTGGTACGCTTGTTGCAAACTGGATTATTATTGGGTTTAAAATCAGGGGATTCAAAAAGATTATTTAAAAAATGATACTCAATACTGTAGCAAACCTGAACGGTTTAAAAAATTATTCAAATCTTTGTCATTACGCAGATAAAGAAAGAATTTCAGATTGAAATGATGGCAATGTCATGAAAAAAATACTCGAGCTATAAATTCGCATAATTTGCATTAAGTTTATGGAAAACTAGTTTGGTCAAACCTTAGTGATAAACCAGTTAAGCTCTACCACAGGTGGCTAGAAATTGTGAGGCTAATGGAAAAAATCTGCAGCTACTACCCCTGAACCCTCCAAAGAGAAAACGCAAGTTTAACAGATGTATGGAATATCATAAAATGCTATGCAAAATATTTAAACTTGAATATTCTTCAGCACAATATCATATCCAACACTATGAGTATAAAATGAACAAAATCATGAAAATCATTTTCATGTCTGTTGAAAACAAATTTAGATGGTCTCAGTAGACTCAAATTGATCGTATCCACTGCCAGTATCTTACATATATACTGCAATCAACAAAGGTAAAAAAGATCGATTATTTTGAACACAGTGAAAGCTTGGCTAGAGACTACCTCTGCGTTATGACCACTATAACATAGCCCCGAATGGCACATCATAATTTATTGAACACTTTGTATTAGATTTCAATAAAGTAGCATCCTAATAGCACAGTCATTTGGAAGCAATCCAAAAGTGATCTGCTTATTACGTTTCACTGTACGGTAGATTTCACACCTGATCAATTACAGATGTACTAAAACCATATCTTTAGCAGAACAGGAGCAACAAAATTATTTGATTGACAATGCAAATCACAGTCATATCTGTTCTAACAACCATTAAGTACCATCAAAAATCACACGATTACAATTTTCCCTTAAAATCTTTTCAACCAAGTTTCATCAATGAATTGAACGCATATTAAATACTAAAAATCAACAAAATTAATAAGCCACTGACCAAACTTTTTTAACGAATTTCAATTATAACTTTTCCCATTGATTTTCGACTTCGAATAAATTCAAACGCATTATTAATCTCACTCAAATCAAAGCTGGCACAGACATGTGGCTTAAGGTTACCTTTGTTGAACTCTTCAAAACATTTATCAACACTCCATCGAAAAACCTCCAAATTTGCCATGGAGTAAGAACCCCAGTATAGACCAACAGCAGAAACATTCTTTACCAATAAGTGGTTCGCAGGAATGTGGGGAATATCACCAGAGGCAAAACCAACAACAATTACTCTTCCTTCAAAAGCAATGCTACGAAATGCATCTTTGAAAATTGAGCCACCGACAGCATCAAATACAACATTTGCTCCCTTTGAACATAACTCCTTCATACGATCTCGAATGTTTTCTTTTTCATAATTAATCGCTTCCACAGCACCTTTTGATTTCACTAAATCACACTTTTCATCACTACCAGCAGCTCCAATCACGTTAGCATTGAAAATATGTTTTGCAATGTCAACAGCAGCCAAACCAACAGCACCAGCAGCAGCAGTTACCAAAACAGTTTCTCCAGTTTGGAGATCAGCTCGTCGAGACAAACCCATCATAGCTGTACCATATGAACACACAAATGCAGCTGCATCTTTGAAACTCATTTCATCTGGCATTTTCCACAAAGCAGTTGCTTGAGTCACCACTTCTTCAGCAAATCCTCCACACATATTGCACAGTCCAACCACACGCATGCCAGGTTTAAAGTTCTTCACATCATCAGCTACTTCAAGAACCGTGCCAGACATCTCACTGCCGGGAGTAAATGGAAGGGGTAGCTTTACCTGATACTCTCCTGTTTGCATTAAAAGATCACCGAAGTTAACACCAACTGCTTCAACTTGAATTCGCACTTCACCTAAATTCAACTTCTTAGATTCCTTTACCCCAATGGTTAGCGGTTTGTTCAGTTCCTTGCAAATTGCAGCTTTGTAAAATCTTCTATGAAAGATGGTGTTATCAGAAACTTGATTGCGAAAAAGAGTGGCATCAACATTTTGAGGTTTCTTTACTGATGTAGCAGATCTTAAAATAACTTCTGGGGGACATCGTATTAAAACACGCTTCATCATATCTGTGAAAGGTGGTAACCAAATTCGTAGTTCCTGATTTTTATATAATTATATATTTCGTAATTGCACTATTTTACATTTGCTTATTGAACTATTTTGACCTAATCATATGATCCTGTATAAGCAATGTTGATTAAATAACACTTCGAAACAAGTTCAATGTCTTAATTTAAGAGGAAGCATTCGAGTTGGACCTACTATAGAGATTGACAATTGTTTTAACAGTACATGCTATAGTTAGCATCGGAGAGGATGTTGACTCTTATTAATTCTTTCCTTGTTTTGCGGGGAAACAACACAGAATATTTTACTTTGCTCTACATACTTGGTATCGAGCATGCAAAAACAGGCGCTTCAGGCTATTAAGATGCAATAGAAACAAGTAGTAGTCACTTGGCAAAACCAGGATTATTCAACCAGTGAAATGTAAAAGCAAAAGCAATTTTAAGAAAAAAAGTTAAACTTTTATGCTAGCCTTGCAACCACTGAACTAGTATACCTATATTAGACGGAGCAACAGTATATTACAGAAATGGCGAAAAAACATGTAGCACAACTATCGCGTTGCAATGTGGCCTAATGACTGGATGTTTGAAAGAACCATTTACAGCTTTTCCTTTTCTGTGCTATCGTTTAGTGTCATTAGCAATAATTTGGTTTATATTTGTTTGTGCTAACAGCTAAAAAATAAAGTGGCAGGACCCCAGTTATCAACGCTTTAAAATTTCTGTAATTTTGTCGTGTTGATGCTGTTTCTGTCATTAGACTTCTGCTTTGCAGTTTTAAATAAAAAAATTGAGGAATCGTAAATCCTGAAACAAAATGCACTTTACTAAATTCAATAGCAGACAGCTACTTAGTGAGCTGGACCACTAGGTCTACCTGACAACCAGCTAAGTGTTTCTGCCATGCAAAAATATTTTTTTTATTTTTCATGATTTTGTTATTTCTGTCTGATCTCTCTATGTTCTTTAAACAAAAAATTTCAAAGTTAAATAAGCATGTGGCTTAGACGGGTCTGTGAAAAATTCATTCTTGAACTTTTTGCTTTTAAAGTTAGGAGTTGTCTCAGCAGGCCTGTGTTAATGAACCCCTGACCAAGAGGGCCTTATTTCATTTTCACAGTCAAAGTGTGTCACAAACAACGCGTTTCTGCTGACAAGCTTGACATTGCGTAATATTTATGCTAAGCTGACCACAAGTAAGCTCATTTCAACTCAAACTAATCAAAAATCTGGTGTGTTTGTGACACTATACTATTTTTACTAAACTAACAAGTAGTTATTAAGTTAGTAAGTTCTGCAAAATTCTACTAACACAGGTGTAAGAGATTAAAGTCAAAGGAATAGCCTGGGATTTTCATATTAGTTATTATGTGTAAATAAGTTTCATAGGGTAAAAAGTTATTGTATAATACAACAAAATTTGTATTTGAAGTTATCTGTCTGAGTAACAAGCCGGAGAGAGCTTAGCTATTGTTATTACAGGCGAATAATTTTAGCATTGAACTTTCATTTTGACCATGAAGAGTTATAAAAGTGGACCACAGAAGTGGAAAAAAGCAGCTTTAGTTAGAGTCAGCCCAAAAACTAACTACATCAACGAGCTACTTTTTGATTGTAGCAACTGATGTGAGTGTTGATACTAATCACAGTCAAGCTTCATATATTGATGGTGATTAAGCAGGGCCATTGAAGGCTACAGATTCAGAAAATATGCACAAAGGTCACTGTCACTTCTACAGCCTTCTTTTATCCCTCTTTCTAATGATCCAGCATGCTAGACAGCTACTGTCTCTCATGAAAACCATTGCAATATCGTTATAAGAGGTCCTGACCAAGTTAACATGATTTTTCCATGCAATTCAGCAAAAACGCGATTTACTATGTTCATTACCAACGTGCTACAATTAAGCCTAAAACCATCCCTCAGTCGTGGCTTGTATACCTGCAACAATCAAATAAAGTTTTTTATTGTTCCTCCAAGCTTTTTGGTAACACAGGTAATCTATTTTGTAGTGGAATAATTACTTGGGGAGAATTTCCAAAACACTAAAAGATCATGAAAACGGCAGTTTTCACAAAAAGTAATTTAGTCAATGGATGTTGGTCGAACAGGACATTCAAAAACAATATACAATTGACATGCAGAAAATGCAGCTATTTCTTTACAAATGATCGTTTTGGAAATATGTGTTAAAGCGACTTATTGACATTATCATTTTCTTGTCTGAAAGAAATTTGGCTTTTAGAGGTTCCAACAAAGTATAAAAATCACCATATTAAGAAAAATTTTGAGGACTATTTAAATTGCTGGCATAGAGGGATCCTGTTCTGCATAAATTAAATAGCAGAGTGATCAGGCACTACTAAGCAACTCTATTCAAGTAACATGATCCATAATGAACTAATTATTGCTTTTGCACAAGTTGAAAAAAATCTTCAAAGCAACAGAAACAGCCATTATATTTTGCAATAATTCTCAATTGCACTCCGGATTTATCTTACTGCAAACAACTGACTGCTATCTCATGTTTCGTTCCATGTGACAGAGACCAAAATGTTGTTGTAAAAGAAGTTTTTTTTAAACAATTGAGGGTAAACGACAATTCTAGAAAAGATTTGTAGGGAGACTTTTCTAAAGTAGTCTGAAAAACTACACCTGAATCTGTCTGATTGCAAAGGCAATGCTACAATAACAATCCTAACGTGAGGGGAAAGAAACCTTGGTTTCAGAATAAAATACTAAGAATTAATTCCAAAGTAATGTTAGGGCTACGTGCAAATCATTCATTGAAATTAGTTGTTGCAGATAGTGTAAATATTCCACTGAAACTCTATTATTCTTTTGGTGTGCTAACACAGCTGTATGCATTACTTTCATCTTCTACTCAGCATAGGACTACACTAAAAAAGTATGTCCAGTAGTCTTTAAAATCCCCATCCACTACTTGTTGGAAGTTGAATTAACTGCATCATGCCACCACAATATTACTAATCAGATGTGGTGGCAGCATTGAAAGAATTGGAAAGCTGCTGAATGGAAAAGAAAAATTGCTACCAAACCTCAGTTTTAATAGTTCACATCACATCATGGAGTTTTGTTGTCTGTGGTCATCTGGTACAAGTTACTATTTCATATCAACAAAACCAGCTAACTTATGCACACCTACAGTATTTCGTTAGTAGTTATAGAGAGAGAAATCAATCCTACTCTGAATTTCTTGGAAAATTTTTGCACTAGTAGGCACAGTGCTGCAATGATAAATGCTTGCGAAATCACAAAGAGATTGGATATTGGTAGCACTCCTGCTGAAACTGGGTGTAGAGGAAAAAACGCTGTTTGATTATGAAATGAAGATAAAAGTTGTTATGTTTCAGCAGAGATGAAATACAAGACCAACTTTTTTCTGCCCTAAGTAAATCATGCAATCGAATCTTTAAAAGATCAATTTTAGAAAATGCATAATATGGCTGATATCATTAATTTCCTTTCAAATCAACAAAATCTTTTGCAGGAGAGTGAACTCAACTCAATGCTTGACAAAACTATAAAGAAAAGGTTAGTGCATTCTATGCTTGTTGTAAAAGCAAATAACAAAACTTGACAATAGCAACAGACTTTTTGAATTATATTCGCACAAGGCAATTGTATATACAGGGTGGCCCAAAAGTAGGTATACAGTTATTAAACTATTTTTTATGTGCTTTGAAGTTACCAGCAGTGCACTTTATGTGGGCCAAAAGTAGGCATACAGTTAATGGAGAGAACTATTTGGAAATTCTTTGTGAAGTGGTAGTGCCACAACTTCAAACTAAACCTAACTTTGATGAACTCTTCTTTCAGCAAGATGGAACTTCTCCACATTATGCCTTAAGAGTAAGAGATTACCTTAACAAAGTCTTTACACAGCGTTGGTTCGGAAGAACAGGTAGCATTGAATGGCCACCATGCTCACCTGACCTGACACCAATGGATTTCTTTTTTAGGGGTGTTGTAAAGAACAAGGAGAAGAATCCCAAAACAGTAAATGAATTAAAAGATTGCATTTATGACGCATTCAGAAAAATTGATTCAAATTGAAATTTGTGCTGCACGATATGTCAGAGTGTTTTGAACAGATGTAAAGAAGGACATTTTGAGCACTAAAAAGATTAAACAGTTTCCATTTACGATATAACTATCATTCTAGAGGTTTAAAAGTGCCTACATAAGAACTACAAATCTACTTTTGGATCCAAACCCTACTTTTAATAACTGTATACCTACTTTTGGGCCACCCTGTATTTAATGGTAGTATATTCTAACTTATTTATTGCATTAAGCATACTGTCAACATGCCCATTTTTCATAGCTGCTGCTGGAAGAGGCTTCAGTAAACTTAAACTGAACAAAACACGCCATCAATCAACAATGGATGAGACTCACCATCAGCATTGATTTCCATTGAAAAAGCTTCTACATGGCCTTTAAATTTCAGCAATTTAATTGATGTATTTAGAGCAGGAAAAGCTTGTAATAAATTGCTTTAAAACTTTGCATGTCTTATTAACAATCTACTTCACCAGTGTTTACTTTGCCTCAAACCTCCAGTATGTGATGCATAAATGGAAAAATGCCAATTCAATGTTATCAACTTTTGTTCAATATTTCAACATTGAACAAAAGCCAGCAGTCTTCTGCTTGCCAATACTGCTTAACTTGCTCAATTTGCATTAAAAACTCTAGCTGCTGCCACACATAACTGTCATCAAACACGAGAAACATAAATTCACCTTCACATGAATAGGGGGCCAATTTAATGAAGTGCCAGTTCCAGATATTTCTCTGCTTGCAGAAAAAGGGGCATTATATTTCATTTCAATAGCACCATTAAATGATAGTGATTCCCAAGGTTAGCATATGTCACGAACAAGGAAATTTGCCTTGTAAGCGTAGTTTTCATATATGTGTAAAGTGCTGTATCATTTGTTTGCTGGGCTACTGATTGAAAAAAAGACTTTTTTTCCTCGCAACTGGATTTGTTGTAAGTATGCCTTTATTACATCACAATTGTGTATGACATAATAAAATTCCAGATTGATCTAGTGATTCTAGCTTCTTCGAAGAATTTTGATAACCGATTACATATTTAGTAATTGTTTTTTTTCTTTTTTCACATGATTTCATTTTAGCGTTTTTTGGATTGTTTTTTCAATTTATATATATAAGGCGATGGGATTTTCTTGTAGAGTAGTAGAAAAGTGTGTAGTGGAGAGAAAGAGAGATTGATTGACAAATTAAGGAGGGGCTATTGTTTTTTTGCAATAATTTATTGTGAATTCTGTGGATGTGGCGAGTATTAAGCAGTGATTGGTGAAATTAATTTTGGCGGTTTCCTGATTGTGTAGTAAAGTGATTAATTCTGAGATCGTTGAGCGAAGAAGCTTGAAGTTGTGAAGTATTATTTCTGTGAATACATTATTCTGTTCTTAACGTGGTTTAAGGTGTTTTTAGTGGAAGCCAACCTTTTCCAAGTTTTATTAAGTTGCAGTCAGACCTAATTATCTGAGCGATTGTCATGCGTTGCCTCAATTTTAAAAGAAATTTATAATTGAGATAGAACTAAAAATTCTATATTATTATTATTAAAACCCAACAGCATATGAAGGAAAACCATAATCTGTACTGTAGCTGCTGATAAAAACAATTAAATATTGAAGCAAAACTATTCACTTATTAAACAGGACAAGAGAATTCAAATGCGAATTAATCTCTTATCTGTTTTAGCCTACTATGAAAAAGCAACATAAAATATCACATGATTTCTGAAATGATTTTGCATACATTAGTTTCAGCAAGGTAACACCATTATCTAAATTTGGTAAAAAATCAATAGCTTTTTCAATACAAATTTTATAATGGCAAAAACCAGTAAAATTTATAAGCCACTGATGAAACTTTTTTAATGAATTCAATTATAACTTTTCCTCCAATTTTCAACTTTGAATAAATTCAAACACATTGTTACTCTTAACTCAAATCAAACCTGGCAAAGGCATGTGCTGTAAAGTTTCCTTTGTTAAACCAAGCATTTTAAGAAACAGCTCTACTAGACATAAGTCGCACTTTGGCCACATGACCACAGCTTGGCAGCCTGACAATCACTGTTTTTCAAATCTTGTAAAACCAGCAGAAAATAATGAAAGATGTTTGATTTAATATAGTAAAACACAATACCTTTTTGCATGATCTCAGCCAAAAAGATAAAACGTGTAATGGAAATTATTCCAAGAATTTAAGCGAGCAGTGTTTTAGATTTACAGACTACCAGTAATAAAACAGTTGAAATTAGCTGGCTGCACTTTCCAATTCTGGCAGTACTACAGGCATGCAGACGTTATGGCTGAACAAACTAAGGTGCTTTAAATATCACGATAACGAGTAGTGACATGGGCATATAGGCTACCAGTAAAAAAGACTTCTCAATTCTTAATTAGAGATAAGATCTATAGCTATTCTCTAACGCAAATGAAGTTTCGAAACTGGTGGAACATCAACTAGCTTAGCCTGGGCTACTAAATTAAACTTTAAAACTGTTAGATAAATAATTATCCTATGATTGCAAAGCATATAAGTAGATAAACTATATGGTATACAATACAAATTTGAAACATTGTCTTTTTTTATTGATTTCACTATTAAAGGGAGGCCTAATTCAGTCTAAGAAGTTTCGATATCTATTCTTCAGCATCAGGCCAGCATCCATAAATTTTTTCAATGTGCTCTTGGTGTGATGAAACTATATACAGGATTACTGCCATAGCAAAGTTTCACAAAGTGACGATTGTTCACTATGGTTTAATTTTGAAATGCTGGAATGTTGACAAGGTTGTGAGAGATCAATGTATTAGCTTATATTAAAGTTACTTAGGTTGGATAATTAATAGAGCAAGTTTTTTCAATAAATTCAATTTTCTAGTACTACGCTTGAACGGTGTACCTCTTTGTAGTAAGAGTTCTGGATACAAGAGTAAGTTTCATACTCTTAATTCAACCTGTTAAGCGTCACCGACAGCATATGCCGTTGGCAGTTTTCTGCTTAGAACTGTCACCAACGGCATATGCCGTTTTCAGAGATAGGGTTTTACGTAAAGCTGTCAGCCACGAGGTAACCCGTTTCTCACATAGAGAGAGAGAAAGGAAAAAAGAAAAACTGTCTTGAAATTTCATGGTGAACTTTGGAGTTGATCGATAAGCTATATTTTATTTTTTTTAGAAGCGTGACGCTTAACAGGTTAATAGGTTAATAAAAAGTCAATTTTTAGGGTAATAAGAGTCAATATATTATAATTAACACTGTTAGCCAAATTATTTCTTTTATATTGGTGAGAATAACTGGTAACTGTGATAAAATTTGCATAACTTTTTGGTTTCAGCTTGCAATATTTGCCAACTTTTGGTATGGCAGTACAGATTGCTGCCTCTTGTCACAATTAAATTATTGTGGTGCAATAATCAAAGTCAGAAGAAATGATGAGCAACTGTGTTGCAATTGAATTAGGAGGCACAACACTGTATATTTATCATGCTAAAATATTTGCAGTATAGCAAAGAGCCATCTGTGATGCTAGTTTAGACTATCTTTTCATTGTCTAAGGCGACTCAAAAGAATGAATAGTTTATTCATGCAAGTGCAGTGTGCAAGCTCACTAATAGAGGACATTGTATGACTCTACACAAGTGTTATCAACTGTCAAAAGGCTAACTTGACATACTTTTTATATTTTGCTTTAGCTTGTGATTTGGGTTTTTAGATGTAAAGCTACCAAAACATTTAAAATTTAATGAAAAGTCCCATCAACAAATTATGTTGCAATTTGTGCAACTGTACAGTTTCTTGAAACCAATGCTTTCTTGTTGAAAGCCAATCATCAAAATATGTCCAAACACCAATATGTGTTAGGGCAGCAGATCTGTACTACAAATACCACACACTTCAAAAATGTTTTGTCAGCTAATATTCCTTTGAACAAGCCAAATAACAAGCATATCAATAATCTATTTAAAAACAATGGTCACAGTTTGCCATCTGAAACCACTTGCAGAAAAGCAATGCTGTAATTAAGCACAAATGAGTTACGGTGGATGAGAATTGCTTTATGTGACAATCAAATTTTTCTGGTTGTTGATAAGAGCATGCTATCTGGCATACAATATTGAAATATTGTAGTTGGAAGCCTAGAAACATCTCACATCAGTTATTGTATGCCTGTCAACCTCAACCATGTGTGCCAAACAGCAATAGCATTGCTTAAGCACTTGACGATGCTATTAGACCTTTTGGAATCAATAGGAACTCTTTTTGTCTTTTTTTGTGTGATGCTGCAAAATATATGGTGGTTGCAGGTGCAATATTAAAATCTCTGTATCCTAAGCTGTCTTATGTGACAATTTTTTACCTAATTATGCTATGGCAGTCAAATCTCACTTTGATGATGATAACCAGTTAATCACAAGTCAAATCAGCTACAGTCAAAACACAAAACCAGACGAGCCAAATTTGCTGTTATTGGTTGCCCACTTCAGCCTTTTGTTACAAGATGGGGAAGCTGGTAAGATTCTGCCTTATATGATGCAAAGAATTTACTTGAAGTGAAAGTGATTTTGGAAAGTTTTAAAGAATCTGATAATTTAGTAATTTTGGCCAAAGTTAGCAAACGACTGGTTTATCTACTCAACTTCTTAAAATCAAAGACCAATACGGATTAAGCATATAGAAACAATTAAAAGTATGCCATCAAAAAAAGCAGTGCAAGCAATCCAAGAACTTGGCATTGAAGAATACACTGGCAACATTAGCTGTTATATTCAAAAAAGAACGCAAAAGTTTCATAATATGATATTTTGAAAATAATGAACATGGAAAGACCAGACATTTTACTGGCTGCTTACTTCAACATTCTCAGTCCACAACTACTTCTGTAAAAAGAA
This sequence comes from Trididemnum clinides, assembly GCA_963675345.1. Lineage (NCBI taxonomy): Eukaryota > Metazoa > Chordata > Ascidiacea > Aplousobranchia > Didemnidae > Trididemnum > Trididemnum clinides. The sequence continues at coordinate 7,919,117 of OY776302.1, read as the reverse complement.
GTTTTTCCTTGATGTGAAAACTGTTAGCCAAGAAGAGAAACTTCAAAGTTGAAAATATAAAACAATAAATGATTTTGCATTTCAATTCTTGCACCTTTTGATTTCAGAGTTGATTGCATATTTAAGACGTGCGTATTGCAAGTTTTGTAGAGGATTTGTGTGTTTTCATTAATTAAATGTTTGCTTCATTATAAAAGCTCTAAAATTATTAATTTATTAAGTTAAAATTTTATCAGGCCAATAAAGTCTTTATTTTTTTGGATTTTTTTTAGTTGTTAGGTCAATAAAAACTTGCCTTAGTGATAAATAATACTGATATAGGAAAAGGATCCTGTTTATAGTGATATCTTATCTTCCCTAATGTTTTCAAAAGTTACATTGGCATACAATTCATAAAAAGCAGTAGGCCTACAATCAAGCTGTTTTCATTTTTTGATTGGGACATTATGATCGACTAGACATGCAATAGTTTTTATAGCTTTAGCACATGCTGCCTATTGGTATATACAGGGTGTTTCAAAAGCCACGCTCAATTTTTCTTTGATGGTACAGTGACCTCTCAATCTTACTTAGAAATGTTGCAGAATCATTTATGGCCTCGAATTAAGGATACAAATGACTACTTCCAACAAGATGGCGCCCCTCCACATTATGGCCGGATTGTCCGTGACTGGCTTGACCAAAACCTTCGTGATAGGTGGATTGGACGACGTGGTCCAATGGACTGGCCTGCTCGATCTCTTGATTTGACACCCCCTGACTTTTTTCTATGGGGTGTCCTGAAGCATGATGTGTATTCAAAAAACCCTCGCACTATTCCTGAATTGAAAGACATTATAAGACAAAAATGTTTACGTATTGACATTGAATTATGTGAAAAAGCCTGTCAAAGTGTCATTGCGAGGATGCGGAAATGCATTCAGGTAGAAGAAGTGTTTGAACATTACAAATAAAATGTGTACAATTAACTTTATTTTATTTTCTGATTTATTCTTATCATTATAATTTTCTGTAATTCCATTTTTCATTGTTATGTAGTTATACTACTTATCAGAAATATAAAGTCGTTCTTTAAGCACGTTTTTTTATATTAAAAATCGGGTGTGACTTTTGAAACACCCTGTATTTCACTGCTTGCCCTTAATTGCTGTAATTGAATAAAGTCAGTATTTGTGTTACTATTAGAACTGTGTTTCTAATAATAAAGGTAATTCAACTCAAACTAACAAAAACTTTTCCTGCACAGATTGTGTAGTAGGCTACTATTTATTTATATAAGTATTAACTTATCAGTCATTACTTTAGTATTGGGAGTAAAGATGGTTGTGATGGGCCTGGAACAGCAATAAATATCAATGCACAAATTTCCACTGATATAACCTGTACTGTTGGATAAATGGATTTGCAAAATTTCTTGACAAAATTTTGTTCCAAGCAAAGGCTCTAAACCATACTCACTACATTTCATTGATGATTGCTTTGTCACTACATTAGTTGATTCTAATTCATGACAAACAAAAAAAAGGTTTGTTGGGTCTCAAAAGAAAGTAACCAAACATTCTTGTTTTCTGCAAAAATTGCTGGTGGAGTTGTCATACATACTTCCAGCTTATAGTCAATGAGGCAAAAAACTATTTTGGAAAGTTTTACTTTAAGTTTAATTCATTTGGTTAATCAATTTTGAATTTGGCCACCACTCCTTAACTAATAATTACAGTACTTTTAGTTCAATTCTGTTCTGTGACATTAAATGGCAACCTTGGAAATCAGCATCGATTGATCCAACACAATACTTTATGATGCAACAGTTGTGTATCACATAAATTACACTTCACTTAATGAAGCATATTGAACGTCAATAATAGTTTAACCAAATAAAGTATTTTTGAAGCTAAGACTTTTTTAAAATTTTTTAAAAAACATGATTTTTCCAAAAGACTAAGGTAAATTTTTAATTGTGAAAAAGAAATATTCTGCCAGTTTTTCAACCTGTCTGTCCAGATGATCAGGAACCTCAACCTGACCTGACTGGTTTCCATTTCTGATTCACACACTAGTGGCATAAAGCATGTTTGACAAATTTAACACATAAAACTCAAAATGCATCTCAACATACAAAAATATAAGAAAATATTAAAAACACCTAAAGCAGTAACACATTGCAAATATGTGATATTTAGAAACAGTTAAAAAAAGATGGCACAGAGTATCAAAGTGTGCCTCAAATATTATTGTCAAGTGCATGAAACAGTTTAAACTATGAATGTGCATCAAAAAAATAACCCCAAACACTGGTTAAAAAAATGAAGCTCTTTTAGGAAGGTTAAAATCATTTTTCAATCAATCAATCAATCAATTATATTTTATTTTTGTCCAAATCAGCATAGATAGAAATAAATTACATAGCAGTGGACAAAAAAAATTTTTCTTGAAACAATAATCATAGAGGAGAATCAGGTAATTTGAGCCAGTGGCCAAGTTGAGCCATGCAGCATATCTTGTGGTACAGTGATGTCAGAAGCATGGCATTACTGCCAAATGTTTGCAAAACAATAATTCCAAGTTATCTCACACAAAAGCAATAATCACTTCACCGTCAGTGACATTGAAAGACATACTTTGTTTTTGTTCATGAAAAGTCAAAAGGCTGCATAAAGAAAGCTATAGTCAATTATTCAATGAATTACTAAATAGTGGCAAGATGTCAGTGGAACGTATCAGCGCTTAACTAAATTTAAGAATGAGTGTTGAAGAAGAGTGGTAGTACCAAACAGGCATAGTGCAGGCATGGTACCGGTAGGCATAGTACAGGCATAATGCTGTAATGATGGTAACAAGATTGGGTTACAGTGTGAATCAAAAAGTACACTGCAGCTTTTAATGTGAAATCTCATTGCATCCACTCAATGCTTAAATTTAAACTAAGAACTATGCCTGTTTAATGCCTACTATGCCTATTTATAACCACCCAATGAAAAGAGCAGCTGATAAACAAAAAACTGAAAAAGATAACTTTTTGTAAAAAAATGACAGATCTGTGCAAGTTGAGTTATATATGACGCTCCATGTTAAGTCATAAGCTCAACTTACTTCAAAAGTTGCTTTTAGTTTTGTGCCAGCTTAAAATAACTGTTAATTGTTATGTACAATAATTAACCCACAGTTTTCCAAATATTTATCAACACTGGCTGCCTCTCATTCCCTCCTAATACACATTTTCTTTCTGGGCAATTTTTGTGGGGTGACTCTGGGGGTACTTCTAAAATATACAGGTACGTGAGGATCGCTTAGTACCGGTACTAGGTTCGCTTGGTGCACTACACTACTTTCACGAGCAGTGTTGCCAGATTTTCTTCAAGTTTCCAGCCCAAATGGTACCTAAAAACTACCCCAAAATAGCCCAACGCTTGCCTGTTGAAAAATAGCCGAGAATTTGCAAAGTTAGTCCATTCAGGGCTGTTGGGAGTCCAGTCCAGGCCTGGCATCAGCACAGTATTTGGTCTCCCATCGATGGCCATAAACAAGTCAGCCTGTGCTTCAGCATGATTTCAAAAAAAAAATCAGCCAACGCTGCTGCTGCCGTGATCGTTTAGGTAATTTTTTCTTCGATGAGACGGAGATCTCCAAAAAAAGGTCATCTCCTACCAGGCGGCGTCAAATCATCCTAGTTTTTGGAAAATAATGCGATTTACTGCCAGTTGTGCCTATTTTCGAGCTGTTTTTCTCACAAAAATATGCCAGCAACCGTAACAACATCCATATCCTAGTTGTCTTGAACTTCACACTTGTTATTACTCCAAAAACTAGCCCAAAAAACCGGAACCCGCGACTGCTAAATTTTTCCCGCAACGTCTCATCAAAACTAGCCCAGCTCCGTGGGAGAGCCGCGGAACTGGCAACACTGTTCTCGAGGATCGCTTGGTAGGCCTACACTAAGTTTGCGATAATCGCTCGGTGCCCTAGGTTTGCGAGGATCTCTCGGTACACTAGGTTTGCGAGGATCGCTTGGTACACTAGGTTTGCGAGGATCGCTTGGTACATTAGGTCCGCGAGAATCGCTAGTGCACTAGGTTTGCGAGGATTTCTTGGAACACTAGGTTTGCGAGGATTGCTTGGTACGGTACACGAGGTTTGCAAGGATCGCTTGGTACAATTAGGTACGCGAGAATCGCTTGGTACAATTGGTCTGCAATTGGTACATTGCCAAGCTAAGTTTGCTTGGCAATCAGAGAATCTAGTAATCACATGGGATGGCCAGAAGTTAATTCCGCCAATAGATGAATAGGCAAGGCTTTGCTACTTGATATGTTGAGGCCTAGAAATGTTAACTGAAATACAGGTCTAGCGCTTAGGCAAGGTAGTATCATGTAAATTTGACTAAGTCTTGTTGCTTGTTGCTAACCCTAACTCAAACTCAAACGCGAATCTAGCAAAGTGTACCAAGCGATCATCGCTTACCTAGTGTACCAAGCTATTCTCGCGTACCTGTATATTTTAGAAGTACCGATAAATGTCAATTGAAATACAGGTCTAGGGCTTAGGCAATGTGGTATCATCTAAATTTGACTTACTCTTCTTGCTTATTGCTGACCCTAACGCAAATCCAACGAAGTGTACCAAACGATCCTCACGAACGTAGTGTACCTAGCGATTCTCGCCAACCTAATGTTGCCTACCAAGCGATCCTCGCGTGCCTGTATATTTTAGAAGTGCCGTGACTCTGTTCTCTTCATTTATTGTCCTCATTTCCTATATCAAAATTTGATAATGCTAGACACTAAAGTAAAACCACTGTTTGCCAGAAACCTCTGGAAATGTTTTGTATCCACTCATCCAATCATGCTTTTCTTCTTCTTCTTTGTGAAAGGTTGTGGCCCCTTTTTCTTTCTGAATTACCTTTTTCTTCAACATGGGAATTAGTTTTCTTTTTCATTCTCTTACCCTGACCTAGAATTAAGGTTAACTTCTGTGACCTTGCCTTCTTAGACTTTTTACCAAATCATGATCTTTTCTACCATAGGCTACTAGACTGATGACTTTGTCCTTCACTTTTGGCAATGAAAGCTCAGACGTCTTTGTTAATTGCTCACTCTTTGGCACTGAACTCTCTTTTTTTTGACTTCCATAATTTGTTGAGTTTTTTTGCTGAAAACTGAACGATTCAGCAAACTCTTTGGTAGTTTGGCTTTCACCTGCATTGCAGAAAGAATTAATTAGTAACGGTGTTAAAAACCTGAATTTGCAAAAAACAAATGCCGATACAAAAACAAAGCAACACTTTGGAAACAAGGCAGATTCTACAGTTGCCAAAATTTACCAAAGATTGCTCAAGGTATCTAGCAGCTTCATATTGAAGTTTGGTTTTAGTATTTATGCAGGATTGTAGAAATTTATGCAGATAGAGTGTATCATTGCTTGACTTAATCAAAAACACCACAAAAGCAAATATAATTCAGCTGATATACCATACAAGCAGAATGCTTTATTTTTGAAGTGACTATTTTGACGTCGACGACATTTTACCATCAGAGATTATTTTGTGGTACTGTAATCATTTACGTGTGTTTATGTTGTCATAATTGCTATAATTCTGTCAGTGACAATGTGACAGGTGGATAGTGCACCGGTCTTGAAACACGATGGGTATGGGTTGGAATCTTGGCTGGCATGACACCCAGAAAAGGTAATGTACTCTGGATGGGAGTGCACAGAATGTGGGTGTGGACACCTGGGGTGAAAAATTTTTTTACTTAATTATTTAAATTGACCAATCAGAAACGACCAAAAGTCATATGTTTAATACGTCAATAAGATTGACCAATCACAAATAACTCCCAGAAAAATAGCCTCTGTAGGTAGAATGCCGTCGATGGAAAAATACCCACCACCCTTTATTTTCATGCGTAAACAACTATTTTTGGCTTTGAAACACACTGAAAGTAAGACGAGAACACAAGTTACTAACTACCATTTGCAGAAGTTATGCTTGTAGCATAGACGTAGCTAGAAAGCAAAAATACAGTGCCTCTTAAATTTGTTGAACTCAATTAAGGAATGAAGATATTTTTACTCTAACGGCAACAAAACCTAGACCTCCGCCAAACTAATGTAAAACAAAATTGAGGCACAGAAAGAACACAAATTATTTTTTGAATATCTCAAAATTTTCTTTTGACTACGTTAAGGACTTTAGGCCGCAATCAGCCCATCACCTAAATTTCAATGACTATTAAAGCATGAAGTCAAGTATCACACAGATGCTTGGCTGTCATTACCTCTATTTTGTAATTTCCTTAGAACAGTTACTAGTTTGGTTAGGCCTAATACGGAGTTAAATCAAGTTTTTATGGTAAACCAGAGAAGGAAACAATGTAAAAGTAAATTTCTGACTTTCAAGTTCCGAATTCTAAAATCGCGTTACAGCCTAAGATGTCCTAACTCTGCAATGTTTGACGCCAGAAAAACAGTGACGGGAACAAATTTGTTTGCAGAAAATTAACTCGACCTTCCGAGATCCTACAAACTTTACTTTTGGCCTGCGTCTATAAATAGGTTGCCAACACATAGCCTGGAACATGTTAAAAATTATATCATTCTCCCCAATGCAGTAAAGTGTCAAGCAATTTTTTGCATTCTTTGCCGGTGGGTCTAATCGGTAGCCATTTGGCTCACTAAGAAAGAAACTATTCATGTGTGAAGAAAATTTATTTTAAGGAGAAAATCTGGAACAAAATTTTATGGTGCAATGTACATATGCACTCCATTGTTTCAACATGGGTTGGCATATGAAACCATCTTCAATTGTAAATTTGGCAATTAGGACTTTGAAAGTAGAATATAGGCTAGATCTAAAAAAGTCTTCGTTCTTAATTTAAAATGCAAATACGTCAATTAAGACTTCGAAAATATTAATCTCAAAAAAAATCCTCATCTTGAAATTTCCGTAGGTAGAAAGCGACTAAAATTTTGAGGAAATCAGAAAAACATAGAAAACCACTGCTCTACGCGGCATTGATAGTTGAGTCACGCGCAAGAGGATACAGTAGAACGTCAATTATCGGAACTAATTGGGACCGGAGAGCGGTTCAGAAAATCGATTTTTGCAAATGCTAACATTGTAGCGCAATGCCAGAGAACCCCTCCTTCTTTTTGGTAGTGGATCTATAATTTTAATTTTTGTATCAATTGTTACTACGTTCTTTTTCTTTTTATGGGAGATAAAATCACTAGATTAGTTTGAAACTAAAAAGCTTTTGCACTTAAACACAATCCGTTTACAAGTGCTTTTGCACGTTACGCAAGATAGCAATTGCTCAAGATAAGAATGTAAATGCACCTTTTATGCTTACCATACGTCCCGTTTTAGTCTAGACAGTCCCGGCCTGTCGAGTTTCAATAGAATTTTTGTTCCATCTCAATCTTAATTTTGCTTTTTAAAATTAAGGCGACTTGCAGTATCGCTCGAATAATTAAATCAGGTTGCAACTTCATAGCTAGGAAAAGATTGACTTCCACTAAGATACTTTAACTCACGCACTTCTCAATCAAGAACAGAACAAATATATTCACAGATCACTTTAAAACTTTGAATTCCTTCGCTTTTCAAATACAGAAACTAAAGCACTTCAATATATAAATATCAGAAACTAACCGTTACTAAATCCACCAAATAATCGTTTGTCATACCGATAGAAATCCACGATAAAACCACCACCTATCAACTTCCTTTTAACAACACTCTATTTTCTCTACTGAACTACACTCTCTCTGAATGAGTGAAAAATCTCGCCGCTTTTTATATACGACTAGAAAATAATCTAGAAATTGCCAGAACAATTTCATGTGATATAATGTAGAAAAAAAGCACAGCTAATAAATTACGTAATTGGCAATCAAAATAAATCTTCGAAAAGAAACAAGATTCACTATATAAAAATTCACAAATGACACTTGTAGTCGACTAAAATCTTTATTATTGCAAGCTTTCGTGAGCGAATGCTCACTTCTTCAGGAAAAATAAATTAAGACTAATGAATGAATTGAAATTAATACAAAAATTTTTGTATTAATTTCAATTCATTCATTAGTCTTAATTTATTTTGCCTGAAGAAGTGAGCATTCGCTCACGAAAGCTTGCAATAATAAAGATTTTAGTCGACTACAAGTGTCATTTGTGAATTTTTTTATTCTGATTTATAAGTCGACACGGCTATACTTCCTTCAATTTTCAAGATTCACTATAGTACTCTGGAACTTAGTCACGTGGTCAACCATTGTGACGTCAGAAAGGCGTGTGAGTTACAAATCTATTAATAAATGCAAAAGAAAAAAGGTCTTTTTCGAAACGAGTTTAGCAAGTTTAGGGCTTCACACAATTTAGATTTACGATTGAAATAATCACGGCAAAATAAAACATCAAATTACAATAACTATACATATATAAAAACTATTCTTTTTACGCAAATTTACTTATTCATGACACGGTCAATCAATCAAAAGTCCTGGTTAAGCATTCAGTCAGCCAGCATTGCTAGACTTATCATACGTCCCCATTTAAACGTCTGTCCCGGTTAGCCAAAAGTCCCGGAATTTCATTTTTAGCACAGTTATAAAAATTAACTTTAACCTTGATGATGAATTGGACCGGCAGTGATACAATCGCGGTAGCAATACAGGTGTTGACCTTTTTTTCGGAGGACGCCTTTATTTGGGATGAAATGTATTGATATCCCAGGTCAATGTATTTATCATCCGTCAACTCTCCACGCGTAGTAGTGTAAACATAATCGAAAAATGTCCGGGATTTTGCCTCGTCACTTATAGTAAACCCACTGATAAGACTTGTTGTTCTGAACAGTCCCGTTTTTTAATCGAAAAATATGGTAAGCCCATTTTATGACATTTGTCAGAATAGCGTTACGATAATCAGAGTTCTACCTAACTTGAATTTACTTTTGACGCTAAAAACTTCAACATCCAAAGTTTTTATGACAATACGCACCGCCGATTATAATTAACTTATCGTGTCTTGCCTCGCTAACATCTAACAGTTCCGGCAGCACTAGTTGCTTTTCAAATTCAAACCAAAAATGTGGCCTACACTTTAAAGGACTAGGCTACATGCATTCGCAAAAATAAAACTTTAATTTTAAGCTGTTCTTAGCTACAAACCGCATTGCGATTCAACAGACGTTACCGTAAAATGGGGCGACTAAGGCATTTTTTGAAAATGTTAAATAAATAATTTGGGAAAATCCGAGATGAAATAAATATTTTTGGGTTAAATTTGGGGGGTTGGTGAATAATATTGAATTAAGCTAATACCTCTTGCACTAATCTGAGTGTTTGGGGGAAAAACTATGGGGCATGATTCGGAGGTGCCTTAGTCACCCTGTATGGGGTGGCCAAAGCACCTCTGCTGGTAATTACATTCCTCCTTTTTTTTGTCAGAAAATATATCATTGGGATAATCCCACACACTGAGAGCACAATGAGCTGGAGCTCCATCTTGCTGAAAATAAACCTCCTATTTGACTCCGATGCATGGAGTTTTGGTACAAACCATTGTTGTAGCATGTTCAGATATGATGTATGGTTTAATGACCCGTCAAAAAAGCATGGTCCAAAAACATGACGTGCATGAAGTGCTACCCACATCATATGACAAGGGGAGTTTTGTATTGAAGTTTATAATAATGAGAATTCTTCCTTGCCTCAAAGTAAAAATTTCTTGCTCGAATCGATCAGTAAATTGTGCGCTCGTCCGTAAGCACTGCCTTTCCTCGGGCCGGACTTATATCGAAGATTCCCAGTAATTTCTCACATGCCAGTTTCCTATTTTCTGTGTCAGCATCACTGAGTTCGTTTACAAAACTAAGCCACTATGCTTTAACTTGGGGGTCCTTTTTCACAAAGGAGCACATGGTTGTTCGCGGAATACCAATTTCAGCTGATTTTTTCCTTGTCGACTTTTATGGTGAGTTAACTATTTTCTGTTTCGAGTTAGCGCATGACCCTTTACGTTTCACTGGTCTTCCTGAACGAGAAGCGTACTTCACATTGCCAGTTTCAAACAATTTGGTCTCACACTTTGCGGTTGGTGGAATCTTTTTTTTACATTTGACATTTATTGTATCCAGGATGTCACCAGTATTGTAGCGCTCATGTAGCCTACCAACGTAATTGTCACAAACTGCTGTTCAATTAATGGATTTTGATCTGCCGTATTACTTTATGTATCGTATACAGGATGTTTCAAAAGTAAGTATACACTTTTAAACTTGATTTTCTTTTTACGTATTGATCACAGGGCACTCACTTTTCAGAAAACATAGCGTGGATCTAACTACCAAATTTTAGACATAGTTTGCATTTTCCACCAACCCAGGTAATGACAGGAAGATTAACTCAAGAATGAGGTACCAAACTGCTGTTAGGCAAAAAGCGTACGAATCGGTAAAGCAAACTCGGCACCTTTTTAACGGGGGATTTGGATTTAATTCATCTCCTACAAGACGAACAATTTATGCAATTTATCATAAATTTATGAGAACTGGCTCCGAGGCTGATCCACAACAATCAGGAAGATCAAGGAGCGGACGGTCAGAGGAAAACATTCAACAGTTAGAAGAGGCATATGCATTGAGTCAAAGGGAAATTCAAACGTCGGGCAGTGTTAGAGCTGGACATCAGTCAATCATCAGTTTCACGAACGTTCAGCAAAGATATTAAGGCTTTTCCCTACAGGTTGCAAACTTTACTTAAACTCGAATTAGATAATGACCGCTGGGTAAAAATGTGTAAAACGTTGCTCAACTACTACAAAAACGACCCATCCATCCTTGACGACATTTGGTTTTGCGACGAGGCTGTTTTTCATCTATTTGGAAAAGTAAACCGGTACAATGTTCGATTATAATGAACAGAAAATGCTTAAACTATTCTGGAGAAAGAGCGTGATTTACCAAAACTTCTTGTGTGTTATGCGACTTTCTCTAGAGGCATTATAGGCCCATATTTTTTCCGCGATAATCAAAGAAGAACCACAACTTTTACAGGAGAAAACTCTCTGGAAATGTTTGAAAATTTTTTCTTCCAGAGTGAGAAATAATGCAACTATTGAAAACTGTTATTTTCAGCGAGATGGAGCTCCCGCACATTACGCCAGGCAAGTCAAAAATTACTTTAATCAGCTGTTTCGAGGCCCTCTCATTCACCTCAATTGACATCACGCGACTTTTTTTTGGGGGGGGGGGGGTTCATAAGAGCAAAGTGTACTACGCAAGACCTCGAAGAATTGGAACAACGGATTAGAGCAGTGGTTTTCAATTAGAGTTTGCTCAGAAGTTACACAAATTTTTATTTCATGTTATTTTATTAATTAAATTAAATACTGTTTTTTGCATAAGACAATTGAATTATTGCACAGGGGTTCCTCGAGCCAATGGGTGTTTCGCTCTAGCAAAAAGGCTGAAAAGTACTGGATTAGAGTATTATGTGGACTAAGATTGCATAAGATCTATCGCATAAGATTTATTGCTAAGTATCGAACAAGAATGCGTCTAAAAGATGGCTGAAATGTCTCAAAATTGGCGGTTTCTGCCTTGAAGTCTAATATCTCGTCAATAAGTATAAATTCAACGAGATATCAAAAATGATAAAATTTTTCTAGTTGTTATAGTATATTTTCGTAAGCTTTTGACAAACTTGAATGAGCCATTAAATTTTTGAAGTTTAGACTTACTTTTGAGGCACTATGTGTTTACTCTGAAAAACAAAAAAAACTTGTAACATATTGATGTGTAGGGACTTTTGAAGCTCGTTCCGAAAAAACAATGATCTAGTTTGGGCCTACCGTCCGGTACCCACTCTGTGCTTTGTTACAGAGCACCTCCGTCTACAAAGGAAATTTTGCGATCTTACGTTGTCTGAGCGAATTTTACTGTACGAAATAAAAGTTTTACCTGATGCGTGCTGAAACAAGTGTGTGATAATTACAAAGGTATCCGTTGACAAAAAGGGCTGAACTGGACGGACATGTGAAGTCAAATTACCAGGCTTGGTTTAACCCAGTGGTTCCCAACCTTTGTAATGGCCCGCACCCAGTGATGGGATTCAAAATTTTAAGAACAGGTTCTGTTATTTAGCAAAACTGCAGACAGTGACACTGTTTCGATATCAGGTCTCTTCAGTGCAGTTGGTGACCGACAAGAAGCTAGAGGCTTTTAATAAAGCATAGCTTAGACCGCCACACTTGCGGGATCTATACTAGATCCACTTGGTGGAAGGTCTGTCAGTACTCTGCGAAGCCGTATCACTCGTGAATGAGTGGCGGTTGTCGCAGGTGCACTAAGTCTAGCAACTGCTAGAACAATAGTGCTGTCACAGCCTAGTGGTCACAAGGTCTTACATGTATAGTAATGCAAGAGGCTAGCGATGCACTTAGCAAAACTGCAGACAGTGACACTGTTTCGATCTATCAGGTCTCTTCAGTGCAGTTGGTGACCGACAAGAAGCTAGAGGCTTTTAATAAAGCATAGCTTAGACCGCCACACTTGCGGGATCTATACTAGATCCATTTGGTGGAAGGTCTGTCAGTACTCTGCGAAGCCGTATCACTCGTGAAGGTTCTGTTATATATCGTACTTACTAACAACAAGTTCCCTCATTTCCCCTCTAAAATTAATTATCTCATCAGCTCTGCTAAATTAAAAAAAACAGTTGATAATATTAATATACGATACAACAATACGATAATAGATAACGTTGACAAAGAAAAATATCTTGAAATTGTTATAGACAACCAATTGACATTTGAAAGCCACATTAATAATCTCTGATCTAAACTTTCAAGATCAGTAAGAATCCTATCCAAGTTAAAAAACATTCTCCCCACAAAATCCCAAATGCATTTATATTATACAATGTTCCATTCTCAACTGTTAGATGGACTGCCCGTCTGAGGAGCAACATACTCATCATACACTCATAGAATTAGAATACTAAAAAACAAAGCGATCAGAATAGTAGCAGGAGGAAAGTGGTCCGATCACGTTACTCCCTATCATAAAAAACTAGGAATCCTTTAAATAAATGATTTATTTAAACTTGAAACAGCAAAAATGATGTTTAAGTTTCATATTAACTCGCTTCCTATTTCATTTCAAAAGTATTTTCAAAAAGAGGAAACTATACATAATAAATCCACAAGAAGCTCATTAACTAATAATAGCTACTTTTTGCCTTGATACAACTCTAAAAAGCTTCAACAAAGTATTAGATACAAAGGAGTAAAAATTTGAAATAGCATTCCTTAAAAAATTAGAAAGTCTACATTTAGCCCATTTAAAAAACAATACCAAAACTTATCACTCGAAAATTACCAGTAACATGCTAACTAACGTGTATAACTCAATGTATTGTACTGAGAGTCCATGATGTTTTGTCATAAACAACACTGACTCTATCCGCACGCAAGAAGTTAAAAGGCAGTTTTGTTTTGAGGGTGGCTGCTCGACTCGAAGACCCTCTAGGTCTCTTCACAGCCTCTCGTTGTATTTATTTACGTGTATTTGTGCCATTTTTGTGTATTTTACTTACCCTTGTTATTTATATATTGCCATTTGCGTAAATAATGACAACAAATAAACAATTGGTTGGTTGATTGATTTCAGATAATCATGCCGAACTTATAGCTCTATAACTGTACTCATTTACAAGCCAACCGTGATTTAATTTAAACAAAGTTTATTTTCCAACAAGAATGAATGAAAGTTAGATAAGGCAAAGCAAGAAATGCAACGCAAGCCTTTCCTCAAGAAAAAAACATGAGAACAAACAAAACCACTTTCACACGGCAACAATGCTCAGATCAAGCGTGTTTTCCCTCCTTGGTGTATTAAGATGCAAAAATTTTCCCCTTAGTTTTTGTAAGGTGTAAAAATTCCCCCTGATTTTTTTCTTATATTTTTTAAAGTGCGAAATTGTCTTCACAGAACGGAAAATTGAATTAATCTGGTTTTAAACTAACTAAAGCGATCTAACTAACTAAATTAAAAATACATTTAAAAAAAAATTTACATACCTACAAAATTTTAAAATGTATTTTTACTCTATCGAAAAAATTTAAATGTTAAATTTTTTACTTAAGGTTTTTAAGGTGCAAAAATTTCCCTCGGGGAAAAATGAACTTGATCTCAATACTCATAAGCAATACACATTGTTGACAGATTTAAAGTTTATACATATTTAGTGAGTTAAAAAAATACATAAAAATAGTAACTCGGGTCTATTCTGAAGGTAGAACCTCTCCTTAAATTATCTTGTTCAGCCAACAAAGATATTTATTTTTTTACAATAACAAAAACGCATGTGCCTCCAACAGTGCTTTATTCGAGATCTCTTATTTTAAATAATTCCAAATGGCCACTTGATTGCAATCATATTCCTTAACTACTTTGTGCTTTAACCTTGGGTCATCAGCACTGTGGTTTTTTCTGAGCCATGTTTTGACAAAAGGACTGGCGTTCCATGTCTCAAAAGGGAGACCAACAAGGTTAATTGTCATCAAATTTGCTACGTTTTCAACAGCAAGGCGATTTCTCTTGTCTAAGTAAATGTGCTTCATTCTGGAAAAGCCTATTTCTGCTCCAGCAGAGCTGACAGCAGTAGTGATTATAATAGCTTTGGCTTTTTGAACACTTTGAGGTATTACAGGGTCTTTGAAATTTTGCAGTACACTTTCCACATAATCACGGAAATCAATAGAAATTTTGTAATGAAAAATGTCACAGAATCTATGCAGTTTTTCTTCTGCAGCTAGCCAGGCCACAACAACTTTCTGAATATTCCAGGTGTCTGGCTCTAACAAATTTAGCACTTGATGAAATTCCATGCCTTCCTGGTCATTATTTTTTGATATCAAATGTCCATTTTCTATCAGTCGCTTTCTCATGTTTTCAATTATTACCTCAAGCAGCTTTTTCCGAGGAATGCGACTTAATTTATGGTTTTCAATAAGCTGGATGTCTTTAAATTTTTCAGAAGCAATTCTGTTATCAATTTTCTTTTCAAAAGTCCCTTTATTTTCTATGAGTAGTTGAAATGCCTTAATAGATCTTAATATTAATTTCTAAGCTCGTGTCAAAGTTACACATCTACCTTGAAGAGCTTCAGAAAGAAAAGACAATTCTTGCAGTATATCTATTATTAAAAGCTACATCATCTAGAAAATATTTGTTGCTAAGACGGGCAGCCATTCCTGAATGTTTTGTCAAGTTAGAGAAATATTTCCACAAAGCAGGATAAGCACGCCACACAGCAAGTGCAGCCCTTAAGCTGTAAGCAGACCATCTTGGCCCGAAAACTCTACCAATCTTTATAATTTGCTGTCCAAGTTCTTCAGAAATTTTAAAAAGTGCCATTTGGTTTTTATTTGACTGATGAAAAATAGTGTATATTTTATTCATAAAAATTTTAAAGTAGTTGACTTGCTTTATATCAGTGACAGAGTCATCTAAAACTAGTTGCAGGCGAAGAATTAAGCAGTGCCAAAGAACAATATTAGAGAAATCATTTTTGAGTTTTATGCCTACTCCAGATCTCGGACCGAGCATTACACTTGCTCCATCTGAGCAGAAAGCAATTAGATTATTTTTCAAATATTCTTTATCGAATCCAACAAGATGTAAGCTATTTAATAAACACGTATAGATTTCTTCTGCGCCCTGTCCTCCCAATTCAACCAAATCCAAAAAAATCATTGGAGAAAAATTGCAATCCTCGATCTTTACAAATATTACAACGACGGGTTTACTTGGCGCGGTTGAGGCTTCATCAATAATAATACAGATTTTTAAACTTTTTTCAATAATTTTTGTGAATAATTCTTTTCTTATTTGCGTTGCAATGTGGTCTATTATTTTCACAGCAGCTTTGCGAGAATAAAGTCCTACACCCATATCTACACCATTTTTTATTTGCAGCTCAATCTCATGTTCAATATCACAAAACGGGCGGCTTCTTTTGCTAAACTGTACCCTGTATTAAAAACTTTAATCGTAGAATCCATATGCTTCTCATTTAGGTTATCAATGCATTTTAACATATTATTTGAACAATCCTGCAACTGCTTAACGCAAATATGGTGCGCTTGTGACGAGAAGTGTAAGTTCATCTTTTTTCTTACCGAAGCTTGTTTAACTTGTTTATTCTTTCCTGACGCTACAATTCTGCAATTGGCCCATTCCATTGATAAGTGAATACCTTTAGCATCTACTGATGTAGAAGCAAATCTGCCACAGTAATCACAACCAAGTTTTTTATCGCAAAGGATTAATCCATCATATTTTTGTTTAAAACTTTTAAATTGATTTATACTCCAGCATTCTGGAATGTCTGAAACTTCACCCGTCTTGCAACCACTACTTTTCAAAGCATCCGAATTTTGGGTAGTAATATCATGATCCAATGTTTGTTGTTTATTTTGTGATGCACACGTTTCATTAACACTAACTTCAGTACTTGAAATTTCCCGAAAGCACTGCAAAATATTTTGTTGCCGCTTCATTTTAGGGTTCCAGTCTTCCAGCTTTGAATTAAAAAATACCAGTGACCACTTAATAAGACTCTATTGTTTAGACTCTCAACAATACAAGAACATAACATAACATGAGATTACATGAAAAAAAAAATTCAACGTCATATTGACTAATTTATGTCACTACGTAAGCTACATTAACATGATACGCTTCACATAAATCTAATACATAAGCAGGGATGTGGAAGCGGTCTTTTTTCTGTGGAAGCGGAAGCGCTAAAACTCTAACGCTTCCGCATAGGGGGGAAGAATGGAGGGAGAAAAGAAATTGATTCTGCTGTCTTTCGGAGAAGAGCGAATAGAGGGAGCATAAACGTTAAGAAATGACAGCGAGGAGGAGTCGTTTAGAGAGATGTTGACCTCTACATAATCAGAGTAGGGGTCAAGTGAAGAAAGAGAGGAGGTAGAAAGCTCAGAGAAGGAAAAACCCTGCTTGACGAAAATGATGACGCCGTCGCTAGCGTCTGTGACATCAGTAGAAAAAATACCAGATCGGGAGTGGGTACCATTGGATCGCAGAGCAGAGAATCCAGGAATCCGGAAAGAGGAAGATAAATTTAGGTTAGATTCCTGGATACAAATAAGGTCAACGGGATAAGACGAAATAAAGTGTAGCAGTTCAGTTCTCATGGCTTGGAGACCCCCAGCTTCCTATTGAAGAACCCTGAGGGAGTTTGGGAGGGGAAGAGGAAGAAGGAGTTAAAGAAAAAGAGCCAGGAGCATGAGGCGGTGGTAAGGGTTAGGACGGAGAAGATACAAAATGGGTGGAAAAAGGATAGGAGGTTTGAAAGCGAGGGTGGGGTGCGAGTGCTGCATTAGCACAGGGGGCCAGATTTGAGCAGTTGAGATATACCAGCTGGAGGAGTCTGAGGACGATGTCACAGTGACGGTAGATGTGGGATCTCCAAAAAAAGCAGGGACGCAAACTCCAGGAGTGAGAGGTGCCAAGAGTTCTGAATCTAGAAAAGGAGAGTAGTGAGCATTTTAAATGAACCCAATTAGAGCATATGCAGCATTGCACATACCTACCCCGCTAGGTCACATTTCCAAGAAGCGCACACTGAACAGGGAAGGATGGGACAAGGGTAAGGATGAACGTTGCCGCTCATCACGAGAAGGATGAGAAGACGGACAAGAGAAAGACAGACCGATTTTAAAGAGGCTGCGTGCTACCCTTCTGTAGTAGTTAAGGGGGCTGCACGGCGAAAAAATGGTTTGTGTGAGGGGAGTGCCCGGGGTAACTGGGACTCTCGGGAAGGCCAACAGCCATTTTAACTCAACCCAAACGGGGTTGGGACCGCACTACCACGTTGAGGAGGCTATTGATTGGTTCAGTTCAATTTTGATCGCTTTACATGTATATACTAAATATACGACAGAAATTTCGCACTTCACTATCCAAAAAGATCGGAGTCAATACGTGTTTTGGGGACGGACAGAAAGTCCGTAATGATGATTGGAGTTAAAGTTAACTCAAAGTCAGAGTTAGTTGAGGATAGAGGGAAAATCAGCGCTATACGGTGTATTTTTTTGTGACGACAGGCTATCGTCGAGAGCTGTAATATGTGGTCATACGGTTTAGATCTGAGAAGCATTAAGTTAACTGTTGTAAAAGTGGTTGTAAGTAGTGAAGCAACTTGTAATAACTGCTTATTTGTTGAAGTGTTTAATTAATTATTTTTTGAAGTGTAGTAACGAAATATTTGACTTTCTTGCAAACTATTCGTGATTTCTAAATTTTTGTTAGTGGGAGTTCCGTGACAAACACAAAAGTACATCAGGGGTTCCTCGATGACAAAAAGATTGAAAAGCACTGTTCTACATTTAACACGAGTTCTAATATCTAAGAAAAAGAAGCACAGAGTAGATCGGAACAATAAGCTCAAGCAAAGTAGGCAAAGTTATAGCAATAAATGAAGCATTTTGTCTTTTCAAAATGATAAAGTGTAGGAAAAGGCAGGCTACAGACCCACAAAAGTTAAAAAATTGTGAACAGTCGTTTTTTGTTAGTGGAAGCGTTGAAAAATAACCGCTTCGACATTCCTGTACATAAGGTTCATCAGTCATTGTCATCTTTTCTATCTCAGTTTCACTCCGTAGTCTTTTGAAATACGCAAGATTGGCAGCCAGGTACTTTAGTAAGTGAATGAAACATAATTTGATAAAATGGCAATCTGCCTTAAAAGTAGCCCAATCCGCTACTTGCACCCTAATTTGGCAACACTGCTTTCGCATACTGGACTTAAAGGCTTTGTTCTGCGCACCACACTTCTATAGAATTTCGGGCTTTGTCTTACGTCACAATGCTGCAAATTACAGAACGTGCAGTTTTCAACCAGCTTTGAATATAATGTTTTATTCCGTAATAATTGATGAGCCTTAAAATTCCGCAATTGAGGCGTAAGCTGGAATATTTTTGGTGCACAGGCGGTGGAGAAACAAAAGGTCAAATGTCTATAAAAAAAGCAAGAACGGGTTCGCACGAACCCCTGAATCCCATCACTGCCCGCACCCCTAAAATATTTAAACGTGCGACGAATTCATGCGGCCCGCTGGCCAAAATGTGACCCAGAACATAATACTCTGTGGGCCGTATAAAGATCAGTTGTCACTGCCCAAATTTGGTTTATGATACATTGAAATCGCGTGAACTGAACTTTTTTTTAGAGATCAGCTTCACCTCAGGCTGAATTGAATGCTATGCACTAAACATGCTGTCCATAAAAGCAGAATGTGCACAACAATTGGCGAAGGATAAACTGATCATGGCAGTACAGTAATGCAACACAAAATTCTGAAAGACCATCTCACACCCCTTGGGGGTACTAGCACCTCTGGTTTAGCCTATACACAGGCGTACCATAAAAACAAGCGATTACTTTTTTGTCTGCACCGATCAATAGCCGCCTCAACGTGGTGGTGCGGTCTCCGGCCCCGTTTGGGTTGGGTCAAAATGGCTGTTGGCCTTCCCGAGGGTCCCAGTTACCCTGGGCACTCCCCTTCATTTTTTCGCTATGCTGCCCCCTGAACGACCGCAGAAGGGCAGCACACAGCTTCTTTAAAATCGGTTGCTTGTTTTCTCTTTTTCTTTTCTCCTGCCCCGCTCTTGCCCTTCTTCGTCTGCTCATTCTTCTCCTTCTCTTGATGAGCGGTAACGGTTATCCCAACCCCAGCCCCATCTTTCCTTGCTCTGTGTGCACTGGAAATGTGATCTGGCGGGGCAAGTCAGTGCAATGCTGCGCTTGCTCCAAATGGGTCCATCTAAGGTGCTCACAGCTTTCCCTATCCAAGTTCAGAGCTTTTGGCAGCTCTCACTCTTGGAGCTGCCCCCCTGCCGAATCACTGTGACTCCCTTTTCGGATTCCTCCGACATGTATACCTCCACTGTGCAATCTGGCCCCGCCTCTGCTAACGCTGCTCTCTCGCCCCACCCTCGTCTCCAAACTTCTTATCCCCCATCTGCCCATTATATATCTTCTCCCTCTGCCCCTCCTCCACCGTTCCTTGCTCCTGGTGGTTCTTCTGCACCTCCTGCCTCCACTCCCCCCCTGACTCTCTCAGGGTTCTTCAATGGAATGCTGGAGGTCTTCGAGCCAGGAGCACTGAACTACTTCACTTTCTTTCGTCCCATCCTGTCGACCTTATCTGCATTCAGGAACCCAATCTTAACTCCTCTTTCTCTTTCCGAAGTCCTGGGTTCTCTGCTCTGCCTTCTGATCGTACCCATTCCCGGTCTGGCATTCTGTCTTCTGATACCACGCACGCTAGCGGCGGCGTTGTCATTTTCGTCAGGCAGGGCCTATCCTTTTCTGAACTTTCTACCTCCTCTCTTTCTTCGCTTGATCCTTACTCTGATTATGTAGTGATCAACATCTCTCTTAACAACTCCTCCTCGGTGTCATTTCTTAATGTGTACTCCCTCCCCAACAGATGGCAGAACCGATTCCTTTTCTCCCTCCATTCTTCCTTCCTCCAGAAATCTCTTCATTCTTGGGGACTTCAATTGCCATCACCCCTTTTGGGACTCAAGAGGTACTTCCGAACCCCGCGGGGAAGAAGTATTCGACTGGGTCATCTCCTCTGAACTCCTCCACCTCAATGACCCTGACACACCCATCCTTCTCCATCGCTCCTCTGGCAGTCGCTCCTCTCCTGACATCTCCTTTGCTCCCTCTTCTCTTGCCCTTTCTTGCTCCTGGGAGATGCTTCAGGACCTGGGTTCTGACCACCTACCAATTCTTCTATCCGTCCCTCTCTCTCCGGTCTTTCGTCCCAACGAGCGACCCCTTCCTTCAACTTTCAGAAAGCTCGCTGGGATCGCTTTGCCTCTTACTTTGACTCTCACTGTCCTTCAGCAGAGGAATACTCGTCTCTTCCTCTTTCCTCTGCAGCTGCTCTCTTTACCTCTCTGGCACTGAATGCGGCCAAATCTTCCATTCCTTTCGGCCGTATCAAACGCCCTCCTAAAGCCTGGTGGTCTGCTGAGGTGGAAAGTGCGGTTAGTGAAAGATGCAAGGCTTTCGATGCCGCTCACAGAAGTGATGAAGACAGACAGGCTTACATCTCCACTTTTCGACGCGCCTCGTCAGTCATCGCCAAGGCCAAGGCTGAGGCATGGCAGACGACTTACTCTTCTCTCTCACCTAGGTCTAACCCTAAATCTGCACACACGCTTCTTCGCTCTATCGCTGGCTCATCTTCCTCTTCTCCTAACTTCCCCAACTGTTTTTCTCCCAGGGAATCGGCTTCGGTCTATGCCGCTTACCTGAGATCCCACTTTTCCGTTTCTCAGCCAAAGACCCAGCGTAGCATAGCCAGAGGCTACCTCTCTGAGTTCCACCGAGCCACGTGCCCTGTGGAGTCTCACTCGTCATTTTGGTCTTCTTTCACTCACGCTGAATTTCTTGCGGCTGCCTCCAACCTCTTCTCGTTCACCGCCACTGGCCCAGACCAAGTTGCCTATCCCATGCCAAAGCATCTTCCTCGCTCTGGCAGGGACTTTCTTCTTCACATCTTCAATCTTTCCTGGTCTTCGCATTCCTTTCCTTCCATCTCGAAGACATTTTCTATTATTCCGATACACAAAATGGGAAAGCCTCTCGACTCTCCTGCTTCCTTCCGGCCTATCTCTCTCACCTCCTGCGTATCAAAGCTGTTTGAACGCATCATTCTATCCCGTGTACACTTCTTTCTGGAATCTAATTCCATTCTCTCTCCCCGCCAGGCTGGTTTCCGCCCTGGACGGTCTACACTTGATCAAATTCTGTACCTTTCTCAGTCCATTTCGGATGGGTTTAACAAACCCAGGCCGGGCTCTCAGATGATCCTGTCTACTATCGATTTCTCTAAAGCTTTTGACTCTGTCTGGCATCCCGCCCTTTTCCACAAATGATTTCGGCTGGGCTCCCCCCTTGCTTTGCTCGTTGGACTCAATTGTTCCTTTCTGATAGACGCGCTTGTGTGGTCTTTCAAAATCACAAAAGTCGTTCCTTTTGAGTCCGTCGAGGTGTTCCGCAAGGATCCGTTCTTGGCCCTGTACTTTTCTCTCTCTTCATTAATGACTTTCCGGGTTCTCTGCCTTCTTCCGTCAGCTGCTCTCTTTACGCTGACGATCTGGCCATTTGGCCTTCCTCCCCCCTGGTCCCTACAGCGGTGGAGGCCACACAAGGAGCTCTGTTTCGATTGGAGCGCTGGTCTGAGTACTGGTGTCTTCCTCTCAATCCGAGCAAATGTGAGACCTCCTTCTTCTCAGTGGATCCCCACCTGGCAAACCTCCAATCCAACCTCCTCCTACTCGGATCCCGCCTCCGTTTCAATCCCACTCCAACTTTTCTTGGGGTCACCTTCGACCGCACCCTTTCCTTTCCTAAACATGTATCTTCGCTGAAGGCCAGTTTTTCCCACGTCTCAAGGCCTTACGCTGTATCTCTGGTTCATCATGGGGCCCCACTAAGGAGTCCCTCTCTGTTCTGTACAAATCTTTTCTTCGGTCCCTTCTCACTTACGCTTCACCCGGATGGTTTCCTTTCCTAAGCGCTACCAATTTCACCAAATTGGAACGCCTCCACCGAGCGGCTAGCCGCGCCATCACCGGCTGCCTCTCGTCCTCCCCTATCCCTCTGCTTCTCTCCGAGGCTTCTCTACCTCCCCTACGAGTCACCCTGACTCATTTCACTCTTTTATCTTATGAGCGGGCTCTTCGTCTCCCAACCTTCTTTCCTATTTCAGGTTTGGCCAGACTTGGAGTGAAACCAAGACTCTGCAGATCGTCCTGGAGAGCTTTTGCGTTCACTCACCCGCTCATGCTTTCTTCTACTTGTTCTAGGGAGGCTCTTGTTGCTTGCCCTCCCTTTCCTCATTGGAATCTGCCTTCCTTCACGATGGAGTCCACCCTTTCCACTCCATGCTCTCGCTCTGATCCTCCCTCTCGCCAAGGTGCGGCTCTCGCCCACCTTGACTCTCTCCTCCCTCATGATCTGGTGCTTTGAACTGACGGCTCTGTTCTTTTTCCTTTTGGCAAGGGCGGCTCCGGCGTTCTTGCCAACTGCTCTCTCTGTGGCACTGAGGCCACTCTTTTCTTTTCGGCAGGCCCAGTATGCTCAAGTTTTTCCGCTAAAGCCCGCGCCATTCTGCACGCTCTTTGCTGATCTCGGCAGCACCAACAAGTCTGCCATTTCTCTTCTCTTCTCCTATTATCTGACTCTCGTTCTGTCCTCTCCTCCATCTTTCCGCTTATCTCAAACTCTGTGGCAGATCTGGCAGGAACTGTCTTCTCTCTCCTTCTGTTCTATTAGACTACAATGGGTTCCGGACAATCGTTTCTCCCGGGGAACGACACGGCCAGACGGGGAGCGCTACTTGCGCCCTCCGCAACCCCTTATAGGTCTCTCTTCTCTTATCTCTGACTGGAGGCGTACTGTCCCATCAAAGTTCTTTGACACACAGGTTTCCTCAATTTCCACCGAGGAACTTGTGCTCTCTCGTCTTCGCTGCAACGGACACAGCCTTTTTTTAGGTTCTTATCTCTCTAGGATTGAGAATCCTTCCTGCAGCGCCTGTGGACACCTCTCATCTCATTCTGCACTGTCCAGTTACAGACTCTTTGTCTCTTTACGACCTCTGGGGAATTGCCCGGCTTCTGGGGCTCCAAGGTCTTCCATCCCTCGGAAGGGGTCGGGTAAACAACAACAACATTACTTTTTTGTAGCCGACGTGGAGTACGGGTCGTTTTTCCGGGTTTCGGAATAGAACGTTTCGAGTTCCAGATTCTAGAACAGCGCAGTTGGTATTCGTCCGTCATCCGAAAATCAAACTGACACTTCGCTCCAGAAAAAGTGTGCAGTGGTAAACGTGCATTGAATTAGCACGCTTGAGAAAAAAAAAGCGGTAAATCGACAAATTTCGTGGTAATTCTTTGCCTTAAAACTTGCCACAGACTTCAGAAAACGATTCGGCAGAACCAAAACTATTTCAGAAAGTGGGTTTAAAACTCCACTCATCTTGTATCATGCGATCCTAACACGGACTTACAACCTTTGGTGCAGATGTTTCAAGTTCTACTTGTCCAAAGGCAAAATGGTTATAACGTTACCGAAAGGCTTCCGCTTTGACGCCGTACCGAATAAATACGTCATGGAACAACGCACAAAGTGTCTAGTCAAAGAACGACAATTTTGTATTCCCAACATTCGTTACGCACCAATGCTTTCAGCGACATCAACAAAACGCTGTAACGCGACAATTCAAAAGTAGGCAAACTGCAAGTTATTGTCACATCACAACACACGAGGCAAGCAATGAAAACAAACACACACACAACACAGAAGAAATTTTTTCCAGAAAAAAAAAGTCGAATTAAAATATCCTTATTCCACGTCGTCAATTGAGAATGCTATTGTTTCTTTTGCTTGGGACCGGGAATTTTCGATCTTATCAGAATGATGACCTCGCGAACCTTCTGAGTAGCTATGCCATAGTAAGCGTCGATAGGCTGCTGGTACTTTTCGTATATCGGAGGCAGAGTGAAGGCAAATACGAGATCTGAAATGTACGACATGATAAAACCTCTTTAATTTGTCGTACACAAAAGTAACGGAATTAGGGAGACTCTAAGAGGTTCAGCAGCCTCCATAAAACTAGCGATGGGTGCGAACCCAAGCCTAGTCTGAAGCGAAAGCAAACCACGGCTCTGGTTACACCCCATGACACTTGGACGGAAAACGCTCAATCCACAGACAACTACACGTTTGCCATTCTACCGCCACGGGAAGATTATGATCACTAAAGTAGACATGACATTCACCTCACACAGGCGACAAAAAGAAATCG
This sequence comes from Trididemnum clinides, assembly GCA_963675345.1. Taxonomy (NCBI): domain Eukaryota; kingdom Metazoa; phylum Chordata; class Ascidiacea; order Aplousobranchia; family Didemnidae; genus Trididemnum; species Trididemnum clinides. Next base: position 7,894,192 of record OY776302.1, on the reverse strand, counting down.
ATTCTACACTATTGGTGAGAGGAGGGGGTGCTACGATTTACACCTGAACACGTGTTGAAGAATCTTGTCTTCCATCAAGCTGAGGGCGCGAAGCAGCAATTTTCAATAAATGGTTTTGGTGAAATGAATCAAGTGTGGAAGTCAAAAGTGTGGAATAGGCTTCACCCACCCTCTACACTTTCGGTAATATCATTCACTGAGAAAATGCTTCACAAAAAGCACTGAAAGGTCAAACTTAATCGAGTTACTGCACTGAAGTCACCAGCATTAGTATGCTTGTGCTGGATCAAAATGATCGCTCTATAACTCATTTCCGCTTACCGATAGTGACTAGCGTCAACAGATCAAACCACTCTCCGACGTAAGTCATAAGCCACATGAGCAATCCGAACTAAAACATACATTAAGACACGTGAAAAAAAAGCTCGAAACATGAGCCGATGCACATCGACAACACATCTGTAAAAGGATCAAAATTAATCCCACCACTGATCGGCACGCAGTCTGATTCTACTTTTCTAGCGTGAAAGAAGACGCACCGTCTTCAAAAGATTCCGTAGGTTAGCCTTAAACCCATTTCTTCAAATACACAACTTTTGACAAATCAAATTTTACATTAAAACGGTGCGCCTCTAAATTCTGCAACAAAGCGGCAAAGGATTTTTAAATGTATCAGTATTGTGAAATTTAACTGAACCGTTTCTTGAAAACAAAGACGTTCTCAGAAAGAAATTTTAGGAAATCATTTTTAAGGCATTTTCGACAGCCTTCATTTGGGTTGATGACTTTTTTTTAAAGAGATTGACGCTTTTGCTCAAGTTGCGAGCGGAAAGAGATAAAAAAGCACGGCATGAAAGCACATGCTCTCATGAAACAGCAGACGCATATTCCATTTTCTGACGCTGGAACATTAAACGTACAAAAATTTACACATTTGCCTACAGTAAAGCTTTTTTCGGAAATTACGTAACACGTTCTGGAAGCTGGACAGGCCGCAATCTGCACTTAAATTTGAGATCATTATTTAGTCTTTCAGCACACGACCAGGGATGTCCAACCTGCGGCTCGCATTGCAGGTCACTGCATTGTTGCGGGACTCAAGAGTTAGCTTGAAAGTACTGAATGGTTGCATTGCTAAACCCAAAATGAGGTGAAAACTTTTTTGGTACTTGGTTTTTTTTCGAAGCAACATTTTAACGAATTTCCACATCAGGACCTTGTTCTTTTTTTGTCATCAAATCATCGCTGCTTTCGGAGCAACATTTTCAAAGATTCTCACACCGGTACCCTTTTCTATGGTCACGGGATTTTGCCGACGCCCTTGGTTCTAAATGCTTATACAAAAAATTCGTATAAAAAAGTTTATATTTAAGTGCTTTTTTAACCCGATATATACTTATATTTTTAATTTGGCCCATTAGAAAAAAGATTCCACATCCATCTAAAATCCTAGTGTTTATCCAAATCTGTAAAGCTCCTCACTTTAACCGATGACGTGACGCTGCTGATAAGCAGGAGACTTCTCGCACAGGTGATGAGGTTGTTGACGTGGATGAGTGTCGCATCGGCGTAACATTGCCATTGCTTCTGCGATATCGTAAGGTCGGCGTCAAGAAGAGTCCTGCTCGTTAAAACAATGATATGCTCGTTGGACGATCAAAAAATGAAATTATTTGTTAGAAAATGACAAAAAACTACTAATACGCAAAGAAATCTAACTTGACAACACATAAGCGTGCGCTTGTGTTGTCATGTGACCATAATAGACCTTAAAGGCACACGGAACTACGTTTTCAATCACAATTGAAAAAACAAGCCGTTTTCAATCACAGTTGGATACGCAAGTCGTGCTTTTACTCATAGTTAGAAACCCAGGCCATGTTTTCAATCACAGTTTAACGCACAAAAATTAAGTCACTGACGATAACCTTTTAAAATATGAATGACTACCCAATCTGCTTATCAATGCTCAACAACACAAATGTCACCTGCTCTACGAAAGCATGAAATATTGCTATAACTCACTTTCGTAGTATTAAAAGGCTGCTCGGTTTTACAAAAAAAAAATTCAATTCACTCCCTCAAATGTCAAACGAGATACATACCGCTAGCAAATGTTGCTACCAGGAAAAAAACCCTGTCCAAAACGACAACCCCACGATCAGAAGAGAGGTCAGTGCACCTACAGTCTAATGAAAATACTCCCAACTTTTCATAATAGAGCAATTGAGAGTGGTAGTGTTAAAACCCGGGAGCCGAATAAGCAGTCAGAAGAGAGCAAACCTGCAACGTCGTCACGACTCGAGCAATGCAATCGCATCAAACCGTAAAATCTACGAGTGGGAGCAGCGTCACGCCTACATGAATCGTGTCCAGTACCTACGTCACTGCTTGCATCACTACACTGATCACATGTGCGTTCGGCTTTGTTTTGTCTTTAGGTATATTGTACGGAAGCTTTCCTGCTTGGTTGAATTGTCAGTATCAGAAATGCATGCGCCAGCAATATTGGCAACTCCGGAATCAAGTTAAATCAAAATGCATTCAGTGCTACATTTGGCCGTATCACTGACATCACATCCAGTACAATAAAATAAAGAGCGAACATTGGGAGCTGACAACTCTAGCCTTCTTCAAAAATATAAGTTTATTGTCCTCGTACAAAAAGGTCTTCTGGGTCTAATGGTGCGATGACAAGCCCTGAATACGGAGTTGTCTCAAACGGTTGTTCATCCTCCAGAAACCCGTGCAATTAAAACAAATGCCGCGGCCTCGTCGGCAGATCTGATTCACGGTTTAAAATCACGCTGTCATACTCACTGGAATGGGTTCGGCTGCTGTGTGCCATTGATGGTTTGCAGTACGAACTTGTAAATTCGAAACGCCATCGTCACGGACAGTAATGCAAGCGCGCTATATGAAATCACCGATATAAAACTGAAGCATCGCATCGAGATAAGAATGAGAAGAGAGAAGAAGAACACAGCGCCCGACCATCGCACATCGCGCCAGAACATAAGATCCACGACTACAAATAAATCAGAAATAAAAACGCAGCTGAAACTGATTGAGAAAAACAGTGCTACACTTCAAAATGCAGTACAGTGATCCCTCGCTATATCGCGCTTCACCTATCGCGGCTTCGCGGAATTTTTTACAGTGCTTTTTTTACAGTGAATCCTGATTGGCTCAGGGGCTTTACTGTTGTCTAGAAGTGAAAAAAGTTGAAAAAAGTGAAAAAAGTTGATATATACGTTAATATTTCTATTTCTTAAACACATTTTGAGCCTGAAAAGAGGTTTTGTTTTTTGTTTCATTCTGCAGTACAGTATTGCATTGTAAAATAACAGTAAAAAATAAAGCTGACTACTTCGCGGATTTCACCTATCGCGGGTTATTTTTGGAACGTATCCCCCGCGATAAACGAGGGTTCACTGTAACGAACTTTTCCTAATGGCAAAAACCGCCATCTCGCTCCCGATAAATGCTTTGAACCGCGGCATGGCCACATAGCTGGAACAATCGTTTCCCCATACCCTGATCAGCTTGCAGAGTAAAGACCAGGTTTCTCTTTATGTCACAGAAAAAAATATGAAATCGTCACCATCATGAAACAATTTGAATAAAATTTTCGAGCACGAGACATTTGTACGTGCATCGTAAACTGATAAAGCATGCATCTATCTGTCCGGTTTAGTAATGCATATCTAGGTTGAAAAGCTGATATAACTTTTGTGCGTTGGGATAATATGTTGATTATATAGCCGTGACAAGGCAAAACGTAATAACTACAAACGTGGTTTTGAAAATATTGGCTTTGTTGTCATTCATTATTGTTCAACAAGGAATCAGCTAAACCAACCTTTTTTCAGCTTTGCCTTGAGCCTATTAACTGTACGAACAACAAGAGTTTTATCGCATTTGCTGATCAGTAACTGCACATAAACAATAAAGATCAAGGTTGTTTATGATGCCTGAAATGCAATGGCTAGGTTTTGCAATATCTCGGCAATACAGTTCATAAGACTAAGCCACGTCGAAAAAAAACTTTTGTCACTCCGCAGATATTAATGCACTTGATCAGTTTGCTAGGTAAGCAGTCTATTTGGAAAGTAAACAGTCAAGGAAATAACTCACTTCTTTCTTTCCAAACAGCAAAGGCTTGAAAAATAAATGCGAATTAGTAAAAGAGAGTTAAATGTGACGGGCAAAAATAAAGACACGGCTTGCTAGCCAAACAGGGCCATAAAAACACAGCCACCAACTCTTAAATCCTGCCATAAAAGCAGCAACCAACCAACCTTAAGTCACATAGTTTGTTAGCAAGAACATGGCAGCATATGTGCAACTATCGCAACGAGCTTAAATCTACCTAGTACGTATCCATCGCTGGGGAGTGAAATAAAGCATTGCATCTCATGTGTATCAGCTCATGCTAAGTTTTCTAGACAAGGCTACCGCAACGCGTACACTTCTAGGTTCCACCACCCGTCTTCCTTCACGCGTTTCCCCTCGAGCATAACAAAAGAACTTGCCGGCTTTTTCTTCACACATTTTCCTTCCCCGAGCGCCAAGCAATGAATACCATTTTTATGAAGTTTTGGGATGTCCAGGTTGGGGCTTCACTAGCAACCTACCACACAGGAAACGGACGTTTTAACAACTACGGCGTCGATGCAGTAACATCACAATGATCCGTTACAATACAGCCCGTCATATATTTTGCTGCCCTTTCTAACATGGTTTGCAATGTAACCGCTCAAGCTTTTACTGACATTACATAGTATCGCAAACCCACACTGAATTCGCAATGAAAGAATACCTGATACTTGAACTTATCAGATGCACGATTTACTTTACGCCACCTAAAAAGAAGCTAAAATCGAAACCAAAATAACCCTTGCTGACATTGGATGTTGCAAAGCTGCCTCAGACAGTACTAATTGCAAATACATCTTCTCAGTAGCTATACATCAAGCAAATAACTGACTACAATTAAAACTAGCAAACTGATTATCACCAAGCTGAACAGCTATATCTACCTTCTTTGGGCACTTGAAAGACATTCTTTGCTGTTTTATGATCTGCTAAAATAACTACTATTACCAACCACACATCACCAACATTCAACATGCACTCTACGTCTACCTCCACCAACAGAAATGAAACCACATTCCTCGCTTGAATTCTCTAGGAAGGAAAGACTTTCTGGTACATCCGTAACATTATTAGGCACTAGCGATCCCTCATCTTCAACCGTTGGAGGTTTGCGAGTAGTCACGTTTGGAGGTGGAAAATCTCCCATTTCCTCTACTGGGGTACCTTCCAATGACACATCCTCTGCAGAACAAACACGTCACGATGCGCTCACGCAAAACGTAGTGATGACGTGGAAAATCACTCAAGCGTTTCAGTGACGCATGCACGTGCATTACGACCTAGCAACAGTTCTAGCACCTTCACTTTACACTAAAAAATATTAAAATCAAACCTGTTTTTTCTTCTACCTCTTCATTACTATTCTTCGCATCTACTTCTTTTTCCATTTAAATCAAAAATGACTAAACTTTAAATAAAAAAAAACAACAGCCTGAACGCTACAAGATAAAGAACAACGGTACATGTAGTTAAAATGCATCAGGTAGACACAATCAATATCTTGATTCATACTAATAGCGCATATTACAATGGGCTGGTATCCTACTCATTAAAACATATACATCAATCACCATAACGTCACTTGAGTAAACAAATGACTAATTGGAATCTCGCTCTGAGCTGCTGACACTAAACTCCTTCCGTTGGTGCAGTACAGTGAAGCATTCTGCCTTGCTTCCATCGAAAGCAGCGATTAGAACGCAAAAAACCTCGCCATTACATTCAGCGCAGCTTTCCTCAGAGCACTTATCAGGCGCTCTCGAGACTCATGTGTCTAAAGCGTCATGATGACGTACGTCAACAAGAGCCATCTAGCAACAATGAGCACTCAAGCAAAACGGTAATACCATGACGCTAAAGCAAGCAAGTTAACGGGAAAGCGACGTTCCGAGATTATTGTGAAATAGTGGTTTTGCGAATATGTAACACGATGAGATTACGTGTCACGTAACAGCAAGAGCTTAGTTAAAAAAATTGCATTGATTTTTGGTAAAGATAGCTAGTTTCAAGCATTGACAGCTCTTGAAACTATCACAATAATCGGATGAATAGTTGATCATGTAATACAACGCTTATGGGTTAAGTAAATTCATATTAGTAACAGAATTTATAGATGCAAATTAAATCTGTCTGCGACTGTTGCTAACTGATTGCACATCTAAAATACAACAAACATTCCACATGACATTGCGTTGAGAGAACTCTGCAGTGTTAGTACATTGTTTTTTCGGTGCTACTATAGCGTGAGGTCTACCACACTATAGCGTGAGATCTACCTTCGGTTACTACTACAGCGTGAGGTCTACCACTGAATTATTTATCCCTCACTCCTCTATAGCTACACACTTACTACTATAGCTATAATAATTAGGGTTAGGGCAGTGGTTCTAACCCTAAACCAAACCTCACGCGGTTTGCACCTCGGTAGGTGCGAGTCAAGCGGTAGACCTCACCCTACATCTCGGTAGGTGACTTAGGTCGGTGGACCTCACGCTATAGTAGCACCGTTTTTTCTTTATGTAAAAATGCATGCAATGAAAAACAATCATGCTGGAATCATCCAACATCAAGTTTACAGTAGTGAAAAAAACCTGAATTAGGATTATCCAAAACTGCGTCGTCATGGCCTGGAATCGAACTGATAGCCACTGCATCACCGGCAGCAGCGCTCAGCTCTTTACCAGGACTTGACACGTCATCTTGAAGCGGTGATATCAAATCAGTCTCAAAGCCACTGTTCTGATCTTTGGAAACTTCAAGTCGGTAATTGGTGGGAGAAAAAGATGCTGACAAACGATAGAAACAATGATAAATTTGTTATGAACAGTTGGGCAAATCAGAACCAGAGCGCTCAATCAAAACAAAAATGGCTATGCTGTACATCAACGTTTATTTAAACTGGTCGAAAGAATCAGAAAACTTATCCATGCTGCAACAGTTGGAAGAGAGAAGCTACTCAATAAGCATTTAAGCAACTTTTGAGTACTCGTCAATGACAATCTGCCTTGTTGGTAGAATACCAGTTCGAAACTTGAAATCAAGATCGATTCGAAATCGGCTGTCACTCTCTACTAGCCTTACTTTGATTAGATATGCAAAACAGACCAGAATATCACCGTTTTATGCCAGCCTCATTCCATGGAAGACTAGGGCTAAACACTACAACAACAAAGAAAGCCTTTGGCTGCTTGCGAAGAGCTGATCATTTGGCAGGACAACCTACACACGTTTTGGCTGCTATCATAAATTAAGCCTGGCCCTAACGATACGGTCAACACTACGCAGCCTTATGTTATTACTAAATCATGTAATGTGCCCAAAGAAGAAATAGAAACGCAAAATTTCGTGGAAGATTTTACAGATTGCTTAAACTTATAAAGAGTATTTGACTGGTATGCTGGCAAAAACTAGATTTGAGATTAAAAATCCAATTCAGTCGTACGACTTCGGTACCAAATTTTTAAAATTATTAACATATCAATCCGGAAAACTTCACAGAATTTTTTCGCCTTTTTGAAATATCTCTCTTAAAGACACCAACCTACCGGTTTCGGTTGGAAGCTGATCATAATAATCTCTTAAATACTTTTCTTGTGTTGCATCTTCTTCTAAAAGTTCAAAGTTAACTCAGGTAATACAAAACTTTTTAGGTCATCAAAACTTACCCAGCTGCGACGTCATCTTAGAGATGACTGCTTTCACAAAACAACCGTACAATTCAACTGCTATGCACCTGCTATGCACTTTCTAGTCTTGCCTCTGAATCAACTCGCTTTGTGCCAACCTCGCCCTACTTATTAATATTGCAAAAGCCAGTAGTGACCATGGTAACCATAATCGAAATGCTCGCGCTCAATAGTGACGTCATCTTTTAAGTTTCAAGATTAAAAGTCCAAAGAATTTTAAATATGCGAGTTACAACTTACGCCAACTTCAAAGTGTCAAGCATGTTTCAACAACTTCTTCATATTATCTAAGAGCAACAACCAAACCACACCGGGTCTAAACAGAAGTTTTTCTACGCATAAAACGACGAAGAATTTCCTGTGATTAGTGAAAGAAGGCATTCGGTGTACATACTAAACCAAAGTTACATGTAGCTGTCTAGCTAAACCAAGTTACACGTAGGTGTCAGGTACACCATAAAAACACGTTAAGGATTTTCAACCATTTAAAATAGTGGCATACTTCTTTAACTCAGCATACATCGGTTATGCAACTGTCCCGTAATTTTGGCAATAATATTTTTTTGCAATTGCAAAAATTCCTTTAAACAGTAACAAAGAAAGCCGTGGCTTACCAGGCTTGTGTGTTGAGGCCTACAGATTGAGAATTAACGGTTAATTTGCAAGCAAGTGATCGTTTGTGTAAAAACTATACCGTGAAACCAATATTATGAATAAGTAAATTGACAGCGAAAAATGTTTGATTTTTTGATGCACTATTGTCAAACAACAATTGCAGCAGTAGGTGGTTGTGACGCTTGTGTTAAAAGAAAGAAATAAACACAGCAGCAATGACACTATTGCCAATCAAATTCAACCAATCAGCAAACGTTCTCAATCAAGTTAAAGAAAAAAAAAGACATGATGCTTGTTCACATCCATGCAAAGTAACAGAACAACAAAAGCATTGCTTGATTTTACGTCTTTTTTATCCGCTCTTCTGCAGCCTTGAACTTGCGGATTTAGTGGATGTCTACCACTATATACTCGAACTACACTTGACGAAAATTATTTCCACATTCCAATAGCTTTCATGCTCTTACCAAACCACAAACCTTTTCCAAAAATTAAAACATCGCTACTTTTAATCAAGAGGAGTGGATCACGTCACATTAACAATATAAAATTGAGGACATTCAATTACGTAAAAGCAGTGATTCTTTACATACCGCACATCGGGATATCACAACACACAAAACTTTTAGTTGTTACAACAATTAAGCAAGCAAACCAAACCTACCTTTGGCATTTAGTCGATCATATAGTGCCGATTCTGTAGTCAGACATAAATGAAAAATGATTATGACAAAACGTAAAATGACCAATGCATAACAAAGATTGTATAAATGGATCGCACCACAAAGTGGCATGTCGAGGCATTTAAATAACTTACCTAAGCATTTAAATAACTAAGATTAGATAAATGCATCACCCAGCCCACAAAATGATAAAACCAAGATTGCCAGTTTGGATTTTTAATATTTTTAATCAAATTTAGCAGCATTGTTTTGTTCTTACAGCCGTAGCTTTTACAAAAAATTATAAATTTTTTCACTTTAAATGATTCAAAAAAGTTAAGGGCTTTTTTTTCAAGCAAACTGGCAATGTTGAAACAAGCTTTCAGAAGCTTGCAAGCAACTTTATGAGTGATTAACCAAGCATTAGTTGAAAAATGCAAACATTTTAGTGCATGCAAAAATAATGAGATAAAAATTTTGTGCAAATAGCTATTTACGAGGTGTGTTTGAAAAGTAATGAGACTGGTGTTATAAAAACTTTATTGAAAAATATTGAAACATACCAAAATCAGATTCCTTCAATGTAAATCCCCTTCCACTTTAAAACACTTGTGCATTTGCTTTTTCCAGGATTCAATACACTCTTGGAAGGCATTTTTTGGATCTTTTTGAGCTCTGTCGTCGCAACCATTTTGATCAAATCAATGTCAGAAAAATGGGTTCCTTTCAGAACAGATTTAATCTTGGGGAAAAGGAAAAAGTCACAGGGACCAGATTGGGAAAATATGGGGGTGTTCCTAGGTTGCAATGTTCCTTTGTGCAAGAAACTGACAAATACTCAGAGCTGTGTGAGCAGGAGCATTATTGTGATGGAGCATTCATGAGTGGACTTTCTAAAGGCTCCGCCTCTTGTCACTCACTGATCTCACAAGGCGCAGAAGAATGTCTTTATAGACGGTTTGGTTCACTGTTTGGCCTTAGAATAGGAATTCGAAATGAACAATGCCTTGAATATCGAAGAACACAATGAGGATCACTTTTACCTTTGACTTTGATTTCCTTGCTTTCACTGGCCTTGAGGATCCACAACGCCCCTGCATGAATGCTCCATCACAATAATGCTCCTGCTCACACAGCCCTTAGTATTCGTCAGTTTCTCGCACAAAGGAACATTGCAACTTTGGAACACCCCCATATTTTCCCAATCTGGTCCCTGTGACTTTTTCCTTTTCCCCAAGATTAAATCTGTTCTGAAAGGAACCCATTTTTCTGACATTGATTTGATCAAAATGGTCGCAACGACAGAGCTCAAAAAGATCCCAGAAAATGCCTTCCAAGAGTGTATTGAATCCTGGAAAAAGCGAATGCACAAGTGTTTTAAAGTGGAAGGGGATTTACATTGAAGGAATTTGACTTTGGTATATTTCAATATTTTTGATCAAGTTTTTATAACACCAGTCTCATTACTTTTTGGACACACCTCGTATCTAACAAAAAGTTACACACCATTAAAAATATATCAACGAAACTAAGATTTCAGCCTACAACTTCTCATAAATGTCACAAAAAGGATGGGAGAAAGCAATTTATTTAACTTAAAACAAATGTCCCAAACGTTATTTGCACTACTGACTCATTATTTGCTGGAAGTATCATGACTGCTGGCCTTTAAAGGTTGGAAGTTAGGGGTACCCGATCTGCCAAAATCCCAAAGTAACTTTCATTTCTCGTAAAATCACTTGATAGTAAATCGAGTAGAACCTCAACTTCATGATACGCGTTTCAGGTTTGCCTCAAAAAAATGCATTGTTTCAAATACGCAAAATTTTCCAAATTCAGATTGACCACCAAAAACAAAGGCACCAACACACAAAAAACAAAAATGCACCTAAAGGGTCTTCGTCAAAATGTTTAACAGCGTGGTAACAAATGCTTCCCAGACCGATGGCTGCGCACCACTGATTTATATGTCATACACTTAATGCGAAAAAAACACAACTTACAACTGTTGATAATCGCTAAATACATACAAAATTATACTGTGAAATCAATCTCACAAAATAATATTAGGCCAAAATTTTGTTGTAAAACCAATTCAAAAGAAAACAAAGATGTCAATATAGGCGTTTCGACTTGAACTTAAGTTGTTTATTAACAAAAATAAAAGCAAAATCTATTCTAAATTAGAAACGACTCAAATTCAAGTCGAAACATCTCCAGTAATGGTTTTCTTGTAACTACCACCTAAGTACTAAAATCTAAAGGCAGATGCATTTTTGAAGCTGCATATAACTTAAAAATCTCATGAAAAAATCACATTTAACAAATTTTGTTAATTAGTTAACATTACAACGGTTATTAACATGTACAAACCCAAATGATTTTTTCTTTCAACACCTGCTGAAGAAGCAGACAAGGTTTCAACTTGAGAATGAACTTTTGTCGCTTCCATCATCGGAGCAGTAGAGTGCTCAGCGTCATCCACGAGTGGATCTACTAAAAAATAATAAAATTTCTTTTTTAAACTAGTTCAACGACATCACTTTTCGTTCATCAGCAATTCATATTCATTTCCTTAATGACTTTAATCTGAAAGATGCATGTTGGTGCAATCCCTTTTATATTGACATTTCTGTCACCAAGTTTCTTCGATCCAGCTATCTGCCTTGGTCCTGGAATAGAGGAAAAGGGGTCACACCTTCCTCTAAATTTCTGCATGTGATTAACTAGCTGGCCTAATAACCCGTTTTCAAAATATTTTTTCGCCTAGATAAGACTGTAGATTTGGCGACTACGATTTCACCCAGTAGTATAGACACTGATCTTTTTTTCGATTTCCTGTCCAACTTTGGATTGCATAAACTATGTCCATAACATTGATCTCCCTGTGCTGAGCTCACTTACAATCAAGTATTACACTAACTTTCATCTCTTCGTTTGGCAAAGTGCAAAGGGTCATAGTTCAAAGTTGTGAAAGGATGCTAAAATGATGGATGTGTTTACAAAAACTAAGTGGGAAGCAATAAGCCTACCTACTTACAACTTTTTTTTATAATTGTGTGCCCAATTACAACACTGCAAGCTTCTGGTTGCAGACATGCTCTTTGCTTCCGGCATAAATGCAGCCAGGGGAGGACAAAATAAGATACTGGAGCCCAGACTCCAGCACCTACAGTTCAGTTCTTACAATAGGCTAGGTCAAGGGTGGGCAAACTACGGCCCACAGGCTGCATGCGGCCCGCCAACACTTGTAGAAACTTTACATATTTAATTTAATATAACAGGAATAGCCACACTTGCGATACTAAAGAGCTAAAAACTATAGAAGCCATCATTGAGAGCTGCTATGCAGTTCATAGTTTGAATTACCGCATTTTCCATTCAAATAAGGGGTGATGACCTTTTCTTTTGGACACCGTTACTTCCAAAGCCATGTAATACGACATTGCAAGAAGTTATTGCAAGATTTTAACCTATTGCAAGCTCTTACATGGTATACCTCTATCGCAAGATTTTTAGCACTGGCCCTCGGCCACTCTTGAAATGGCCAATGCAGCCCTCAGCCAACTCTTAAATGGTCAATGTGGCCCTCGAACTAAAAAGTTTGCCCACCCCTGGGTTAAATCATAACTGAGAGAACAATTCTTCAACCAGCTTTTTGAACTAAAGAAGAGGATAATTGTTTCTGAATCCTACAAGAATTCATATCAAAACTCGACATTATATTCCACTTGAATACACATAATCAAAATGTCTCATGGTGAAGAGTATTAAGGCGTATTAACGACCGCACAATGGTATTTAAACGTGGAGTCTAGTAAGAGTTCAGTTATCATATTTTTGCACTAGCCATTGTGTGATTAAAACACCAGATTTGAACTAGTATGTCAGTGAAGAAATATATTGTACTTGAACAGGTAGCATAACAGCAATAGGCTCTAATATTTACGTCTGCTTTCAAAATAATAGTTGGTAATAAGTACAGTTGCTGTTTTTACTGAAGTGGAACCAAACAGTATCATTAACAATTAATTGTTAATTAGGATATCATTTGACTTCCCAAAGGGGTAATTTTTTTCAAGTTGACGAGTGGGGTGCTGGGTTGTGTTCGAGCTGAAAACTGCTTAAATTCTGTCAAGAATCGCTAATTAAAAAATTTGTCTGCAATTGTGACATATTATGAAGTCACTAATACCCTTATGACACTAATCACGGAGTAGTGATCAATCATGCCAAGTTTTACGTTTGCACGCCTAGTAGTGTCAGAGGAGTTAAACCACAGAATCGCACGTTATAGTTTCCATTAATGGTGCCAACTTAATATCTGAATATAGTGAATAAAGTAAACTGCACACCACAAATTTTTTACACACTTTTAGGGGTAGATGCTCATGTCAAGCTGTGCTCTGATAAACATCAGACGAAAGTGGAAGCAAACATTTACAACTTAATAAAAAGTATTTTATGCTAGGAGTTCGGGTGATCTGAATATTCAAAATAGGAATTAACATTAGTGTACAAGAAGCCAGTGGCATAGCTACCCACTGAATATTGTGAATATATCCAAGGGTGGCTGGATCATTGGGGTGGCAAAAATACTAGAAGTTTTTATATTGAATACTGCTCACTCTGCAGAGCCCTTGATAGAATGTTGACTAATTTAGTTTATGGTAAAATGCAGTGTGCACTGTGCAGTTAGCTTTTATGGTTACATCAATTAAAGTTAAAAACAGCATGATACAAATAGAGGATTCTTCACTGAATTGAATGTGCTTTCCTAGCACGGGAAAACCAAAGAAATCATTATATCTGTTTTCAATGAGCTTCGAGAAAACGGTTTTGATGGAATGCTGCGTAGAGGTCAAGTGAATGACAACCTTCCATAAAAGTAGTAATCTACTCTAAAGTAAACTCAGATTAAAGAAGATTAATTTAAAGGCATTATTCGTTTCATAAGGATGTCCTTCGCTTAACCTTGGAGGTATTTACCCAGTAGGATCGTTGAAGCTTTCCAAACCATTTTTGCTATTGTGGAAAGGGGCAAAAAGCATTATTTACTTCATATGGATATCATTTACTTGACCTTGCAGACGTTGACTCAGTAGGATGGTTTAAGCTTTTCAATATATTTTTGCTGTTGTGTAAAGGGGCATATATATTACTTTTTTTCGGCTTCTATTCATAAATAAGAGGTCCTACTTAAAAATGATTGTGCGAAATATCTTAATAAGAGTGACTGATACAAGATGGAGTGCACATTATAAAGCTTTAAAATCTCTTCATCAAAATAATGATGTAGAGATGCATTGGACGAGTTTCATGATTGCACAAAAAATATTGATATGCCAGGCTAGGCATATTAAATGGGATTTAGCAATTTTTAGCTTTTTTTTCACATTCGCAGCAGGAAGTTCTAAGAATTTTCTATGATGTGTAGAAATACCAACTGCAAGAAAGACTTGATACGGAAGGCTGGTGCCCTTAAGATAAAAGCATATATCTTTTTCAATCAATAAATGAAATGCACTGGTTAAGTCATCCATTTACATTTGTGAAGAGTAGAAAAACCCGATTGTAGAGCAAAATGTCCCATAAAAGACAAAAAATGCCTAGCAAATATAAGGAAAACAAATTTTTATAAGTTGCTAAGAAAATAAAGAGTTGCAATTGTAGGTTTGAAGCTGTGGACCGACTTCGAAGTAAAAGAGAATAGAGATTCCATGAAATTAGTCTGTCAATGGAAATATTCACCTTTTCAAAGCCCCAGCATTGAGAGATATACGAACAAATTTAAGATGTATGTATCAGAATGGCAATAATCAATTCAAATTATCAGTAGAAATTGCGTTGCACAATCAGGTAGTACAAAGCAGCGACCCCACATAACCGAGCGATGCAACAGAGCTGAATGTCACGCATTGGTTAAAAAAATGTGATATATGTGATGCAATACTGCAACTGATAGCCTACTTCTGTGTTAAGCTTTAATTCCCTGTTATTGTTTCTATTGTAAGTGGAAAGAGAAGTTCTTTTATAACTTAAAGAAAAGCCTTTCAGAAAATCTTGTTTAAGGTCTAAAATGAAGGAAAGCAAGTTGTCTGTAATTTTGTTTAAAGGATAAAACTTTGGAGTTTACTTCATTAAAAATTGATTTTTGAATAAATCAAAAAATAAACTCATCAAGCTTTTACTGAAGAAAACACTGAGAAAAAAAAGATAAATCAAAAACACTATAATCTGGATTTTAATGATGGGTGTATAAATTATATCTCGTGAGTTAGTGTTTTTTCACATTGGGAAAAACTTTCATCAATTAGTAATTAGCAAGCTCACAATTCAGGGAGTAATGGTGCAAAGCAAGCAGCTTTTTGTTCCAAAATCCAAGAGCGGCAATTGGTGTTGCTATGCTGCTGGTAAAGGCCCTATCCACAATTCTAATCACAGAAAAATATATTGTAAGTTAGTATTTCCTGAGTGGTTTTTTGGGCAATTTGGCTTCGAAGTAGAGCTAAACGAGCTGTAGTTTTTTTATACACAGCAATTCTCTAAAAGTAAAATTCATACCCATAGCACAGCATATATTTATTGATCTTGATCAACCTTGCATCAAGAGAAAGTCTACATGCAAACTCATCTTTATTAGAACTCACACATAACATCTAAAACACCAACATTTTAAGTACTTAAGGCATAAGAATTTAAATTTTTCTAGTCAGTAGTCTAAACTAATAACAACATAATTGCATATATAGTATGATTAAGGCCATCTTGAGCCAATTAGGCTACCTTTAACAAAGCCTTCACTTCCTTCGCTTCCCGTCTTATCACTTTGATTGTCATCATTTAGCAGATCAGTTCTTTCAGGCTGAGCACTTTCAAACTCCATTTTACAAACTATTTTAATTGATTAAGTGCAACTGACAATGATATGTAATTGAGCAAAATACATTAATAATGGTCTACAGAAAAATAATAATCAAAAGTGACATATCTTAGCAGTGCCTATTGGGTTGTGGAACAAGTAAGCAGTAGTGGCATATAACAATGCAAAACTCAAAGTCATTAAGTTGATAATGAGAAACAGCATGGCAAAAACCTGCTACACCAGTGAGCCACAGCATGTAAGCTGAGTGGGCCACGGACATCTGTGTACTTTGAAAATTGGTTTGTATGCTAAATAAGGTTGAGAAATACTGGTCCATATGGACAGCTATACGGACCAGCACCCGTGAACTAGTGACACAATGACCTTTTTTTTTGATATCAACTTCACTGCCATGATATCTTATGCTTATCCCAGTGACATTGTAATTATAACATCAAAGTTCGTATGAAAGTGGGCCACAAAAATTTTTGACCCCTTAAAGCGAGCCACGGCATGAAAAAGGTTGAGAACCACAGCTTTACACATAAGCAGTCTATTTAGCCATTAATGGCATTTTACTCTTGGAACCTACGTTACTGATAAATGTTTGTGATTGGTCAATTTTGATAATGCATTAGAAACATGACTCTTGGTGATTTGTGATTGGTCAATTTCTATGATGAATTAAACATGTGACTTGCCTCTGCCAAAGTACCCAGCCTGAAGTGGCTTGAACCTGTAACCAATTGAAGGCATCAGCACTATTCACTATGCTACAGCATCACATGCTTAAAAGACACACAAATGTTTTATGGTAAAATAGATTCCAAGGGTAAAATAGCCACTTCCTTACAAATAATATACATTTCATTCAAAGAGTTTTAGTAAAAAAATACTAAAATAATGTTGAGTAATAAGTTATTTTACTCAAGAAATACATGATAAATGGTGAGTTTAAAAAATGCATAGGGATTTTTGACTTCATGGCCACCCATATATATAGCGTTGTAGTCAGCACAAGCCAAACGTGCAGTGGTTTGAACCACAGCTCTCTCTGAAGTTTTTGACAGCTTGGTATCTGCGCAAAAATGGTTTACCAAGCAAACAGAAATCAATTGTATATAACGCAGAAATATCCTGTCACAATACTACCAAATTATATTATGGATCGTGTTCTACTGATTTCAAAGTGAGATTTAGCAATCACAAACATTCATTCACCCATTGTAATAAAAGAAACGCAACCTAGCTATCAAAAGAAGTCTGGCAAGCAAAGGATAATGGTGTTGAGCTGTCTATAAAATGGTCCATTGTTTCTACAGTGCCATCATATAATTGCGGAGGGACCAGATGTAACTTGTGCCTGGCTGAAAAGCTTGCCATTTTAAGCCGTAACAGAAAAATAATGTTAAATAAACGATCTGAAATAGTGAATACATGCCGCCACAGGAAAAAATTTAAATTAAAAAGTATCAGATTGGATGGTTCGTTGTAGCTTATGTGTTTCAATTCCTTTACTTTTGCTGTTTTTCTTTATCCTTTTGTTTCTGTCTATTTTCCCAACTTACCACTTACCATATTAAGTATATACCTGTTCCCATTGTTACGTCACTGTAACTCTCATACCAACCTTCACAGTTCTTAGTTACCCAGATGAGATTGCTCTTCACAGGTGAGCCAGCAGAAAAGATTTTTTATTTTTTAGTATCGTTTCTGTTGGCTACCATACTAATTCTGCTTATTTCCCTCGAGCAACCACAAGTAATACTGTATTCTTTGTTTGTTTTGGGTTCATTTTTTGTTTTTTTGCAGAAATACCAGAGGAGCCTTAATGGCAAAACAGGCTGTAGTATTTTTGCTAATAAAGATATATAAATTTTTACCATGATATGCAAAAAACACCAATTAAATTAACCTTAGAAAATCGCAAAAATACAGAAATTTACAAAAATGCTTAGGTTAGCCTAACTTAACTCAAATATCTAATTTTATGCAATTGAATGATTATAACTTTAATTTCTACTGACTTCCATATTTCTGCAATTTCCTTACTCCTATAAATTTTTTGAATTTCCAGAAATCAGTAATCTTTTTTTTAAAATGAATTTATTTCTGCAATTTAATAATTCCACAATTCAAGATAAATGGCTGTATTTATGTAAATTTCTATATTTTAGTGTTGTCTCTCAAAAATATGGACATTAAGCTAAAACTCAAACTACTTCTAACTTAAAATCTCCTTATTACAATAAAAAAGAGGCTATTTTGCTGACATGATTCATGTATATTTAAAGCTTGCTAGTGATCTCATCATACGGCAATTTTGTCACATAAAAAAAAAACCTTTTTTGCAGAAAATAATTTCATTTAGGCCTGCAGAAATCTTGGCTTTTCCAAGTGATTTTGTCACACTAACAAAATGCATATAATTTGCACACGCAAATTGCACTTCTTGAATTCACTAAAAGCTCTAACGATTCCAGCGCATTTCAATGAACAGAGTACAGTGGCAATATTTATCAGTGACCAGTCTCTTGTCTGACACCAAAAATAGCTGATTAAAAAAAATCCACATTCAATTATTCAGCCAAAAAAAATAATAAATACAGGGTGTCCCAAAAAATAGATATACACACTGTATCCACCTGTTACAAGAATTTGTTATACCATGCCAACAAGAATAATATTGAGATGCTGAGTTTTACTTCTAGAAAGATGGTGCACTTCTCTCTTTCATCATCATGTGAAAACTTATCAGGATAAAAATATCCAAAACAGATGGTTTGCAAGAAGAGGTACAGTTAGATATTCACCTAGCTCACCAGATTTGACAGCCGTAAATTTTTTTGTGTGACATTTTCTAAAACACAAAGTTTGCTGCAGGAAACCTGAAACAATTGCTAAAATGATAGTAGCAATTGAAAAAGAATTTGCTCAAATACCAGAAGAAATGTAGCTGGACGTTTCTAGGTCCAAATCTTCAAGATATAAAAAGCATATTGAACTGTATGCCAAGCCGTTTGAGAACTTATGTGAACTCGTCAATATTGTAAACATTCTGAAATTGCCCTAAGTTTCTTTTATCTTATTAAAAGTTAATCTGATGTTTTTGTACATTTTTTCTTTCAAATTCTTTACATGTGTATTCTTTTCTCTTGTATCAATTTATTTACCAGTCAAATCCATAGATCATAACAATTCAAAGTGTGTATACACTTTTTGGAACACCATGTAGTTTCAAATTAAAAAAATTGGGCTAATTTATATTCGACAGTGGCGTGCACAGTTCAATATTTTATGATGCAGCTTAAACAGTTGCATTCTTAGGTGAGGGGGAGGGAAAAATGACATCGCCACCAGGAAGTACATTAGAAAATTGATGGCATTGTGTTACATTCCTGATGTTCATATCAAGCCAATATTTCAGGACTTGGCCATGCTTCCAACCAGTATGCCTCAAAAAAATTTGATGGCATGCATAAACAATACATGAATAATGTGTTCATTGCATGGCCCATATCATTGCAGCATTTTTGGAATGCCAATTTGAACCAACAACAATGTTAAAGGTGGCACAATAAAGTAAACAAAAAAAGTCAATCATAGATTACCAGTTTATCTTTTAGTTACTGCACTATATGAGGCATCTTAGAAACCAATGAACATTGAACTATTAGAAAAGAAATGTTTGAAGCAGTGTCAAAGAAAAAAATATGTATGATTTCATAAAAAAACTGATTAGGTATTGGAATGATTACAAAAAAGGAAAAATAAAATCTGCTCAAAAACGTTTGAATGCCATGTTCACACATTGTTAGAGAGGGTAATTACGATGCTATTGTGTGCTGTGAACAGTGCAATATCATGTAATAAACTTACTTGCTTAAAATTACTTACAAACTTAAATGCCCAAAAGTGAAGAAGAAAAGCAAAACTGTTATAAATAGGCTACCCACCAGTCTTGCCATTCTCCTCAACAGCAAAGTGTAAATAACGCAAATTTTGTGTCACCAGAGATATAGTTCTCTGCCAGGTGAAAATTTTTGAAATACCAAACAAAAAAAGAAAATTGAACAAAACTTTTCTGTGACAAAATCACCAAGTGACGAGATCACTGGCAAGCCATTTAAATAGGCATGTTTGCTACAATTTTGGTAGTGATGCAGTGGTGTGGTACTGGTGCGATGGCCTAGTGGTAAGAGTGTCCACTTCACAGTTGGTAGACCTGGGGTTCATTTCCCTAGTCGAGTCACACCAAAGGACAGCTTTCCTGCTTGGTGCTCAGCAAAATAAGGATAGCATGAAGAACAAGCAGTCAAGTTTGCTTGTTGTGTCCTTGGGCAAGAAACTCAATAGGATGCCTCCATCTTTATGTGACAGACAGATGGTGGGGCCAAGCAGTCTACCCTTTGTGGCGGCCCCAGCCTAACTGAAGACTTGGAAACAGAGTGTGAGTGCTAATGCAGTGTGGCCTATATACCCATCTTCCTGCATAAAGCTCACACCAACTAGCTCATACGACAAAGAAGAAGTGGTGTAGTGGACAGTGCAGCTGCTTTTAAATGTGCTGGTTATATGTTTGAATCTGTGCTGGCAGGGTACTTAAGATAAAGGTAGTGCACATTGAAGGGGGCCTGGTATGTGAATGTATGGGGGAGCATACCATGGGGGTACAATTTTTTAATTCATAAAAATTGACCAATCACAAATGTCTGACAGCAAAATAATGGCAATTCTTAAGTTTAGTGTTGGAAACTCCTGCTACTATGATTGCAGGTTCAAGTCTCAGCTGGCGAGGCACTAAAAGAAAGGCAGTGTACACTGGAGGGGCAGGCCCAGTATGTAAATGTACAAGGTAGTGTACACACTACTTACAATATTTATGACTGATCTTAATAAAGTAAGTATTTTGATTATGATAAATTTTTACTTGAGTTTCTGACCCTAAACTTAAGGATTACCAAAATAGCTTTCAAGGATAAAATGCTATTGATGGCAAAATAGCCACTACCATAAAAAAGGCAGTGGCTATTTTGCCGTGAGTTATTTGTGGCTGGTCAATCTTTATGACGTATTAACCATGTGACTTTTGGTCGTTTCTGATTGATCAATTTTATAAACTGATTAAAAAAATTTACACCCCCAGTGTCCACTCCCCCACCCTGTACACTACCCCATACATTCACATGCCAGGCCTCCCCCATCAGTGTACACTGCCTGTCTTTCAGTGCCCTCCCAGCCAAGATTCCAACCCAAGGCCATTGTATTTCAAGACCAATGCACTATCCACACAACACTGGCAGAATTGTAGCAATTGTATCAATATAAACACACGTGAATGATTATGGCAAAATAGTCTCAGAGGGTAAATGCTGTCGAGAGCAAAATATCCACTTCCTAAAAAAAAAACGCCATTACGTTGGGTCAACTGCAAAATTATAGCCTATATGATATATCACACAAGTGCACAATACAACACATTACACTCAGGTTTACACAAGCCCAAGCATTGCCAAGTACTGATTGTTATGGCACCCTACACAAAACTTGTCAACTATCTCAACATAAGCTAAGTTATTGGCAAACAAAAATTAAAATATGGACACCACTTTTGCTGACAACTGATCAGCAACGCAAAGTCAGTCTGCAATAGACATAACATTTGCAAATAGTGTTAGGGTGCACATAAACTGATAGTTGTTTTACTTAAACAATTATGTTACATGTGTTAGCAATGTAATATTGCAACCACATAAGGCATATTACATGTATTATAGGCAAAAACGACAGCATTGCTACCAACACACTTGATAACTCATGTAACGATTAAGTGACCTAGTCCAAAAGCATTGTGTAAAAACTAGTTATATACTGATACTGGCATTGATCCACATCAACATCGTAGCTTGGCTCAATTAGTTCATGGTTTAACCAGGTTAATGAAAGAGTGACAGATTGAATGTTTCACTGGTCATCAAAACATAGCTATGTTTTGATGACAAATGAAGAGTGGCAAGGGTGATTGTTGATTAAAAGACAGTAAGCATGTAAGGTGCTACGGTCATCTCATAATCTTCCAAACTTTTTGTTCTTCAGTTATCGCGTGTAATATGATAGTTAATTTGCAGGATGTGTTAATCACTTCTCATCATTTCATTTATCCAAGTCTTGGCGGTATACCAGATGGCTAACTAACATCACTAAGGAAATCGTTTTCTATCACAAAATTAATCTAATATACCAAACAACACACTATGAACGTAAAAAACTCTAATTTCAAGGTGAATGATTAAAATTTTAAATGTTGATAAAAAAACCAAAAAAATGGCGGGACACGGAATTATGTGCTTTATTTCCGCTTGTGGATTTGCAGGGTATTGAATGGGATGAAATAGAAGACGGAAAAAATGAAAGGTGCATTTTGGTGTCGAAGAAGCCAAGGATGGAAAAGAATGGAAGATTTGGATAATGAAATGAAAGAAGGTTTTTTATGATTCCATCCTTTAACTGCTTTCCACAACACACTAACTTTGTGAAACAAAATTGCATAAAGGGTAGCAACCTAAACAACTTCAACTACAAACTACAAACAGAAAGTCACCAACAACACTTGGCTTTAATAGAACGCCATCAATGATCATTATCTATCTTGATGAAATTGACTAGACGCCACACGGAGAGCACTCATTTTAATTTGGATTACAGTCAGATGCTTGCCATTGTGTTACAAAGACTTTATATAGCCTAATTTTGTTACATAAACTGAAACAATACATTTGTTTTTCGTTCGAACCAACGCGAACGCCGACTGTTTTTGGTTGTAAACAACAGCTTATAGCATCTTTCTAAAACGGTAGTTTTTTTGCAGTTCAGTCTTAATCAGCGCGGCATCCTTTCGACCAGAGTGAAAACAGTGAAGAGTCTGAGAAACACCAGGATTACGTCCCACATGCACGTGTTGTAGGGTATAGACTTCTTCTTCTTCTTTCGGCTTCTCTCTCTTCGGGGTCGCCACAGCGCAAAACTATTCTCCACCTTACCCGATCGACTTTGTCTCTCTCCCTAGCTCCAACTCTTTCGATATCTTCTCTCGCCAAATTCATCCATCTTCTCCTTGGCCTTCCTTTTTTTCTGCTACTAGGCACAGCCATCTCCATTGTTCTTTTTCCCTCGTAGCCTTCTTCTTTCCTTTTCACGAGTCCATACAAGTGTGGCCTTGCATCCCAAAGTTTGTTTTACAGCTTTACAATTTTCACGGTCCCTCTCACGTATTCGTTTTTTTATCTTGTCCTTTCTTGTCACTCCCAGTGCCTATCTCACCATTTTCAACTCTGCAACTTCCATTTTTCCCATCTGACTTTCCGTCATTGCCACCGTTTCCATTCCATAGAGCATGGCTGGTCTAACAGCACTCTTGCACATTTCACCCTTAACCCTTGCTGATAACTTCCTGTTGTACAGAACTCCAGACACCTCCTTCCAACTCATCCATCCTGCTCGGATGCTTCTCCTCACTTCTTCTTCACATCTTCCATCGCTACTAACTGTCGAACCCAGGTATTCGAAGTTCTTCGCTCTCTTTACCTTTTCTGCTTGCAGCTTCAACTCTTCTCAATCATCGACACCCCCAGCCTTAAAATACTCGGTCTTGCTCTGGCTCACTTTCAGGCCTCATCTCTCCAGTGCAATTCTCCAAATCTCCAGATCATTCTCTAGTTCCCTATGATTTTATCTAGACAGCATTATATCATCTGCAAACAGCATATTCTATGGCGCGTCCTTCCTTCAGCTTGTCCATGATGAAGGTAAAAAGAAATTGGCTGAGTGGTGAGCATTGGGGAAGTCCAACCGCTACTTTCAATTCCTTAGTCAACCCTGCTGCACTTCTAACAGTTGTTGTCGCTCCGTCATACATATCCTTGATAATGCTTTAATGTAGCACTCTGATGTTTCAGCTAACCACAAGCATTCCCGCAGCTCCTCTATGGGTATCCTATCATATGCCTTCTCCAAGTCAATAAAAGCCCCGTGCACTGCCTTCTGCTCTTCAGTTCACTTTCCCAATTATAGAATTATAGAGTTCCCATTTTCCAGTTGTTATCGCACCAATGACTATTTTTTTAACTCACCGGTAATCGAATTTCAGTCCTGGGAACAAAAGTCTTATTGCATGTTTTGTTTTGTCGTGCGTTACTTTGTTTTCAATTTTCTATTTCTACACTCTGACCTGAGCACATAAAACGCGTGGCTGCAGGCTCTTAATAATTGTCTACAAGAAGAAAAAGAAGTGACTTTAAATTCAATTTTGGTCTTGAATTTTGCTGGTTCAATCGTTGGAGAATAAAAGTTTAGTCAATTGTATCGCGCTGGCCTATTCATAGTTTTTACTGTTGTTGCTGTCAATATACCAATTGAATTTTACTGTTTGATTTTAATCGGTTGGATAGAGAACAGTGCGAGGAAGATCCTGGCCGTCCGCCTGTGACACGTATAATATAAGATTCATCTCCTTCGAGTGATGAATCCTTACCACCAGTTATGAAGTATAAACTAATGTATTAAAATTGCAGTGGTGCGGTACACTAGTGTGTTAACATTACATTGGAATTGAATTTGTTCTTTTTTTTTCATTTGCCGGTGAACTCCGTG
Organism: Trididemnum clinides; assembly: GCA_963675345.1. Taxonomy (NCBI): domain Eukaryota; kingdom Metazoa; phylum Chordata; class Ascidiacea; order Aplousobranchia; family Didemnidae; genus Trididemnum; species Trididemnum clinides. The sequence continues at coordinate 7,869,557 of OY776302.1, read as the reverse complement.
CAAGACTTATGTGTAGCGTAGCATCTGAAGATGATAATAATGTTTCAACTTTTTTCCTCTTTACAGTAGGTTTTAATTTTTTGCGGCGGTTTTTTTTTCTGTGTTCATTCGTTTTAAATATAACTTTTTTCACCTGGTTTACTACCTTACTGATTAGTGATTACCAATAATTGTGTTATTTGTATTTTTGATGGACTTAGACCATCTAGCCTATGGCTTTTAAAAATGATAGAATTTGCGCAACAGCTAGTCAAAAAAATATGTTCGTTCATTTTAAAACCAGATTGTGAGGTAATTTCCATTTATTTGCTGTAAAGTCCGTTTGGTTAAATATGATATTTATCATTATTTTGCTTGGCAATGGGAAAATTTAAATATGAGTCCACTACATCTTTGTTGCCATGACAAGCGGCAAACTTTTTAAGGTCTTTTATTGATTGGACGGAAATTGTTTTTGGATATATTTCTTGAAACTATCTTACCCGTAAGCGTAAGCAAAATGCCAAGCAACTCTAGATAACTTAGACAGCCTATATAAGCTGGCAATTTGCAAACTGAAATGATTGAGATTACATTTTAGGCTGCTATAACCGGTAGGGATATTTCTGGAATAGATATCACAAAATATAAAAATGGAAGATGTCAAGGAATTTTTGGATGGAATCGAAAATTTTTATGATGGAATGGAAGAAAATGCCGGTATGAAAAATAGAAAAAACGTTTTCCCTTTAATATATTTTTTGCCATGTTTATTCACGAGAAAACCAATTGAATTGCTATATTTTGGACGAGATGTCTGCACTCGCTTAGAAGTTGCCATTTCCGAGGTGTCTGGGTCATCTGTCTTCCACATACAGGCGGGGGCGTTCCGTTAAGTGTTTTGCCCAAGGACAGAACAAGCGAACTTGCCGGCCGGCTTGTTTTCCACAACCTCCCCTAAATGTCAAGCGCCAAGCAGGAAAGCTGTGGATATCATTTTTTAAAGTCTTTCGATATGAAGCAGACGCTCTAACCACTAAGCCATCGCGTCGGTTCCTTCGTAAACTCTGATAATGGCTATTTAATCGCAAACCGAAGAACAAGCAAATCTAATACAAATAAGAATTGGGAGAAAAAAGTTTATAGTCAAATAAAATCGTTCAAGTCTGCCTCTCTAGGATGTTTTGTTCGAGAGTTTTTATTATCCAATAGTTTATGAAAACCGGAAAAAATAAGAGAAAATCCCGGAATTCTGGAAAGAAACCGGAAATTTTAATCCTAACACACAAAAAGCAAAACATCTAAAATCGACATGGCAAAACTGAACTAAAATTTCCTTCAGTCATTTTTATTATAATAGCTACGAAAAAACTTAAAATCATTGACAGATTTGCTTCCTAAACGTAAACAAATTTTGATGATGAGCAAGCCCGCAGCAGCAAAAGCATGTTCTGGTTCACCTGAGGTAACCGGAATGTTCAGTAAAGCTTTGTAAAATTTCTTTGTCTTTTTAACGAGAATGATAAATTAAATTTAAAGTAATGTTTTGTTTGTTGATATAATGGTTATTTTACCAATGATTGCTTACAATGCGAGAAATACCGGGAATTTTGTTGGCAGTACCGGAAAAAGAGAAATAGAAATAGGCACTAAGTCCCGGGAATTACCAATACCGGGATCCTGGTTTTCATTTCCTATTTTGTACTGAATTTGCGCTGTCCAAATTGGTCGATTTGGAGAAATATTTTTGAATTTCAATGAAGTTGGAGCTTTTCTCGTTTTTTTACATCTATATGTTGGTTATTGTTAAGTTCACAAAAAACCACCGAAGTTATTTTCCAAACTTTTATTAAACGTAGGGTTGCCTTACCGAGCAGGGTAGCTGGAAGTCTTTCAACGTAGGTCTGTTACTTCTTTGCAAGTTAAAAAGTTTTAGTTAGATGGAATAGCCATAGACACACTTGGAAAAAAATTTGATATTTCGACCCAAAACGATAGTACCGCTCTCCTGCAGCATTATAAATCTAATCGCAACCTTTTGTTGTCTTCCCGGCCTAATTCGTCGCGGTGTTTTTCTGTTATCTTTGTTGAAGAACCACCGTTTAATATGTTATATACGGTATATGTGAAGATAAATGATTTCATGTACAGGGTGCGGCAGAAGTAACGCCTTTTTTGTTATTCGAGTTTTCTAGTTTTTGCTTGATTTCCTCTTTATTTTTGATATATACCGTTTTTGTATCTAAGTTTTCTAATTAATAATTGTTTCTTTTTAGTTTAGAAATTGTTTATTTATAAATAAATGATTTCATACTTAAGAAATACAAAGATTGCGTTACTTTTGCCGCACCCTGTATAACTTAAAACTTCTGACTGGCTGTGTATATGGTCCTTGGTACCGGCTTAAAACTCGGTATTTCGTTAGTCTGCTACAGGTTATAAAAATGTCTTTGCATTTAAGAGTACTCAGGCCTGCCACATGACTGTACTACCAAGGTATTCTAAAGAGAATTCATCTGCAGATCAGTTATTATAATTTTCCTAATTGCCATTATAACAACAGGGTGCGGCAAAAGTAACACCGTTTTTGTATTTCTAAGTATGAAATTATTTGTTTATAAATAAACAATTTCTAAACTAAAAAGAAACTATTATTAATTAGAAAACTCAGATACAAAAACGGTGCATTTCAAAAATAAAGAGGAAATCAAGCAGAAACTAGAAAACTCAAATAACAAAAAGGGCGTTACTTCTGCCGCACCCTGTACTTGAAGCTTCTATAAATCTACAAATTATGATTTTGCCAGCTGTCAAATGATTTATGTTGTATATCCCTTATCATTTTTCTTGTTTTTGACGTAACACTTGTTTCATAATTTTTTGGTGTCCTACATCTTATTATTTAATAACTAGGTATGAGTGAGTAACAAGTTTTAGTTTTTTTTTCTTTTTTATGTCTTCAGTTTAGTGCATAATCATATGTTGATTTTAGTCGAGGAAAAGCATAGTGCCATGTTTTCTTCCAGTGCGTGGTTAGGTAACCCCATAAGTTTATTCCTCGTTTATAAATAGTTATACAGGGTGTCCACAAAGTCTTTAGACAATTTTATAAATTCATTAAAAACTTTTTGAAAATGCTATCAAAATAATTCTTTTTGCATTTTGATCAGTTTTTATTAAAGTTTTATATAATATCACTTTTTTTTATTTCAGAGATGAATTAACTAAATAAAATTATTGATTTCCAACCCATGTTAAAAATGACTACTCCACAAGAAAAGCACAATGTGTTTCTTGGTTTATCAAAACGAGATCTGATATTAAAGCATAAAAAAATTTCATAGATAAATATGTAAAACGGGCCCCAGCACGTCAGTCGATTCGCAATTGACATAAGCAGTTTGTGGGAACGGGAACGTTGCTACTAAAATCGAGGAGTGGATGGCCAAAAACTTCTGAAAAAGGCATCGAGCGTATTCGTCAGTCATTTAGTCGTAGTCCAACAAAGTCCATTCGCTCTGCTCTTGTTCGGGCTACGTGAAAGATGTTGTGTACCGCACCAAAGTAAAAGACATAAGTGACCTTAAGGAAAGAATAACTGCCGCTGTGGAGACAACTGATGAAGAAATGTTAAGAAGGACGTGGATTGAAATTTAATATCGTTTAGATGTTCTCCGTGCTACAAATGGGGCTCATATAGAAATTTATTAATGCTTTGAATAAAAACTTGACTATTTACTTGATAATATTTAATCATTTCAGAGATAGCATTCATTGATGTTTCAAATAAAAATTTGACCATTTAATTGATATTATTTAAACATTTCAGACATTTCCAACGTCAGTTGTAATATCAATAAATTTTTTAAATTGTCTAAAGACTTTGTGGACACCCTATATATAAATTTACGGAATATTTTCACCTAGTTTTGAGTTGCCAATTTTCATTCTTCATCCAGTGTAAGATAGTTAGTTCTGCTTTCCTTTTTAGTACATTATAACTGCGGTAAGTTGGTTTATGCATATTGTTTTTTCGTTTTTTATACAGAAATTGAAAATGCCAGTATGAAGGCAAAATCGATTTTTCTAATAATAAATAAGCTAAGCTGATCTAGCGAATCATGATTTTATCTCTCTAACCTAAACACACATATGTTTGAAGCGTTTCCAATGTAAGACATTTTCATCTTTGACGTCCTGCAATCACCGCAGTATTTGCTAGTAGAAAGAGATATTTATCATTGTGTTATCAAGTATGAAAATTAAGTATTCAATCATTGTCATTATATAAAATGAAAATTATACAAACTTGTGACAAGCATTGGAAAATTTCTCTAAGAATCGCGTGTTGAAATCAATGGTTTCGCCAAAAAATTTTGAGAAATTTTTTCTTTTTTCAAGATCGACTTTCCGAATGCCAGAATTTCGCCCATATTGAATTTCAAATAGACACGAAGACCTTCCTTTCTTTAAAATCAATTCCTCCATCGTGATTTTTTTACATTTTTTGCTTGTGCTATACCGCTGGGGCAGGAATCATCGCCTTCTATTCCTCTGCCTAAATAAACTACTGACTCTAATGTTAATCTGTTGCCACTTACTTTTATCACTTGGTTTCACAAAATTTCGTGACCAAACATGCTTCAATAATCTTATTCTTGTACTCGCTTCGGAACAACAAATACTGCTGACAGTGAATTTCTACCGATAAAGCAGTGCAACCGATCAGAAGAAATTGCTGCAAATTAAGTTTTCAAGTTCACATTGACGTAGCAGTGGTGAAGTTTGAACACACGGTCATTACCAGTATAAACAATCCTGCAATCCAATCGACCAAAATGTCGACAAAGACCGATACAAACATTAGTATTGTGATCTCCCACTACCCATCACTGAATACACGCAATAAAACGATATAAAAAATGAAAGATGTTAAGCATTACATCTCTGTTTGGCCAAGAGCCTCCTTCATGTTTGTATACTGTCAGGCCTGCCACAAGTAGTGTTAAATTTATTATTTTTGGAAAGTGGATGAATTGAAGCAATGGTGAAGAATTAGATAGTGAATATAAAATCTGCATTTGAAAATTTCAATGAATGTTTATTTGTATAAATGAAATTTCAAAGCAATTCTTTCTTTAGTTGCACTGTTTGTGGACGAAACACATTATACTGGTAAGAGTGGGTTTACTAAGTGGGCCAACTTTCCCGGATGGCACTGTTTAATAGGTTAACAATGTTTGAGGATACCCTCATAACTAAATTAAAATGAGGTGGAAGATTTTGTTTTTACAAAATTGTTACATAATTGAGATATATTTGATTAAAACTTTTTTTAGAAAACAGTTGTTGATTTGGGTGAAACGTATTTCAACTTTGGGATGGCATTTGTCGATGCTGCCTCAACAGAATCCAGTGAAGTCAAGTGACCAGCAGTAGTGCCAAATAAGGATCGTATTAAAACTCAACTAGCTTTTTGTTTAACTGTAAAGATTTTGTAATGATCGGCGACTAAAACTAAATCAACTCATCAGACATTGTCACTCATTAGTATATTGATCGTCGTTTACTCTTGTTAAAATACAAACAAATTCAACACTGTGATATTTTAATAATACAGTAGTCCCCGCTTATTAAGCCCACGGTTAATAAGCCCAACCGCTTAATAAGCCCAAAATCGTCCGGTCCGGAATTACTCCATTTATTCCTATAGATAAAAAACCCGCTTTATAAGCCCAATTTTCGAACACATTTGCTTAAAACTGAGTGAAAACGCGTCGAAAGTCACACTTTTTTGTCTTGCTTTCGACGATTTCACACTTCGTTACGCTGCTGCCCTAGTTCTTAATTCAACTGTTTCGTCACAGATCGTTTATCTGTGCGGTAATCAATTGGCAAGACAACTGGTGCTCTGAACTATCGTAATAAACAAGACAACTATCGTAATAAATAAAGAAATTGCTTGTTATCTGTAACTGTTGCGTACAGTATTAATAGATTCAGCAACTTTTAGCCTTAGTACAGTCGACCATATTCATTTATGCGCATGAGAGTGGCGAAAATTTCTCCCCCGGTTAATAAGCCCACCCGCTTAATAAGCCCAAAATCGTCCGGTCCCGAGGTGGGCTTATTAAGCGGGGACTACTGTATATGAATTATCATTTTATTTGCAACAAATGAGACATTATCAACATAATTGACCCAATTTAACATGCAAAAATGCCACGTTTTGTTGAGTTATTGGTGTCATTTAATGATCAAAAAAATCAAGAACAGTATCACTGTAACAAGAAATTTAATACTTGAATTTTTGTAATCAATGATACGAATAACGAGCTTTCATTTTAAATTTTTGCTGTATAAAAGTTGATATCAAAATGAGATGTTCTCTTTAAATCGGGAAAAAACTCGTCTTCAGCTATTATAGTTAGGCTATCTAAAAGCCAACATCAATTTTTGTGGCCACCATAATATCAAAATTGCCCATTCCTGCGTACAGAATAACACATAATGGAAATACAAGATGACTACAGTAAGTTTTGCCTTCAAACACTGACTCCGAAAAAAAATCTTTACTTTTTGTACAACGAGAAAAAAGCACATTTTAACAATTAGTTTTGATGAAGAGCGCAAACTTTTGCATTCAAAATATAGATTTCAAGTAAAACATCTTTAGTTTCACATTACCAGAAAAACTCTCAATTTGTCTTACTGGCGGAGGTAAGTGAAATAAGTTTATAACACTGCCTTCAATTGGGAAAATCTTATGCACCCTTGATTTATACCAGCTGATTGAACAACATTCATTGACTCATAATTAGATATACTGCGCGCGATTTATGCGATGATTATTGTTCAACTTCTTCGTAAAGTATGAGCTCGAACTTCACCCTCAGCTTCGATTTTAACAAGTTTGGAGACTTAAAGTCGAAACGAAGTTAATTCTCGTCAAGCCACATTATTGATAAGGATAAACTGTGATCGCTTCTACAACTAATCAAATCGATCTACTAGGCTGTTTCAGTAAGTTCTTGTAGCGGATTGTAGCGTTGATAAATCAAAGAAGAATTTAGGAATATCTTTGAGAGAGATTTGGAATCAGTAAAATAAAAAGTTCTAAGATATTTGGAAGAAATAATTTTCAGTACACTTTTTTACATTTCAGAAGTTGAAATCCTATTTATCTTTCTAAACAAGACTCTGCAATCTGCCATTGATATTAAAAGAGCTTTTCACAAAGACCTCGACGTGGCCAATTAGCATTTGGGGCGTCATGAGCAAGTCCAACGGTAGAGGATGTGGGATTTCCAGCCAAAACAAGATAGTTTTGGCTTCTTCCACCACCCGGTTCTCCACTATCCCAATTTAATTCAGAACTGCTTGCAGCCTCACCATTCACCCAGATCCAAGATCCTTCTGACGCAACATCATTTGCACCGACCCAAAAATAATCTTCGTTAATGGTCAGAATTCGGATCAGTGTTTTTCTATTTTTTAACGTTTTCACTCCATGTACTGCCAATTCGCCTCCCCACGTTTGGCAATATTGCTGACTCTCCTGCCATGATTGACGACCAGGGGTGAGATGATAAACATAAAAACGAGGGTTAACATACAATATTGTGCTTCCTGCTGCTATTAGACGCAGATTTTCTCTGGTTTTATTTTTTAAATCTTCAACTTCCTGAGAGAGGGAATTCAATTGATCTCGGAGCAAGTTGATTTGTCGATCATCTGGAACTCCAGGCTCTCCCTTTTCACCGGGGCTCCCACGTGACCCAACTTGACCTCTTGGGCCCCGTTTGCCCGGAGAGCCCTGTAGAGCTCTTTGGGGTGGTAGTGGGCTTTGTTGATTCCATGCGTCATCGGTTATCGAACAAGTGATGTGCTTTTGAGCACAACAAACTGCGGCCAAAACTATGATGCAAACAACCTGCAGCTTAAACATCGCGCTTTATTCTGTTCTGGAATCTCTCGACGCTTGTTTATATACAGCTACGCGATTGATGCGGCTGAATAAAAAGCTTTTTTTGGTAAAAACTTTTACTGCAATCATTGCCATGAATGGACCAATAACAATTTTTACGTAGCTGCGATTTTATTGCCATTTTTACGATTTGCTGAAAGCAGCTTTTCTTCAAAATATTTACACTGAAACTTTGTAATGCATTTAACTTTTAATTAAGAATATCTACGCCAACATTGTTTTTAGTATCTCAAGTAAACAAGAGACGTTTGAATTGATAAACTTTAACGATTTTAATTATGTTTATGTCATTCGAAATTTTTCAACCGTATTTCTTAATTTCAAGCCTTGTTCAAATTTTTATTAAAAATTGTTATAAATTTCGTAAAGTGAGGAGTTTTCTATCAATTTTTGTGTAGCCAAACAGTCAGGCTTGTCCGTGATATTTCTTTGTTGAACATAACAATCAATATAAAAATCCAAAAATATATCACCGAAGCTTTCCCCATTAGGGAAACTTTATCAGGGCCATTTTCTTGAATTAATAAATACTAGCTTCTGAAACCAAATAATATTTTTATTCTGTGAAACCAAACAATACTTTACAAAACCACGTCCGGTAAAAAATATAGGTTTAGTGTTTTGGAAATTAATCAGTCATTGGAAACGTGCAGAAATGATTCTGCTCCCGGAGAATAAACAAGCTTTACATGTAAAAAGTCTTAAGGCTTTTGTTAAGGAACGCTTCCTGAAGAATTTAGACGTTTAATATGTTCCTTCATCATCGAACTCGTATCCTAAGTTTAGACACTGTTATCAGTCATTTACTACCGTTTTGTTTTCTTTGTCTTTGACATCGTCAACCTAGTTTGCTCGTCACTTATTCGGCAATCTTGCGTTGTTTTATCTGGAAGTGTATCTGTACCGTTTGACCTTTTTTGTACAAATTCTATCAAAACTGGAGATTTAGAGGCTATATATCTGTCGATTGCATGTTTTAATCGTGCACATAGCTACAAGTTATGGTGGAATTTGGTCTTCAGAGGATTATTTTCCGTGACAAAAATTTGACGGAGAAGAGATTAGATACTTGCACTTTGAAACTTTAAAGAATTGCTCTAGCCGATGTTATTCTATTTTAAACTTATCGGTTTTTAAATTTTTTTCTGGCTATTTCAATTATGTTTGGCTTCTATAAAAACCCAAACTTCGTTTAAAAGTGGAAAACTAGCAGCTAATCAGTAACCTATGGAGCTGTTTTTTAAGTTCTCAGAACTGAGTGATTTTTCACAAAATTTAGAATCCATTTTGCTCTTACTTTTTTCAATCAGTGATAGTGATTGACAACATTTCTGTTTCTTAGTAATATATTTCTCGTGAGACTTACGTATCTATCGAAGTTTTATTGACTTGTGATCTGGTAGCTAGCATGGCTAAGGCAAGATAACTATGATGGTCTTTACATCTCAATTCACAGGCATAAAAAGAACATCATCTTACTCATTATTCAGTCTGAACATATAAAGAATACTAGCAGATTTACCCGTCGTTGATCGGGTAAAATGTAAAGACTGATTAAATTTTTACATTGAATAACCATATCTTAATGTGTTTTCATGATTTTTATTTCATCGTACAACAGTACAAATAGGCCTCTAGTAGAGCCCTATAGGCTCGTAGCCCCCATAGACGATTCTGATCGAAATCAAAATACCGTACTTGGCTTCCCTGGAAAAAGTTATTCATATGTTTGTTTGTATCTAAATATCTCCAGTTTTATTTCTATAGCGGACAGACAGACAGACAAACTTTGAGTTTTATATATATAGATGGTTATTCAATGTAAAAATTTAATCAGTCTTTACATTTTACCCGATCAACGACGGGTAACTAATTGTGACATTTACAGATCTGCTTGGCGCTCAGTTTTAAGAGTAATGCAGGAAATGGTGCAATTATATTTGAACGCGTGTTGAGTGTAGAGTCTAATCCTTCTGAATAGCGAAGTGCGAAACTTCGGTCGTATTGATACGAGGCGAGCAAAATTAATACTACAGACGCACTATTACGTGACGAAGGAAGTTAGCAGTCTACATTTTACCCGATCAACAATGGGTAAAAATGCAAGTTATTTATATACTTCAAATAATATTTTTTTATTTGTGGTACCTAACAAATATTTATAGCAGAGCCCCATAGGCTCGTAGCCCCCCATAGACGATTCTGATCGAAATCAAAATACCGTACTTGGCTTCCCTGGAAAAAGTTATATAAGATTCATATGTTTGTTTGTATCTAAATGTCTCCAGTTTTATTGCTTGCATGACATCAAAAACCATTAAACTGCGACATACACTTCATTTTTAATTCCTTTATCATTACTACTCATAACAATAGGTATTTGAATTTTCAAGGGGGCTTTCTCCCCCCTTTTTTCCCCCTAATATAGTCGTAGGAGGCTGAAATTTTGGGAAACTTTTTAATTTAGTGTCTTATACATATGGTTTAAATTTCATCTAAATCAGATATATTTGAATTTTCAAGGGGGGGTTCTGCCCCCCATCGCTCCCTTAGGGGAGCACTTAAAGGTTCGAGACCACTTTCACAGTATTCCTTGGAAAATTTTACATGACAATACACTTTTACTTATTTTTTGAAGCTTCTTTAACTTTTCTCTCTATAGGTATTTGAATTTTCAAAGGGGCTTTCTGCCCCCTTTTTGCCCCCTAATATAGTCGAAAAAGGCTAAAATTTTGGAAAGCTTTCTAATTTAGTGTCTTATACATATGATTTAAATTTCATCTAAATTGAATATATTTGAATTTTCAAAGGGGGGTTCTGCCCCCCATAGCTCCCTTAGGGGGGCACTTAGAGGTTCGGAACTACTTCCGTTGTCTTCCTCGGAGAATTTTACATAAGAATACACTTTTAGTTTTTATGTAAACTTTTTAACCTTTCTTCCTATAGGGAACACACACACACACACACACACACACACACACACACACACACACAGACATTGACTTTTATATATATAGATTACAATACGTTTTAGCAGGCATTTTTCGTATGTCGAGTGTAACGATATTTCAACCAGATCAATTCGTTCTTTTGACAATTTATTCTTCAAATTTAACGTTTCGCTCCCCTTAGTTACCGGGGAGCTTCTTCACAAAACGGTAGATGTTAGTAGTGTAACATATAAACTGTACAACATAAAAATATAAAGACAATCTGTATTACTAAACACTAAAAATTACACTCGTAGACATGATTTTTATTTTCTGGCTAAAATGGTTGCTTCTGAGATAATTTGCTTGTGGTGATTACGAATCTGAAGTCGCTTTTTTTCTATCACGTCAAGATTTTTGGTAATCTGCAATTTCAGATTTTTGCACTACACTAGTAATAACAGCCTGTCCTAAGAAACATCCCGTATTTTTGCGTCATTGTTGTTATTGTCGTAGTTGTTACACTTCATTGTGATGTCATATTCATTGCATTGTAACATCAATGAAAGGTTTTTGTTCAAAACGACTGAACTGGATTTTGTTGACCTAGTCTTGCAGTAACTTTTGTTTAGACTGTTGCTTGAGTTTTAGAACATAAAATGCCATCTAAGAGATGAGGCTGCAGCAATGACCCAGATATATTTTGCTACATATGTGGAAGCTTTGTTCCATCAGTTTAACGGCAGAATATAACACCTGTTGTTAAAAATGTCTATTATGCTTATTTTGGTATTAAGTTAGGAGATCAAGACAAAGCATGGGCCCCACACAAAGTGTGTCGTAATTGTGTGTCTTCTTTGAGGCAGTGGAGCATTGGCAAGCAAAAATTTTTAGCCTTTGGTATTCCAATGGTTTGGAGGGAGCCGAATGAACATGGCAAAGAATGTTACTTTTGCTCGTGTGTTGTTGCTGGGTTCAATGTTAAAAATAAGCATAAAATTCAATATCCTAACTTGCCTTGTGCCATGCGACGATTCCTCATGGGCCAGGTGTCCCAATTCCATTGCCTCCAAGAGTGTTTGAAACAGTTGAAGATTCTGTCAATGAGGAGTCTTTGTCTGATAGCCAGCTGACAGAAAGTTCAGAGTATGAATGTGATGATGATCAGCAGCCAAAGCCGCTTAATCAAGTGGAGCTAAATGACCTTGTCAGAGACTTGAATTTGCCAAAAGCGTCTGCTCTTATTCTGGGTTCCAGATTGAAAGCAAAGCGTATGCTCAGCACTGATACCACCTTTGCTTGGTATAAACATCGTGTGAGTGAATATATTCGCTTCTTTGCCAGGGAACACTCTTTAGTCTATTGTGTGGATGTTCAAGGTCTGATAAAGAAATTGGGAACCGTTTATAATTGCAATGACTGGCGCCTCTTTATTGATGCATCAAAGTCAAGCCTGAAAGCTGTTTTGTTGCACAATACAAACCAGTTTGCTTCCATCCCTTTAGCTCATTCGACTTGCACGAAAGAGTCTTATGAAAATGTGAAACTTGCTTTCGAAGTTACAATATAGCACTCATACGTGGAAGATCTGTGTTGATTTTAAAGTCCTAAATATGCTACTGGGTAAACAGTCTGGCTTTACAAAGTACCCTTGTTTTATGTCTGAATGTGACAGCAGGGACATGAGTAATCATTGGGTTAAATGTGAATGGCCGTTGAGGGAGTCCCTTACACCAAGTTATAGAAATATTTCACATCCTGCTTATACCATGTGGTCATCTTGGATATCGGAGCTGTAATAAAATTTCGTATCTCAACATCATCACTTTGTGGACACTTGATTTAGCGACTGAGTTTGCGGCTATTTGTCGTGAATTTCCCTATCCCAAACCATATAGCCTGAGCAGCAGCTATATGTAAGTTTTTGAACTGTTTGGAAAGCTAATCTTGAACATTGAATACTTCTTCGTGAACAAAATTGGTTGCTGTTCCCCCCCCCCCCCCAGTTCTCTTGTTCTTGAATCTGCGACGTCATATAATGGCTTCTGCAATGCAAAAGGAAGATCTTGCCCAAACTGCACTAACCCAATCAACCCCAGAGGATGAACCGAAGAAAAGTATGTCGCCTGCAGCACCAACGCCTTCAACAACCAAGGATCGAGTCGACAAAAATGACGAACGAAGTGAGCGTTCCAACAAATCAGCTTACAAGTCAAAGGCGCCCAAAAGCGAAATCCTGACTCGATCCAAATCAAAGAAGATGGCTGGCTCTTCGACATTTCCTTCGGTCGCACCATCATCCCACCACTCAAGTACCTCCTGGCGTTCAACGTCAAGCCGGAGCAATTGGTCGAGATCATCTACAAGCAGCGCAAGGGCTCGCAAGGCAGCATTGGAAGCCAGAATCAAGTCGCAGAAACACATTGACGAATTGAAGCAGCAACAAATGCAGCAGCGCCTTCGCCTGGAAGAAAAACAGCTTACCCAAAAACGCCGGGCAGAGGACCAAAGACGTCATGAAGAGGAAAGAGAGTTTCAACTGATGAAAGAAAGAGAGCATCAAGACATGATCTTCCAACAACAATTGGAACATGCTCATTTACAAGCCGAATTGGATCAGGTCGATGCGGAGCTAAGTAGTGAACTTTCTAATATTGGTTGTGTGGATAAACGTAAATGTGATATTAATGTGCTAACATTTGTTGCTAACGATAACGTCCCCCATGACCACCCCGAACAAAGTAAATCTACAGTGGTTGATATGGTCGGAAACAATGCGGACGCCGCAATAAATATACCTAGCACTGCTAATGCCTCAAATAAGGCACTCACCAACTTGCATGATAATCGTGTGAAAAGTGACGTAATTAAATCAGGCCTCACTAGGAATGCTCGTAGTGGCATGCTCACTGATATTAATAAGCCCATGGATTTGAAACCTAAATTTGAAGTGCCGCTCGTGAAAACCGTGCCTGATAACGAATCTTTAATTTTAAGACCTGTGGTTGACGTGTCGAGTTCCGTTTCCGTACCAGTGGCAGTGCCTTGTACTTCGCCTAAAGTTAATGGCGATGCTAACGTAAATTGTGCTAAAATGGTCTCAAACCTTAACCCATATAGTAAGCCGTTTGAAACTAAGACATTTTATGTCCCTAAAGCTTCTAATACTAACGTGCTTGGTTCTAATGGTACTGGGAATACTAGAGTAATGTCTCAATTTAATTGTGATGCGTCAATACACCCAGGGGTTTACGTGCCCACACAAAGCGCTATGCAGACACCTACCTTGTCCGACAATGCTAATCCTATTAATCCAGCTAATGTTTTGGCACATTCCGACGATTCCCAACATAACTCATATTTTACTAAATTACCTACCCTTAAGGTAGAACCTCCGTTTTTCAATGGTAACCCAGCCGACTATTTTAGCTTCATTAAGGCCTTCGACGTCTTGATTGATCAGCAACTGACCGACTCGAATAGAAAGCTGTTCTTTTTGTTGCACTACACTAAGGATATAGCGCACTCTCTGATTAAGGGGTGTCAACATATGCAAACAGCAGAACGAGGTTATCAGGAAGCAAGAGGGTTGTTGCAGTCGTATTTTGGTCAGAGGCATAAGGTCATTGAAGCGTGCATTAGACCTATTGTTAAAGGACCAGCGCTTAGCGAGAATGACCATAGAAGCCTGATTAAGTTTTCAGCGGATTTTACCTCTTGTCTGATAACTCTGCAAGGAATGGATTGCTTGAATCGGATGGACAACATGGATATGGTGACAAAAATTATGAATCGCCTGCCGCAACCCTGGATACCTGCCTGGAACCACGAGGTGGACCAAATATTGCACAAACAACACCGAGATATTAGTATCAATGATCTCGGTGATTTTGTGCGACAGAAGACTCGAGAGAGCACCAATCTTTCTCAAATACCCACCTCCTCCAAGTCGTACAGTAGTCAGGAAAACAGTACCAGCCGAAAAACGAAGAACTTTTCCACACAAGTAAAGAACAGCAAAGACACACACGCAGCCAAGTGTCTCATGTGTGAAAAGGAGCACTTCCTAAACCAATGCAAAAGGTTCCGAGACCTTAACTACCACGAGAGGATAGAGTTTGTCAGTCAACGCAAACTCTGCAGAGCCTGCCTAAAGGAAGGCCACTTTGCTAAGTTCTGCCGCCGCAAAAATGAGGCTTGCAAAAAGCGTGATTGTAAGCAGTTTCACACAACACTGCTGCATCCACCAGACGAAGATGAATCAAATCCTGCTAGCAAGCCCGTAAAGGATGGTGAGAACGAGAGTCCCAAGACACCTAAGCAAGTGGTTAAAAATGGACTCATCAATCTGCCGCAGATGGAACAAAGTCTGCTACCCGTAGTACCGGTGAAGATACGAAGAAAAGGGTCTGCTGAGTTAGTTATCACCAAGGCTTTGTTGGACACTGGCAGCACACACTCCTTTGTCACTGAAGATCTTAGAAAAAAGCTAAAGATAGAAGACTGTGAGGAGGTCGGAATTCGCACCATCACGCTCAATAAAGATCAAGGACATCAAAAAACAAAGATTGTGTCTAATCTGGAAGTGACTGACATGGACGAAATCTGCTACATTCCACTGAGCTCACTTTACTCCTGCAAGAAACTGCCAGTTAACCATAAGGACATCCCAACTCAAGCTCATGCAGACCAGTACGCTGAATTTGAAGATGTCTACATCCCGGAAGTGAAATGCAAAGTTGGTCTATTAATTGGCAATAACAATCGAATGGTGATGCAACCGCAAGAGGTCATAAGAGAACCGTTTGGCAGCTATGCGATTCGTACACCTGTGGGATGGACATTGAATTGCGCAGGCGGTCGTTCGGATCACGTGACTAGCCTTTTTGTCAGGTCCTCATTCGACAGTCAGAACCACCCTATGTGCTCTCTCTGCACCGATATCATGGATTCCTTGGTAAACGGAAAGGAAGAGATGTCAGTCGATCAACAGCGATTCATGAAAGCCGTCAATGAATCTACCAAACAACTGGAGGATCACCATTACGAAATCGGACTCCCGATCAAGTATCCAAATCTCAAGCTACAAAACAACCGAGTTCAAGCACTGCAGAGAGCGAGTCATCTGAGGAAGAAATTCAGCAGGAATGATGGATTCTACAATGACTACAAAAGGTTCGTTAGCGACATGATAGACCAAGGTTACTGTGAGAGGGTTGAGAAGCCAGGGCCCGAAGGTAGAACATGGTTCTTACCGCATCACGGAGTTTACCACCCTGAAAAGCCAGGTAAGATCAGAGTGGTTTTCGACTGCTCAGCTCAGTTTAATGGGGTTAGTTTAAATGGTAACTTATTGCAGGGACCGGACCTCACAAATAGCTTACTGGGCGTTTTGATGAGATTTAGAAGGGAGCTAGTGGCAGTTCAGGCTGACATCAAGGCCATGTTCCATCAGGTAAGAATCCCGGTTGAAGATAGAGACCTGCTTCGTTTTATCTGGTGGAAAGATGGAAATATAGATGAAGAAATTGAAGAGTACAGAATGACCGTGTACCCTTTCGGAACCGTGAGTTCACCTAGCTGTGCCAATTTTGCTTTGAAGCGTGCAGCTTCCGATCACAAGCAAGAATTTGACAAGAGAACTGTGGAAACAGTGAAGCGCGACTTCTACGTTGATGACTGCTTAACTTCAGCTCCCACGGTCGAAACAGCCATTAAACTGGTACATGAGCTTCGCGATCTGTTGGATAAAGGAGGTTTTTGCTTGAACAAATGGATAAGCAGTAGTCGAGAGGTCATGGGTTCGATCCCTAAGTCAGAGTGGTCTAAGGAAGCTTTAGATTTGGATTTAGCTAGTGATGAGCTACCCACAGAAAGAGCTTTAGGCCTGCAATGGAACGTGGAAAAAGATTCATTGACATTTAAGGTTCAAAGAAGAGACAAGCCATGTACTAGAAGAGGGATTCTGTCAATGATAAACTCTGTGTTTGACCCACTGGGTTTTGGAGCAGTGGCAGTTTTACCCATAAAGGTATTGCTACAAAAACTTTGCCGTGACAAGTTGGGCTGGGATGACCCGATTCCCCCAAATGAAAAGGGGAAGTGGTTAAACTGGCTCGAGCAACTCCCTAAATTGAAGCTCTTCACATTGCCAAGATGTTTCAAGCCTCCCAAATTTGGCAATATCGTTCACGCACAACTACATCACTTCGCAGACGCATCAGAGGGAGCATATGGATCGGCCACTTACTTGAGGATGATCAACAAAAACGGTGAAATCCACTGCTCCCTCATTTTTGGAAAAGGTCGACTAGCCCCTCTGAAACCACTAACCATTCCAAGATTGGAACTATGCGCTGCAGTGGTGGCCTCCCAGAATGACTTGATGATTCGCAGAGAACTACAAATGCCAGAGTTGGAAGTCCAATCCGTTTTCTGGACAGATAGCGTGACTGTTCTATGCTACCTAAACAATGAAAGCAAGTGCTTCCACACCTTCGTGGCCAATCGAATTCAGAGAATCAAGAACGTGTGTGACCCCTCACAGTGGCATTATGTTCCCTCCAAAGATAACCCAGCCGATCTACTTACACGTGGACTGACCATCGACGAATTTTTAAAATGTAATCGGTGGAAAATTGGACCAGCTTTTTTGTGGCAGCCACCTAATTACTGGCCTACAATTCCTCAAAATCCTACCACACCAGAGTTTACAAGCGATCCGGAAGTAAGAAGAGACCAAACCCTTATTTATGCCGTAAAGGTGCAACCAGACATCAGCCTTTTGGATGGACTATGCAGGAACTACTCAAGCTGGCATAAAATAAAGCGAGTTTGCGCTCAGGTGATTCGTTGCAAAAACATTTGGCTTGGTCGATCGCATTTAAATGTGAAGGATCTTCTGAGTCTTGAAGAGATTCAGGAGGCGGAGTACCTAATTTTCCGACACTTGCAGCGGCGATACTATGGAAAAGAGATCGAGAAGTTGCAAAGAGGTGAACAAATTTCATCTTCAAGCTCATTGCGCAATTTGGATCCGTACTTGGAACATGGAATGCTAAGAGTTGGTGGGCGACTACAAAAGTCAAGTCTTCCACATGACAACAAGCATCAGATCATTCTGCCTAAGTGTTATGAGAGTGAGCTTATGATCAGAGAGCAACACGAAAGACTAGGCCACACGGGACGCCTACACGTCATTGCTAAGCTAAGGGAAAGGTTTTGGATAGTAAGTGTTAACTCTGTGGCGCGCTCTGTGCTGTCCAAGTGCGTAAAGTGTCGCAAGATTCGAGGACAGGCACTTACACAAAAAATGGCTAATTT